>VZTI01000933.1:1617655-1640827 GCA_013397865.1 Struthidea cinerea | reverse complement strand
TTTTTTTTGGTTGGTTGTTTTAAGGTATGGTCTGACTGTCAATATCTTTGATTAATCTTGAACTTCTTTCCCTTTTATTTTCTGGGCAGTCTTTAAAAAAACAGGAATGTAAGAGTGTTTATAAAGTGACTCCATCCTAAAGTACCAGATCACTTCTGAGGGTCATTGTTGGGTTGTCGCTCACAAGAAGGATGTGGGCCTGGAGAACACTCTCACTTGTAATATTTTTATTTTCAATGTGGCATTGAAATATTAACTGACTTGTGTAAGATTATAGAGTATCTTCTACTGCAACAGAATTAAGCCTGGTTAAGGTATAACAAAAGAAAATTTTTCAATTTTTTTTTTGTCTTCATCGACTTCTTTAGCATCCAGTCTTGTCTCTTGCTTTTCTGTGTGAAGTCTGGCTAGCTGCTGCACTGCTCTTGTCCATGACAGATTTTTATCAAGTATTTTGCCAATTTTTCAAATTGGCATCTAGCTGCTCTGTTTCTTCCTTTCTTTCCCATCAATGTCAGTCCTTTTGGTACAAGTCTCTCCTACAAGGGAGTCCCATATCAACTCCTCAATCTCTTACTCCATTAATAAGCATAGTTTATTGGCTGTTATTGTGAAGAATGACACTTTTCACCTGAAGGATCTTTCTTATAAAAATGGAGCAGAATGGTGTTTAAAGTTTCATGATTTTTTTACTCTCACCTAAAAAGCATCATCAGTTATAGGCTGTTACCAGGAGTGCTTAGTGACCAAGGGAAATTAATCTTTTTTTTGTTCCACTGTTAACTACACTAGAAGACAGTGAAAACATTTAAAATGCCTTGCCAGTATCGAGCTTCCATGCAGATAATTGCTGTAGTAGCCTTTGGGAATGGGAGAGAGGCTTATCCAAGCCAACATAAATCACAAGTGAGATGCCCATGAGATAATCTTACTTGAAGGATGTTACTGTGTCCAAGAATGTTTGTGTCTCAGCACTGCGTGTAAGCTGCTCTCCAGCTCTGACAGGATGCGCCTGTTTGCTTTCACCGTCCTGCTTCCGCCTCGACTTAAAACATTATTTCACTGCCTATTTCCACCTTTATTTCGAACGGTTGTTATTCCTGTTATCGCCTGGCCCCGGGAAGGGTGAGGGAAGGGTCTGTTTCAGAGAGCCCGAGATCTCGGCTGGTCTTCCTCGCTCCTTTGCCTTTGCTGGCTGCGGTCACATGAGGGCACTGCGCCTGTGAGCAAAGGTTTGTGTCTCACCATGCAGGCTCTGTGTACTGGCAGTCACTTACAGCTTGTAGACTATTGTGTGCTGCTGCAAGAACAGCTTCTGCTCTCAACACTAATTTTGACATTGGAAGAATCGAGTGAAAAAAACCCCAAAACCTACAATTGGAAGAAGGAGTTATGTACCACTGCTAACAAAGTCTCTTTCATTCTGGTGTACTTTTTTAATCTTCCATCATGAAATAGTGTCAGTCCTTTCAGTTTTTGAGGATTTTCTCTCATGGTTTTACTCTGGAAATATGGTATATTTTGGCAGCTTCTTCACTATTTTAAACACTGCAAGAAACAATTCACTAGTGCATGAATCTCTCTCAGGTGTGGAGCAGCTTTACCACTGCTGCTGGTAGGTCGCAGCATGGAGGTTTTATTCAGAGATTTTTAGCCCACTTGAAACTTCTGCTGTTTTACCAATGTGGACTGGAGGAGTGGTCTCCAGAGCTGGGTGATGTGATGTAAGCATGCATACAACCCAGATTCAGGAAAACACGAGTGGAGGGGTGAAGGAAGGCTGCAGTGTTCACTGAGTGACACTCATGAGTTGTGTCATGCCTGGTGTATACAGGCCACATTAGAGTGGTGAGTTTAATGCAGCTTTAAAAACCAGCAAATTGCCTGGCTGGGGTGTTAAAAGTCACAAAGTGCTGTACCTCACGTAACTCATGTAAATTGAGCAGCTTGTCTGAGCTGTACTGGCTGAAAGAAGCTACATTTAGAGCATTGCTGGTATGTTTTGTCAGTTTTTCAGTGAGGGGCTGCCTACAAACTCTAACCAAATTCTGGAGTAAGAACCCCCATCCTTACACCAAACATGTTAAGTTTATTTTGGGTGCTCTCTGGGCTCATATAATTCTTCATAGAACAAACGCTCCAAGAACAAGGCGGAGGAGTTTCCCTTCTCTGAGCATCCTCTAACCCATCCGTGCTGGGTCTCTCTGTCGGCAGAATGGTTTGTCTCCGTTGCACATGGCAACACAAGGGGATCATCTAAACTGTGTTCAGCTCCTGATTCAGCACAACGTGCCTGTAGACGACGTCACCAATGACTACCTGACCGCGCTGCATGTCGCTGCCCACTGCGGCCACTACAAAGTCGCCAAGGTTCTCTTGGACAAGAAAGCTAATCCTAATGCCAAAGCACTGGTGAGTACACAGCAGGGCGCTGCTCACAGCGAAACCTTCCTGCAGAGTTGTGCTGAGACTTACTGGGGAGTTATTTTCTGCCTGCTGATGGCTGACAGCGAGGATGTGCTGTTATTGCCACAGCCCGAGAACAAACGCTCGAGGTTCAAAGTGTTAATAACGTATCATGCAATCAGAGCAGACCTTTGCTTGCAGACAGTCAGCAGTGATTTATGAATTTCTAGTGTAACTAGAGCACTTTTTCCTCCTGGTAGCTTTTTATGATTATGAATAGATGAAACAGCTGCAGACGTAACTGCTGTAGTTTTCGGTATGGAGAGAATCCTTATTTTCCAAGGGTTTGTACAGAGAAAATAATCAGCAACGTTTAAAAGTGAGGGAATTTTTATAAGTTCTCAATGATGTGAAACAGTAAAAGGTAAGAATGAGTTACATAATGAGTATTTGTGGTATCCATTTTATGTCAATGGAGTCATACGCCTTTCTACTTTAGAAACAACTTCAGCAGCAAAATACATTAGTGCAGTTAAACTGCATACAAACAGAATACATTAAAGCCTTTTGTTCAAATTGCAGTTGCAGTCCATTCTATTTAAAATGTCTCTTTGATTTGTTCTTCAATAACTGTTCCAAACAAATTTACATTCTGACATGAATTGGGTTGATTGGTTTTACAGCCTGATGCTAACGCATTCCACTCCTGAAATGTTATGTGAGCTTCTGAAACCCTCCCAAGCCAGGTGGGATTGGCTCTCTTGAAAGCCGTACAGGCTCCACAGATTTTCTTCTCTCAGCCCCTCTGTTTTTTTGTGTCAGATCAACCTGTATTCAGGTGCCTGTGGACAAGCTTTTATGATACATGGGTTTTGTTCAGTATAGCCGGCAAGTGGGGAGTCTTGTAGGCCTGTAATATTTACTTTTACCTTCTGAAAAAATCAAATCATCACCAGGTTTAGCTTGTTAGAGTTGCTGGCAGTGGCCTCTCACTGGTCTGGTAACCCAGCCACAAATGCCCTTCTCACCTAAATCTTGTAGTGTTTCCTTTTATTCTGCCCTGGTCCCCACTCAGGATGGTTAAGTAGAAGAAGTGTGGGTGCAGCATCTGGAACTGGAGCTCTCTCTTCCCTGAAACACACCTGAGCTCACCCTGGACATTGTCCACTGCCAAGGAGAGGGGTGAGAGCTGCTCCACTGGAACAGACTATGGCATGGACCTCACACGATATTCTTTACTATGGGGCAAGTAAAAAAAGATAATTTTGATCAGGTCTGAGAGACCAGCTCTGCCAGTTGTTTTCAGAATGTTCTGCAAAGGCTTTTTTGTACAGAGCAGCATCAGCATTCAGTGCTCTGATGTTACTGTACCGATCGTGGATGCTCTGGACGGCTCATTTTGCTGATTTACTTGTTTTCTGTGCTATCATCTCACACTAAATAAGATGGTAGTTCTAATGTTCACTCCATTGCACACATTCTTTTTAAAGGAAGGGGTGAAATACTTGTATTTGCAGTAAGCTGACAGGTAATGAATGAAAAAAAAAAAAAAACAAGAAGTAGTAAAAACAGTTTAGAAGATGTAAAATTCAGAGCTCATAAAAGGTAAAGTGCTTTTCTTACCAGCAGTTCTAAAAGGTCCAAAAAAAAAACAACCAAAAAACCTCCACCCCAAGTTCCCCAAAACCTCCAGCAGAAAACCCCACCCAGTTAAAAGTGAATATGGCAAGCAAAAATGAAGGGTTTGATAGTTTTGCATGAATTGAGAATTTTTAAAATAAATTGATTATTGGAGTGGGCACTATATTTCATAATTAAAACTGGATATATGAAATATATCTTTACCTTTTTAGAAATTTTTTCTTTCTTTTACATGAAAAATTTAGCAAAGCCAAAACAAATTTGGGAGGTGTTTTGTTAAAATTGAAAAATCTTTTATGTGAATTCCATACCCAATTGTATTTTTTAATGGCACATGAGGCATCAAAAAGTGTGTTCTTTCTCATTTCTAGAATGGTTTCACACCTCTTCACATTGCCTGCAAGAAGAACAGAATAAAAGTAATGGAACTTCTTCTAAAGCACGGTGCATCAATTCAGGCTGTAACTGAGGTAAGAAATGCTCTTTCCATGCTTGTCTTTGCTTTCCCTGCAAATTTCATTGTAACTGTATTGATTAATCTTGGAATATTTCTGAAAGAGTACGGACCAATCAAGTCAACTATTATTTTCAGCTAGGTGTTATGAGAGAATAAAATGGAACAATAAAGTCAGTTACCCTAATGAATCGCAAACAGCTGCTACATGTTGGGATTACAGTGAGAATAACAAGTGAAGTGTAACATAAAAATTTTTCTAAAATCTACCATTTTCTGCCAATTTTTTTTCTTGTAATTTAAGGCACTGAGGATGAAATTTGCTCTGTTGCAGACATCGAGGTGAAGGCTGTGCTTCACTCAAGTCCTGTTTTAAAAGGTGGTTTAATTCAGACCTTGTTTTGGTTTTCCACAGAGAAGTTATATTCGCCCAGCATCATGGGACATCACAAATCAGCTAGACAGAAGTCAGTGTGCTGTCACTTCAGTCAGCATGAGATGGTCTGCACCCAGTTCTTGGCACAGTTCAGAGATTAATTGAGTACCCATGGGAATTTTAATCTATGTGTATGTATATTGTACCAAGTTAGGGGAGGAGGAAAGATCACATGTATGAATGTGTGACCGCTGTGGAATGAGCCGTGTTAGACAGTGACAGGGAATTCCATGGATCAGACAAGGTGCAGTGGGGAGTAGTTCATCTCCACAAAAGAGAGTTTGATTTAATATGTGGGGGGTTGTGCTAATTATTCAGCAGCAAACCATACAGATCCCTTCCGGGCTTGCTTGGGGGAGAAGAGTCTGCCCTGGCTACAGTTCATGTAGCTCCAGACCAGCTTTTAAAAACTTGCAAAAGCATTTACTAAATTGTTGGAAACAGGTAAAAGAAATAACTCAGCCAGTTATCTGCCTTCCTGCTCATCTTTGCTGTTCTGCATGAGAGAGGAAAGAAAGAGTTTTCCTCACTTCTACCCTCTGGGACTTGTATATATCTGTGGGGAAGCTGCCTAAATCATGGGGATTTCCAGAGATCCACTGAGCTTTCTCCTTCTCTTGGTAGCAAAATGCCCTTCTGAAGCCTGTGGCTGACTGTTGGTACAGCTGTGCAGAAGCAGCTGTGAAGAGGCTTTAGGGTGATTCTACGTGGGGAAATATTAACTACTGATGGGATTTTTAAAGCAAAATCCTTGAGGTCATGCCCTGCTGAATGACTGCTCCCTTTTTCCCCCTCTCCTTCTCCCTCCCTCTCTTTCTCTCCCAGCTGGGCTTTCATATCCTGTGTGAGGGCAGCGGTGCAGATTCATGATGATCATTTTTTTGCACGAGCTGAATGTTTCAGAAAGCCTTAGCTTTGTACCAGGAATGCTTCTACCTTTCTTTTTTTTCTGTTTCAAGATTATATTTAGCAAATGCCTGATCTTAATCTTGCTTAGCTATGGTTGTTTGTTGATGAAGAACTACTGAATTCCTAGAAGATTTATGTGTTTGCTCATGAACCACACTCATAGGTGTTTCCAATTCTGTGTGCCCTTTTGCTTAAGCACATGTATATGGTTTTGAGAAGATAAAACCCTCTCAGAAGGGCAAGCACCTGGATTGATTCGCTTTAGAATAATTTATGTTTTCCTCATGGCATTCTTGTAAAGGAATGTGAAAGTAGGTGTTTAAATTCAACTTTGGTCTGTTTTTCAGTCGGGCCTAACTCCAATCCATGTTGCTGCCTTCATGGGACATGTAAATATTGTATCACAGCTAATGCATCATGGAGCATCCCCCAACACTACCAATGTGGTGAGTCACAGGTTTCCTTCCGGCAGGGCAGGACTGGGAATGCCTGATAATACCTGGGAGCAGTACTGGGATCAAGTGCCTGATTCCTTTGTCCACCATCCACCTCCACAGCACCTGTGGCTCGTGCTGGAGTCATGGGGAAGTGCAGCCTGCTGACTCCTACTTGGGAGATGCTTGGCAGGCTGAGGAAGTTTCCAAAGGGGCTGACCCTAAGCAGGCTCTAATCTCTTGATTTTCTGAAGTAAAGAATGAGAACATACTGCAGCTTCTCATATGTAATTTTTGAGATCTGTGCTTGACTGTGAAGCACTCTTTTCCCAAGACCCCGGGGGTCTGCCATTTAAGGAAAATTCAACAGATTGCAGCAGACTGTGGGGACATATTGCCTGTGTCCATCCAGCCGTCCCAGCCTGCTCTTCTGCTGGCTGTGTGCTGCGTGCCCCAAGGCTCCCGGGGCATGTGTAAAAACCAAACTCGTTGTTGGTTGGGTGTTTGAAAGCTGGGAAGTGGAAGGGAAGCAGAAGCTTGTTGATCCTCTTTAACAGTTTGGCCTCAAAATCTCCCTTTCACCTTCCATACACAGGTGCAGCTAGAAGACAATATTTTGTTAAAGTCTTCACCTGCTAATTCTATTAAATTACGTAAAAATGCAACACTGTTTTTAATTAGCAGGTGTTTGTACCTCAAGACATACCAATACCCAAAAATGTAGAAACCACTTTCCCTCCTGAATTGCTCTGGTTTCCTTGGATTTGTCTTTCATTAAGTCCATGAAGCTTTAGATGAATGTACTCAGTAATCTAAAGATTTATTTTTTTCCCTCCTTGTTCAGTCACCTCAGTGCTTGTCAGATAACAAATTATAGTAGGGGCGTAAGGCATAACAGGAGGAAAGACAAATGTATGTGTGCCTGGATATACAAAATTTGAAATACATTTTTTACTAAATTCAGCTCTATTTAAATGGACATAATTTTTAGCATTGTTAGTAAAATGCTAGTAATATAAAAATTGCACTGTCTCTTTTCAGCAAAAAACAGTGACAAAGGCACTATTGTGTTGGGAAACTGACCCTGCAATAAATTGCTGTGCAGCACACAGTGACAGGTCAAATATTGATTTAATCTTACATCTTACAGACAACGACAGCAGAGTTTTCTAGTGGAGATCATTCTGAGCTGGGTCACCGGTATTTCTGTGTTTATGAAACGCGCTGGTGTTTGCTCTTCCTGTAGTGTGTTTTTAATTCTGTTGTGTTTTTGCTGCTGCGTGCAGAGAGGAGAGACAGCACTGCACATGGCAGCCAGAGCTGGCCAGACAGAGGTCGTCCGGTACCTGGTACAAAACGGAGCCCAGGTGGAGGCGAAAGCCAAGGTGAGGACATGGCCCAGGTGTAACAAACCTGGACGGTCTGTGCTGGACAAAGCAAGGACTCACGTTTATCTTGTGTGTGTCATTCGGGACGAGAAGGAGGTTGAAGCCAAGGTCCTTTGTGTGATGCCCACTGATACTTTGTTATGGACCCTCTTACTGTAGCCACGAGTGATCTGGAGAGAAGGCAGGAGATGTCAGGCTGATACCATCCCAGTTTTTAATATAAATTATCATGTGTTTGAAGAGTTCTGTTTTGAAGTGGGACTTAAGGAGGCAGAGGAATTCCCCAAATCTGCTTTTATTTCAGCAGAACTGGAAACCCCAGGCTTCTGGTGTCTCCTGTCATGTCCCTAAAGCAGCAGCCTGCATGCATTCAAAAATAGTTAGACATCTAAAGAACACCAGCTAAAGGGAGGAGGCAAAGTGAGAGGGTGTGGCAGAGGGCTGGAAAGAAGGAACAGATCCTATAGAAACAATTGCAGTTGAGGAAGGTGAGGGTGGATGAAAAAGAAATGGTCAAGAGGCATGAAGGAACACACAAAATTACAGAAATCAAAGAGTTCCAGGAAACAGGCAGGGCAAGGAGATAAATGGGTGCAATACATAGCAGTCTTAATAGGTAAACTCGGGAAATATTTTTTCCCCAAATGGTGATAAAATGGACATAATTAAAAAAACCAAGCCTTTCTTTCATTGTGCAATTATCTGTGAATTGGGTCACAAATAAGTTTGCTGGTGAGGTTATCTACTTATAAGGAACTCTGACTAAATACTTATAGCTGATACACTTCATATCTGCAAGCAGCCTGACAACAGAACTGATTCATGTGGTTTGTAAATCTCCAAACACAGCCTTGAAAGTGAACAGCTCGTGCTCAGAAGCAGTCATGCAAATATTTTCTGAGTAAATTCACAGAGTGATTTAATTTGTGCAAACTGCCATTGCCTGTGATCAATTTGTTATCATAAATAACAACTAAAAGCAAGCAGTAGATCATACACCAGTGCTAACATCAGCTGTGAGAAATTTGTGGGAAACAAGCACAAACTGGAATCATTTAAGAACCACAAAGATTCTCCCCCAGACAGGGAAGAGTTGCCCTGCAGAGGACTGCATTCATATCCTGGCTCTCTCCCATCCTAAATCCCAGAGGTATAAAATCACTCGTGTAGGATGGGCATGGGTAGAAGTCTCCCTGGCAGAGAGCAGCCCAGAGCTGCAGGACATGAGGTAGCAGTGCTCAAAAGGTAGGAAATTCAGCAGGGGAGAATGGGGAGAGAAAGATGTTTGGCCACATTGTTGTGATAGTGTGCTTAATCCAGAGGTTGTACAACAGAGAGTGGGGAGGCCAAAAATACAAAACCAAGTGAGAAAGTGACAATTAATTTCCACACCATGCTCTGTCATCAGTTATATCTATGGAAAAGTTATCTGCAAAATACCCAACAAATCCTCCACCAGTGAAAAAAGCACAAAAAATATGATATGTAATGCAAGTCTCCAGGCAATAATTGATTGATCTATTTAATGTTACTGTGAAACATAAAAGAGATCAAGATGTGAGGACCGGAACTATGCACTGGCTCTGTTTTAAGAAAGGTCTGCAAAGCAAAGTGAGGCAAATCCAGATAAGGAAGAAAATTGATACATTTATAAACTTCTGTGGATTATATCCCTGTCTGGAATATTTTGTGATGCACTAACAAAGCACAAGGTATCTTTATTATATATAAGACAAAGAGAAAGCCAGTGTGCAACATTCACTGGCTGAGACCTCAGCAGAATTAACGCTCGTTGAAAAGTGACAGAACGTGGGCAAATATTTTGTGTCCCAATGTGAGGTGCAGTTTTCTCATGCAGACCTGTGTTGTTCCCTCTGTGTTCAGGATGACCAAACGCCGCTGCACATCTCTGCCCGCCTGGGGAAAGCAGACATCGTGCAGCAGCTGCTGCAGCAGGGAGCATCTCCCAATGCAGCCACCACGTCGGGCTACACGCCCCTGCACCTTTCTGCTCGGGAAGGGCATGAGGATGTAGCTTCTGTTCTTTTGGATCATGGTGCATCTCTGTCTATCATCACCAAGGTAAGCAAGCTGCAGGAGTGACAGCTCGAATCATGAAACATACCTGCACCGAGGGCTGCTTGTGAGTTAAATACTGCAAGAGTCATATACACGTACAAGCAGCGTAAGGGTGAGCTGCATTTCATCAAAAGGGTACAAAGCTTCATGCTTGTACCTCAGGACCTGATGTGTAATGCATCCCAGTGATCAGACATGCCTCTTCTCGGAATGAGAGGAATGCAGGGCAGAAATTCCAGGCGGGTGTTGATAAGCTTGCCCTTGGGTCTTTGGTGGTGTGAAGAAAGGAACTGACTCTTCCCTTGTTTACCATAGACGGTGCTTTGCCCTGCCCGGGAAGGGCCTCCAGACCCCGCAGGGCAGGTGGGAATCTGCAGACTTGCTGCCTGTACTCAGGACTGCATAAGGGGATGGGTGGAGACAGCTGCATCCCTGCAGATCAGAGACAAACCTTACCCTGAGAAGAGTGCCCAGGGCTGCTATATGACTGCTTTCTCTTACAGAAAGGATTTACTCCGCTACATGTGGCTGCAAAGTACGGCAAAATCGAGGTAGCCAACCTCCTGCTTCAGAAGAATGCATCTCCTGATGCTTCTGGAAAGGTAGGACAGAAGAAGCCCCTGCCACTTGCACAGCAAATACCTAAAACCAGATAATATTTTAATAATATTCTCCTACCTACTTACCATCACACTAGCATCCACAGCCTGGGTTTAGCTGGAATTGGTTTCATGTGGTATTCCAGTCCCTGCTGGGGCTGCCAAGAGCCAGCAAACTCTCGACGAAAGTGACTTTTATTGTCATTAATTGACAACAAAGTGATGTGCCCTGTGTTCGTGTCCAGGGGAATGGAGACAAACCATTCCCCTGTGTTCTACCCAGACTATTTACAGTCCTTATCAGAGTATTTGGGCAGCTGGCTCTGCTTCCCCAGGTCTCATGATGGGGGGCAAAGGCCAACAGGGCCTCAAGCTTTTTAAACCAGCCCAGTTTGGATTTTTACAGATCCAAGGGACAGTTTACATATCCACTGCAGTAAAAGGAAAACACTGCCGAGGGTGTGACCTCCTTACCCCCGGGGGCAGCACAGATATGTGCTTCACCGTTCATCTTCCCTGGGAAAAGTGAGTGAGGCTTTCCCAGCTCAGGAAGGGTTTCCAGATTTCTGTTTTATTTTTTGATTCTAAAAGTTCCCAAAGACTCTGGATCCACAAATGAGTAACAAATGTGTTTTTTCACCTTATCTACTGAAATTTCCCAAACTCCTGAGTTTCCCCTGGAGAGGGTCTGTAACAGCACTTGTTTGTTCTGCATGTGTTTTTAGAGCGGTTTAACACCACTGCATGTAGCTGCACACTACGATAATCAAAAAGTGGCCCTCCTCCTGTTGGACCAGGGAGCTTCACCTCACGCCTCTGCCAAGGTACAAGTACTGCCCACTCTGGGGGAGCAATGCCCAGGCTTTTCATGTCGCTTTATTCCCTGGCTACCCCTGTTCTTTCTAGGCTGTGTATGTTTGCAGTTACAGGAGGCTCAGTGACCTTGTTAATGTCTCACATCCACATGAAGCTGCTAGAATAATTCTGCAGGTGAATAAAGGAGCAGTAAAAAAAGCAAATAAAGATGCAGAAACACTTTAAATGAACAGTTTCAGTCTCAGAAAATACTGAGCCTTGCTTTTATCAGTCCAGTCTCTTCAGTAATTTCTCCAAGCCAGCCAAGTTTGTATCTTTGCATCTTAAGATCTGTGCAGGGCACGTTTGGGCTTAAAGCCCAGCTGTACAGGGGTATTTCTCCTGTTTTGTGCCACAGGATGACTTCTGAGGTGAGATAAGTTTCTCAGCACAATGTCTGTAATTATTCATGTGCTTCACAATACTTCTACCCCAGCGTAAATGGGCTGGCAAGAAATGAAACTAGTCCCAGCCCTGCTTTGATTGTAATTTACTGTAGGCAAGACAATACCTGGTGTAAGGTTTCAGAGGATATGAAAGAACAAATATGTAAATTTATTCTAGTAGTGCATAGAACAAAGAGAATTTAGAGAAGCTTAAACTGTCTCTTTCTTTTGTGGATCCCAGTTTTAAGTATGGCATGGATAAATACTATAATCAATCAAAGGATAATCGATATTTGAACAGCAGCACTAGGTAAAGCAGGATGGAAGCATATGTAGGTTAAAGCAGGTTAAGTGCAGTGTAAATACCTCATCTGAAACAACCCGGATAATTTCCTTAAATCACTGCAAAAAAAAAAGAAACCCTATTGAGAAAGGAGAGCTAGTGGAAAAGCCAGTATTGCAGCTAGATGGACAGCACTCCTTGATTGCCTTCCTCTCACACATGGCCGAGTGCAGCCGTAGCGCTGGAGGCCTTCTGCATGGCTGCAGGAGAGGATGGAGCGTGCCACGCATGGTGGGTCCCGGAGTTTGTAGTGCGGGGAGGGGGAAGTTAAATAAACACGGACCGCCAGCAGCAACGGCGCGGTTGAAAGTCAATCCTGTCGATAGCGGCAATCTGCCGGAGCAGTGCCCCGGGGGAGGAGCTGGGGTGATCTCTGATCTTTCACTACTGCAGCACAGCACTCTCAAATGCCACTGGGGGGAAGAAAGGGCCTTCTGAAGAGGATGAGAAGGCACTGACCCAGTTTTCACTGAAAGAAGCTGCCAGTGGGACTGTGCATTCTGTAGGGGCAGGGATTGCAGCAGCCCCTGCCAAGGGCTTGGGAAGTCCAAACCAAGGTGGAAGCCCCATAGACTGTGGTACAGCATTGCACAAACTCATGTGTCAGGTCACCTTAGCTTTCCCTTCTGTAACAGAACAGTTCTGCAGCTGCCACTTGAGGCCTCCCAGTGCCAGCTGTAAGTGTGCCTAAAAGAAAGCATTTGTTAGTGCTCTGCAGCAAGTGAGCCACGGCAGTGCCAAGCAGAGCATCAATACTAAATAAAATTAACTGTAACATGTTTGTCGCTGCGGGCACCCACTGTGCACTCATCCGAAAGATGATGTTGGTAACAGCAGATGATTTCCCATTTTTTTTGTAAATGGGGTCCAGTAAATAAATGTGTGATGTCATATCTCATCACTGGCTCCACAGTTAGTATCATCAGTCATTGCCTTTCCTGTGACACCACTGTCTTTAACTCTGGTCTCAAGAGTGGCTCATTAGCCAAGGTCAGCAAAATTTGCCTTGAAGAGTGAAAAGTGACAGGGTATGGGAAATGGGCATGTCAGAGTACAGTGCTGTGGTACAGTTATTCTCATAAACTATTCTTCTCTTTCATAGGCAAAAATTAGGCTTGTGCCTAATTTCATGTGCGGCTTATCCCTAAATTGAATTTGGCTTCCACTTTACAGTGCCTTTCTTCCTCGGCACACCATCCCCAAAGCCTTAGTTTTCCTCTGTCCCTTCATCTTTAACCATATTCCCTTTTTCCACTCTTTTCCCTGGCAACCAGAACAACCCGATACCCTTCCATCTAAATGTCTCTGTTCCTTTCTCCATCTATGCATAGTGACAGAGTGCTGCCCTTATGAGGAGAAGATGCAGACTGGGACTGAGCCGAATTTCAGCTTTTATTTTTCAGCTCTCTTTTTGCCTTCTCTTGGCAACCTGCTGCTGTCCATTCCCCTGACAGCAATATATGCCATTTCTGAGGAAAAGGCTTGGAAACTGCGTTTGTTATTTTACAGAACGTAATATGAGCTCCATTTAAAGGACCTGTTTTAGCAGGATTTAGCATGGAGTATTTAGGATTTATTAGGTGCTCATGTGGCAATGGTTGTCTTACATGACAGTCTCATGCAGGAAGTCTAAGGGAGAGGATTGTGTTTGTTTTTCCTGAAGCACTTTATCTTCAAAGTGAAAATTCAGTGGCCATGTGCTTCCTTTATTGATAGTGGTGCTGTGTTTCCTGAGTGTCATTTTCAGGTATCTTAGTATCCAAGGTCTGAACTGAACTTGAATTGAATTTTGAAGATTACAGAACCTGTTCCACATGAAACTAGTGCTGTGCGTCTTTTGCTGCCCAGTTCCTATTAAAGCTCTCTTGTAATCACTGTGAGCCCCCATGTATTTATTCCTTGCTCATACCTGCACTGCTCTGCATCTCTTGTGACCTCCCTTCCTGTTTAGTCCAGCCCTGCTGCCCTGTGGATGCAGGGAGGAGCCCAGCCAGGTGAATGCTTTGTGCCTTCAGGTAGATTTTATTGGGCTGGGTAATCTGAGATGCAAATGCTATTTATGATACCATACAAAATTACAAAATGGTTTATGCAGCTTGGGTCTCGGCCCCCCTGACCTTGTCCCTTAGCCACATGCAAATGTGTGCACATTTGTCTTTTGCTTGAAAATGAGGGCTAATATATTTCTGAAAGACAGGAAGCTCTTGATTAAGCAGTCATTGCAATCTGTACCAAAAGCTGGTCGTACCTCCATCAGAGTTTTGGTGTATGTGTGCTGATCAGTTATTCTTCATATCCGCTTATCTATTTTCTGCCTATCTGTCTTTTTTTAGAATTACAAAACTGTATCATGCAATAGATACTGCATTTTTATTTTTAGTAGCAGGCTCCCTGGGTGCACATATTGGAAGGAATTAAAAGATAAGGAATGCATGACTCTAAAGTTACATGCTTTAGTTTTCCCTTGATCTGAAAAAAAACCAGCCTGTCAGTAAGGTTTAGGGTAAATGCTGCAAGAAAGGCCATATTTCATGTACATAATGCTTTCATTCACGCTGAGAAACAGGAAAAAACCCAAACAATAACAGCTGTTCTGAGTTATGAACACACATCCTGCTCTTCAGTTTGTTAAAGATTTTATGCACATTTAAGGAAAAGTAGCAAATGTCTATGAAACAAAACTCAAACCCCTATTGCTGTAGGTTGTCCTCTTCTGAACAGATATTTTTTCCCAAAAAAAAAACCAAAAGATTGCTTAAAGGTCAGATACATTAGTTCATACAGCTTGTTAACATTGTGTTTGACAGAATTTTTAGAACTAATGGCATAATTATTCACAGAGTTGGGTAGGTGCAGAGAAGTGCTTTATCACCTTGCTCAATGAGCAGCTCTCAGTGAAGTGCTTTCTGTTGGCAGAATGGTTACACACCCCTGCACATAGCTGCCAAGAAGAACCAGATGGACATAGCCACCACACTGCTGGAATACGGCGCTGACGCCAACGCCGTCACCCGGCAGGGCATCGCCCCCGTGCACCTCGCCTCCCAGGACGGCCACGTGGACATGGTGTCACTGCTGCTCTCCAGAAATGCTAACGTCAACCTCAGCAACAAGGTGAGTGTTCCCCCCGCCTGGGGCCGAGGCGGTGAAAAAATGTGGTGATGAGGAGGAGAGGGACCTGCAATTGAATTTTGCCCCCTGGGATTGCGCGCGTGCTGAAAGCCGCTGCAGGTGTCTGAGCACACATCATCATCTCTCCGAGCAGAGAGCAGCATGCCATGTCACACTAAGTGAACTGTGTTTTGTCGTGCCCACGGTTTGGTGATAACACATGCTGCAGTGGAATTTATTAATCCAGCATTAATTTATGCTAGTCTGTCAAAACATGCCCAGAGAGAAAATGCCTTCCTCCCCACAGGGGCTACTGGGGCTGGCACCTGTCATTTATCAGCCTCCAGGAAGATACCTGCCCATTTTTCAGTTGTGACACGTGTAATTGTAACATTTGCTATACTTTTTTGTAATTTTTATTGTATTTGTAACATTTTTAGCACTGTAATGTTTTATAACAAAAAATGTAACGTGTACCAGCACACGGTAACAAATATTACCACCTAATGGTTACAGCTGACTTGTGCAAGGATGCTGACTTTTTAAATAGAGTAATAACAGCAACTTTGTCTGAGATTTTGTTCCTTAATACGAGTGATTCTTCCTCCCCAGGGTATGTTCCTTCTACCACAGTGACTTTTGGTGTAATTTCTCCTGGTGGCAGGAATGGAAAGTTGATACATTTTAGCTCATATGTGAATTCATAGGCTATTAAGTCCGCTCTGTGGTAATGTTTCTAGCAAATGTGCAGCCTTATTTCTTTAAATGCCCCACTAGACATTGTTATTTGATATTGTCAAGTACAGTTTCAGTATGGATTTGTGTGGCTAGACTAGAGAGGCAGTAGAAACTTTTTTCATGGAAAATATTTCTTATTCTCAGCAGGTAGGAAGAGTCAGTGTCCTCTGATGCAGGGGGTGTTGCTGCACAGGGCTGCTGTGCTTTCCTGTGTCTAACTTTACAGTTTGATTATTTGTGCGTTCTCATTCAGAAAGCTTCTCTTGCAGATAGGATTTTTTTTTTCCCCACAAGTCTCAATCATGTGTGGGCTTATACAGGGCAGGATGGACTTTGTATCCCCACAGGGAAATTTGCCGTGTGCGTGTTCTGCATTGGCTATCCCCTTTTGCTGCTGAGGCTGGTACAGGGAGCATGATTGAGGTGCCTGGCGCATTGATTCAGTGCCACCAGAGGTTAATTACCTGCAGCATCCTTCAATCTGTTACTGTTCAGTTGTAATCTCCAGTTTCTCATTGTGCTGATAACACCACCTTTGGGGAGTAATTCCCCTCATACCCTCTCAGGGATGCACATTTCCTCGGAGCACAGCACCTCTACATTTGAAGCCAGAGGTTTAAAGCACACTGACTTCTGAGTTTTGCAGTGGGAGTAAAAAGAGCATTTATTTCTTCAGAACCCACAGAAGAAATGGTTGAGAGCTGCATACTCAGAGCCCCCATACTCAGCATTATTAAATCCTTTTAGAAGGTTTGGCCGTTACTATCCAGGCTCCGTTCGGTAATTTACAGATGGATACTGTTACATATTTGTGTAAGGTAACCCACCTAAACTGTGTTATCATCAGGATTGCATCTTGGAGTGAAATGCAGTGGGACACTCTAAAAAGAGCTGCCTTTGGTAGGGAGTGCACTGTGGATGTGGATTTGGGTTTGAGGTTAGGGAATTTAGCAAGTGTTTCTGCCTGATGTGACAACTGCTACCACTTGCTCTTCTGTCCTTGGTGCTAAAGGCAGTAGGAACAGGAGAGAAAATGAACTGTAATTGGCAAGTAAAGCATATTCTCTCTCATTCCTAACAACATCTCCTCAGCAGATTCTCTCTTCTACCCCTTTTCTCTTCTACCCCTTTTATGTGGCAGAAAGTTGCATAGTTTTCTGAGGTTTTAAGGATATTTAGATCTTGAGTTTTAAATAAGAAAAATTACTATCAGTACACGTTCTCTATCAAGTCTATGTACTCCCTGGGCAGAGAGAAATAAGTCTGATCTCAGAGAAATGCAGTTTTATTCATTTGTGTTTGTGTCTGAAAATGATCAAGTAGAGGAGTAAAAGGTAAGGATAAAACTGAGTGAATGTAACTTCCCAAAAACTTGCAGAAGTGTAAACAATGATTCAATATTGCTTTTAAAGTCTGACTCACTATAAGGAAGTGAATGAGGAGGTAAAGATATACTATGTGACTTTTCCTCAAAGTGCTCTGATTTGCTATCCCACATGTAACACTGCATGGAGAAGTGTTCCATGTCCTGGAGAAACATCATCTTCCTGGCTTTTGAATTGTGCTTTCCTGCAGATCAATGATGGGATTGTGAAGCACCTTACACAGTGAAAGTGGAACGTGTTACTTCTTTAAATTCAGTCGGATGTTTAGAGTCATACTGATACCTGAATTTGCATTTTAGTGTCCATGTGCCTCCTCTGAAGATTGTTACTTGTTGTTTCTGATTTACAGAGTGGACTGACGCCCCTCCACCTGGCTGCTCAAGAGGACAGGGTCAATGTAGCAGAGGTTCTGGTTAACCAAGGAGCTGCTGTTGATGCACAGACGAAGGTACCAGCACCACTGTCAGCATGAAATATTTCCTCTCAGGGAGGCATGAGCCTCTAGATGGGACTAGTAATTGATTTCAGGGCAAAACTGAAATTGCAGCAGAGAAACATTCCTTGTAATAAATTATTGTAGAATATATTCTGAAAAGTGAAGATACGTGAGCTTGGGTGTTTAATGTCAAGCTCAGCCTTTGAGCAGTAAGCTTATTTTTTGCCAGATGTTCAGATCAATATAGGTTTGGATTGTATCCTATTATTGTGCTTCACTGGAGGTGAGTGGAATTGATCTAGTTTTTGAGTAAGAAAACTGTTATCTAATATGAAATACATACATGCAGTGGTGGTCCATTTCAAATTTACTTTCCTAAAAATAGTTTTGCCTAAATATTTGGACTCCTAAATAAGAGACCTGGATTTTCAAGGTGCTTGGGGATGGCTTTTGAGACCCCCAGCGATGACATCTCCCACTTCACTGTATTGCTTTGTAAGATCAATGTCCTGAAGCAAAGACCCTTTGCAGAAATGTTTTATGCTCCCTAATGGTGTACAGTGCTCAGAATTTAGTGATAATTATTTCAGTGTTGATTACATTTACATTCCTCATGCATTGTCTGGATCTTGGAGGCATTCCTTTAGCTGAGCAAGAAATCAGTTGAGATCAAATACTTGGACTGTAGCTGATCAAATCAGCTAGATGAACCAAGTCTCACAATCTGACCTGCACCCTTTTGCAGAGTAGTGGCTTTCACAGCTCTCTGCTTGGTGTATGCCACGAGTTAGGTGCTGTGCTTGCATCCCAGGAAGTCCAGGTGTTGTCAGACTGTCCAGCAATGTTATCATACAACACTGACAGCTCAGAAAGGGCTGAGTCCATCATCATGTCTGGCTGCAGCTCAGCTGATTATAATCTGTGGCAGAGGGAAAAGTCATTGTTATCTGATTGTTCTACAGTGTAATTCCAACAGTTAGTAGTACCAGCTACTGATTTCAATAACATGATCCTGAAATAGTTGTGCTAAAATCCCAGGAGCTTCTCCAGGTTTATACTTTGGTAACATATCCTCAGCCTGTATTTTAAAGATGAATCAGTCTGGGTTCTTATCTGCCAGATCACCCAGTAGCAGATGAGATCTGCCCTGGTTCATTCTTTGCACAGTTTCCTCAGAAGACTGTGGTTGCCTTCCTAGAGATAGTTTCTACCTGGTTTTGGTTTCAGTAGCAGAACATTGCAGAACCTGTTCTTTGAACTTGGTCAGAGCTGAATCACCTCCCAGGCCTTACAGCTTGTCTGAGTGTTTGCCTTTGCCCCTCTGTGCAGCACTCTTGTCTGTCCCACAAATAGCAAGCAGTCTAAGGGGACATTTATATTGACAGGTGCAGGCAGACACACGTGTTCGCTTTGCCAGCTCTCCAGTGTCCAAATGGGATCCCATTCTGGGCTGCAGTGGCCTTTTAGTCACATCAGGGTGGTGGGAACATCTGAGGTACTGTCACAGCTGAGAGGCAGGCAGGGCAGGGCATGTCTGCTGGGTCCCAGGGACAGCCTGGTGCAGCTGCAGGAGCTCTGTCATCAGCTTCAGGCCTGGCAGTGTGGCAGCAGCTAGGTGACTCTGTAGAGACACATGGAAAAGGGGCTTCGGTTTTATCATTCAGAGGCCTCCTCTCTGTGGAGCTGGATTTCTTAATTGCATCTCTGAAAATTGACCTAGTCACCAGGTAAAATGGGGGGGGAAATACAGTCATGTTTCAGTGTGTGCAACATGAATCCTGTCCATCAGTAATAGTCATATAATTTTAAAGAAGTCAGAAGTAAATCCCTTGTTGTTCACCCTCATTCCTCAGTTATATATGTAACTAGTGGGAATAAAGAGTAGTTTCCCAGTACACACTTGTTTCCATGGGACTGCTCCATAATTGTTAGGAAGCGGGGCAGGGACTCAAAAGTCAGGTGAAGTAATGTTGAATTTAAGCAGGACTATTTTGGGGTGTGAGAAGTCAGCTGTCTGGGGAAATTTTCCATCCTGTAGGCTTCTGTGGGGAAGAACACCCTCTTGTCCTCCTGTCCACCCTACCAGTTATCGCTCCCTGCTGTAGGGCACTGTCTGCTCCTTGGGAAGAGAGCGCCCACATGCCTTGCAGGATTCTAATAGAGTGGAATGAGCTCGATGCTTGTGCCCTGGCATGAGCTCGGTGCTTTTGCACTGGCTTCTGCAGAGTCCCATCTGCTGGGTTTGTGCAGCAGCGAGCCCTCCTGGCTCCACAGAGTCAGCCACGTGGAGGTTGTCTGCCAGGTATCCGCTCGCTGCTGCCTGCGATACAAGAGAAGGGCCAGTGCAGTACCGGGTGTTTTAGCAGGGAGTAGTTTCTGGATAAACTGATGATCACCTTGAGTTCCTAAGGAAAGAACTGAAAAACCCTGAATTTCTAGAATGAAGGAAGAATGTTACGCTGTAAGAGCGGCCATACTTCGACCTCGTGTTCTATACAGGTGAAGGTTAGATGATTGGCTTGTCAAACAGCAGCTCCGTAGTTACAAGCGCTCCCATTTAGATGGATTAACTGTTCTATGGGAATAAAAGGTCTGTGCATGCTGCCTGTAAAACCAGTGGCATTGGGGGACAAGATAAGCAACAGCTGAGTTGGCTTCGGAGGCACTGTTGCTATGCTTGCATGTTTGCACGATCCTGTCCAGCATGTCCAGTTCGGATTCATTCCTTTGGGCATTCAGCAGCAGAGATCTGGCCATCCATGCCTTAAAAGTCAGTGAAGAAGCACAGCTCGGAGTGACATGATATTGGGGATCTCTGCTACCAGCACTGTCACCACTAACCTCCTGTTTTCTTCCCTCCATTTCACATCCATGCACTTCTCTTACCTCAGTTTTTGTGCCATAGATGACTACTCCGTAGTGTAGGTTTTTTACTGGTTTTATTTATTTATTTTCTCTCCTTGTCATATTTCTCATTTTCCCGGGATAAGCAAGCACAGGCTATGTCACTCCAGCACAGTACCTGTCAGTAGCGTACACTTCATATCATTTCACTTAATATCACTAGGTCACTGAACTCTTAAGCAGGGACCAATGAACTATCATCTTCCTCCTCTGGTACATGTTCTTTAGTCATCATTTATATATAACTTACCCTCCCTGTGCAAACATCTAGAGTCTGCAGTTCTGACACATGGGAGTTCTGACCCTGCTTGTACTGTGAGGGCTGCACACTCCCGGGGAGTTTTCAGGTGGTTAAAGGAGAAGATGGGGCAGAAACACATTTTGCATCTTGAAGCTGTAGCAGGGAAGAAAAGAAATCCAGAGTACTGCAGAAAATCACTTGTGTAGGGGATTCGTCTGTATGATTAGGATCAGTTCTGGCTATACAACCTATGTGCATTTTCAAAATTGCTCTCAGACATGAACAATTACATCTGTGGGTCTCTCTTGGGGTGGTTTCCCTCCCAATATTTTTTTTCGTGACCTTTGTTGTAGAAGAAGGCATGAAAGGAAGAATAGCTGCTGGTTATGAAGTCCATTTATTAATAGTGCTGTGGGATCCTTCTGGTTTTGCCGCATCAATTAACTAAATAGCCTCTAATCCCAGAGCTGCAGGAGTCTAAATCAGTGCTGAAAAGTAAACAACACTGGTGTAGCAGGCCAGAACTAGTGCCTGAGAGGCCATAAGGCTGCTCCTACTGCTTGAAAATGAGATTTTGTTATGTGGTTTAAACTCAGCCACGTTAGAAAATATACTTCAGGTGGTAAAGTTCCAGAGCTGCTTCAAAACCCTACACATTTAGAGAGCTTTAATAATTCAGTTTGGTGTTTACAGAGGGCATGTTCATGTCCTGCAGCAAAGGCAGCAGCTCTTGTCTGTTCTGACATTACATTTGTGTGCCTGAATTTAGGTTCGCTAAAGAGTTTCTGATGCTGAAAATGTGCTATGCAGTATCATGCTTAACACAAGGCATGCTCATCCCTTCACAATAATATTGGGAGTTAAAAACCAGTCTGAAGCCATGGCTGCAAGCAGATATCCCTTCTCTGGTGGGCATGCTGAGTGTAAAAAGCTGTCCTGGTACATGTGATGTTGCTTTTGTTTCAGGGCTTCTGTGCTGGTAGTTGGCACGAGTAAATATTGTTTCATGGCTCAGCAGGTCTCCACATGTCATGTTTCACTGTTTATCCCATTGGAGAGTGTAGCTGTGGGATACAGCAGTACTGTGATGGACTGGCAAAGGAAGACTGATGCGAGAAAAGTGCAGGTTCAGTCAGGGATGAAAAGCAGGGTTTGATTTCAGTGCAGGTCTGTTTAGTCTAACAGTCGCTACACTGCTCTTGGTGTTGGGCCTCCCCAGGGGAATTGACAGTCTCATGGTCCCTGGCTGATGACTGTCTGGAAAACAAAGCCAGTATTAAACTGTCTTTTTCTTCTGGAACTGTAGTTTTGGTAGGAGAGAACGGTGGCTGAGAGGTCATGATGTTCTTTTGCAGGTTGAGCTGGGATTTTTATTTCAGATGTATTCAGGTCTGCCTGCTTTGTTCTGACAGGAGCCCCATAGCAGCCTGAGTTCATAACAGCAATCCAGCTTTTCCATTGGAATATCTAATTTTCAGATGCAGGGAGAGATAAGAAGGAGGCAGGGAGGGAGGAGAGTGCTATCGAGAAAAATCGCTTTCATACAAGAACAAACACTCAAATACAGGTATCTTCAGTACATCTTCATGGTGCATTATCTGTCTCTCCTTGGCTCTTTGTACATGCTCAGTTGTTATCAAGGCATTCCTGTGGAAATTTCCAGCCTAATAATGTGCAGTAATGAACCTTTGCAAGGTACTGCAACGTGTTCGGCCCTGATTCAGCAAAGCAGGGAAGTGTCTGTGTGCACGGAGGTTTGCCTGTTTCATTCAGTCAGGCCTTTGTGATCTTTGGATCCAAAGCAATTTCTAGCCCTATCAACAATAATGCTGTAGCTTCATTGTCTGACATTTACAGCAGAAAAACAAAAACGGAGCAGCTTGAGAGTCAGCATGACTAGAAAGATGCAGTAATTCAAGCTGTTAAGATTTATGGTTATTGCCAGTGGAGGATATTAAAGTAATTCACTGACATGATATACAAGACTTGTGATAATTCCCCTCAAAAGTAAAAATTGAATGGCAAGAGAATAAGGGATTCTTTGTGTGTTCCATTAGAAATGAGAAGTTCGGTATTTCTGATTTTGTTTTTTCTTGGCACTTATTCTTGTGGCTTTTGATAAGCCCTTCCCAGCTGCTAGCTCCCATGGTGCTGCTCATTCTTTAAAACAGCCAGAAGGTGATGTGTGTTAGAGCTGTGTTAAACAAAAGCCCTGATTTTCCTGGAAGTAACTTTTTCAATATTAGGCTGACTCCTAAATCCCTTTGTGCTTTGTCAGTAATTATAACTAAGCCTGAACTGCTGTGCAGAAATCTATATAATTGTGAGGCTGGGTTTTGTTGTTTTGGTTTTGCTTTTGGTGTTTTGTTGGTTTGGGTTTTTTTTTTTGTGTTTTTTTTTTTTTTTTTTTTTTTGTGTGGTTTTTTT
>VZTI01000933.1:1547778-1617644 GCA_013397865.1 Struthidea cinerea | reverse complement strand
TTTTAGTGGGTTTTTTGTTGTTTTGGGGGTTGGTTTGTTTGTTTGTGCATGTGTTAATTATTAATATCTTTTGAAGCAAAATATTTTAGCCTCCTGGGCACCTTTCTCTAGAGAATGAAAGTAGCAAGCTCAAGTAGCCTTGAGAATTACTACTTTTATTGTTAATTTAATTGTGTAATTGCAGAATCTGCCAGTTGGAGTGTTTCAGAAAAGTTAATAGAATACCTTGATTTCCATGGGGATCCTGGGATGCAATCGTTGCACCTTCCTGAGCTAGAAGGAGTTGAATGCAGGGATCTGTGCTGTAACTGAGAAGTCACGGATATCCTCCCCGGGTTCCAGGCACTGAGAGGGCATTTTGCTAGCTGGTTTTACTGTGGCAGCCGGTGCCCCGCTGCCCACGCCGCTGGCGGTGCACACGAGGCTGTCCCGTGGTGCCTGCTGAGGGCCAGTGCGCCCAGCCAGCCCTGACGCGCCGTGCCACATCTCTGTCCCTCTGCTGTCAGGGACTGCGCGCCGCTCGGCAAACAGGACCTGACAGGAGATGACCACAGGCTGTGGAAACTTCAGAGAAAGCTCCCAGGATCCTCCAAGGACCTCAGGCAGGGGACTGGTGCTTTGCCACCAGGCTAAGCAGGTGCCCACACGGCTGCTGGGGACACGCGCGGTGCCTGTGGCAGGAGCTGCCTTTCAGTGCACACCTCTCCAGCTGCCACACACAGCCAGGCCAGCAGCACCGGAGCTTCCGAGCTCCTCCTTCAGCTCCAGCTGAATTGTGGCCCTGGAAATGCCATGGTTTTCCCTGTTAATTGGGAGGGGAGAGAGGAAAAGCTTTCACTTAGTCTCTGATGTAAACAGCAGACTGGTCAGCAGTGACAAAGAGCACCAATAGTTGCTCCTTCAGCTGTTTCTGAAGGTACCACGTGTAAGTCTCTGTATATTCCATTTGTAGGAGGAAACTGTCATTGCAGTGCAGTAAATATGGGGGGTTGATAGCTCCTTTTTCAGTATTCATTGTTACAGACTGGAGAGGAGCCTTTACAGATCACTTCAAAGGGAAAGCTGAGATCAGCTGGTCTTGGCTCTCTGATATGCTCCAGATTTTAATGTTTTAGGGTTATTAGCAGGGAGTTCTCAGCAGGTGGTCCTTGACTTCGGATTTCATCTCTCCAGCTGGTTTTTTGCTGATTTTTTTTTTTTTTTTTGACCTTGCTGGTCACATTAAGAGTTCTGTATTTTGAAGGGGAAGAAGGGAATTAAGTTTTTATAGGAGGATGTCTCACAGCCTTATTTTCTTAACTGTTCTTTGAACTGTTTTGATAGCTTGGCCATCCTTTAATCTGAGTTTTTCTTTGGCCCATGTAGAGGCAGGGCTGTAGAAGCTGTGTTTGAGGTACATGACTGTGACTCATCATTCTGCTGAAGAATCAAGATTCTGGACAGCTCAGGGAGCCCTGTCAGATTCAGACTTTGGGCACTCCTAGGAACAGGAAGTTATTTGGCGAGCCCTAAACCAACAATGTCTGTAAGATGAGGTGCATGTGTTCAGTTCATGATTACATTTAAGCTACTGCTCAGGCTCCTACCACTGTGTGCAACTACTCTGTGCAGGAAAGGTTCATTAGTCATTTGGCATCTGATCCAATGTAGACATAAGTCAGCAGAAAGTTTCATTCTGCTGATGCTGATGGAATTTCGATTCAGTGCTGTTTCTGGCACTGATTAACTCATCCTGGTTGTCATAGTTAGATGGCAAAGGGTATATAATCAACTGGAAAAGAATCACACACCCTAAATTAAAGTAACTGTCACAGCCACCATCTCCTGGCATGTGTCAATACAACTGAAATTAGGTGACCTTGTATGAAGTAGTATCAGAGGCAAAGTGACGTGAAAAGAAAAGGTGTGTCTAAACTCACGGGCCCTTGAGACTTCCCTCTAGTGGAATTAGTTCACACTTGAGGTTTTCTCTTTCTTTCTCCTGAGCAGCTCTGACTTCGTGGTTTCAACATGTGTAGTGCTAGCTCCTGAATGCCAGGCTGACCTTGGTCTTGTCTCCTCGGTGCTTTTGACCAAGTTGTCTGATCTGAGCACTCCTCACTGACATGGATGTTAAAATGCAGGATGGCAGGCTGCAGATTTGAACTGTGTCCTTCTGCCTTTTGGGCACCAGGATTTCTTTTCAGAGCAGTAAAGAAAAGATATTTTTTTCACCTTTAAACAGTGATAGGAGCAGCAGGTGCCTGCTTAATAAAAGACCAGGCCATCTTTCAGTGTTTCTACCCAGAAGGTTGGATTTTGGATCTAGTTCCAGATTGTTTATGGGTAAGACCTGGGGAAGGCCAAGCCAGATATCATGGTGGGAGTCTGTCACAGACCGCCCAACCAGGATGAAGAGCCAGACAAAACGTTCTCTGAGCAGCTGGGAGAAGTCTCACAATCCATGGTGCTTGTTCTTCTGGAGGGCTTCAGCTTACCAGATGTCTGCTGGAAGTGCAACACAGCGGAGAGGGAACAGTTTAGGAGGTTCCTGGAGTGTGTGGAAGAGAACTTCCTGCCCCAGCTGGTGAGGGAGCCAGCTGGGGAAGGCTCCTGCTGGACCCGTGTTTGTAACAGAGTAGGACTGGGGGGTGACCTGATGGTCAGAGGCTGTCTTGGGCAGTGATCCCGAAATGATAGTTCTTGTTTCTTGGAGAAGTGAGAAGGGGGTCAACGGAACTGCCCCCTTCCAAAGGGCAGATTTTGACCAGATTAGGAGACTGGTTGAGAGAATCCCTTGGGAGCCAGTCCTGAGGGGGTAAGGAGACCAGGAAGGCTGGATGTGCTTCAAGAAGGAGATCCCAAAGGCATGGAAGCAGGCCATCCCTGTGTGCCCAAAGATGAGCTGGCAGGGACAAGACTGGCCTGGCTGAACAGAGATTTTTGGCTGGAACTCAGAAGAAAACCAAAAAAAAGGAGTTTACCTTTGGAAGAAGGGGTAGGCCACTCAGGAGGGTTACAAGGGTGTTGTGAGGTAATGCAGGGTGAAAATTAGAAGGGATGAAGCCCAACTAGGACTTAATCTGGCCACTCCTGTAAAAGAACAAAAAATACTTCTATGAATGCAGTAGCAACAAAAGGAGGGTGAAGAATCTCCCTCCTTTACTGGATGTGGGGGGAAACATTGGCAAAGGATGAGGAAAGGCTGAGGTACTCAATGCCATCTTTGCCTCGGTCTGTAGCAGTAAGACCAGTTGTTCTCCAGGTACCCAGCCCCTGAGCTGGAAGAGAGGGAGGGGGAGCAGAATGAAGCCCCCATAATCTAAGGGGAAATGGTCAGTGACCTGCTACACCACCTAGACATGCACACACGTCTGTGAGTTCAAATGGGATCAGTACTGAGGGTGCTGAGGGAGCTGGTGGAAGCACTCACTGAGCACTTCAGTTGGCTGTCATGAGAAGTGTGTTTTTTTCCAGTGCTGGAGGATTTTTCACATAGGCCAAAGAAATAAAGCTTAATGGGATTTTTCCTGTTTCATGCCTGTTTGGTTTTTTTGGTTGGTTTTTTTTTTGGGGGGGGGGGGTATTTTTGGTTTTGTTTTTTTTGGTCAGGGTGTCGCTGTTACGTCCGAGGTGCATAAAGAAAACGACAGAGTCCAGGCTCATAAACAAGTGGAAGCCAAAGCTTTTCTTTAATAATTTTCTGACTACTATATAGGATAGATCGCAAAAAGTGTGTTGAGTGGCAATAGGTAATTGGTTCCTCGGCCATCCACCCTTTGAGAGGATTGGCCAAGTTTTAAGAGACCTATTCCATAACATTTTCAAAGTCAAAGCCATAACAATCTTGCAAAACAGCCTGCAGGTGCAAGAAGTTTATGAAACTGTGACCTTGTTTAAAATAGTTTACATAGGAAAGACAGTCTGCTCACAGAATATTGAGAAAAGGCTGAAGAATTTCTCTGCTTCTAGCTTTTTAGCACCTACAGTCAGGGCATGTGTAATATTCACATTTACTAACTGCTGATGTTCATTCTAGATGGGATACACTCCTTTGCACGTTGGCTGCCACTACGGAAACATAAAAATCGTGAACTTCCTTCTGCAGCATTCTGCAAAAGTTAATGCCAAAACGAAGGTGAGTGTCGCACCTCTCCCCGCTCGTTCTGTGGCGGCTGTGCTCGCTGTGCCCACCGCAGCCTGGCCTTCCCTCTCTTTCCTGTGCTGCAGAACGGGTACACGCCGCTGCACCAGGCAGCGCAGCAGGGGCACACCCACATCATCAATGTCCTGCTCCAGCACGGCGCCGCGCCCAACGAGCTCACTGTGGT
Source organism: Struthidea cinerea (assembly GCA_013397865.1). Taxonomy (NCBI): domain Eukaryota; kingdom Metazoa; phylum Chordata; class Aves; order Passeriformes; family Corcoracidae; genus Struthidea; species Struthidea cinerea. The sequence goes on along the minus strand of VZTI01000933.1, from coordinate 1,613,334 downwards.
AAGTGCTGCGGTGGAAAAGTGCGCGGCGGGACAGGAAAAGAGCAGAGGAAGCCTCTTCCCATCACCGCCACATCCTCTGTTCCATCATCTCTCCCGGAACGAGAACAACAAACATCTGAAAACCTCTTCATTTTCATCCCATTTCATCCCAGTTATATATCCTACTACCCAAATATTTATTGCCATCAGAAAATGTAAACATTTTTTTCTTTTATTTTACATTCTTCTGTAATTAATTAGCACTCCCTACACTTCTCCTTGCTAACGTTCTACTTCTGTTACAAACGCTTCAATTGCTAGAATGGAAACACTGCCCTCGCCATTGCGAAACGACTTGGCTACATTTCAGTTGTTGACACATTGAAGGTGGTGACAGAAGAGACCATGACTACAATTGTAAGTACAGCTTAGCTCGGTAGGGAAGGGAAGAATTTTTCCAAAGCCAGAGTGTAACTATAACTAAACTTTGTGTGGTTACGTGACTACTGAGATTCCAGTCACCTGTTTCCTTGTAGCAGTATAAAGTTGATGTTAAGTAAAACATGAGCTGTGTGTTTTTAAGGTCGCAGGCACTGTCAGGATGTACACAGAGCACCAACTGAGCAGAAAATGGCCAGTGTAAAGGACTGGTCATAACTGCAGTGTTTCTCCACACAATGTTTATCCACACAACTTGTTCAGGGAACAGGTTTGCAGCTGAAAAGATGTTCCTACGGGCTTGTGTAAACAGAAGCTGCTGCTGTCCTTGGAGAGCATTTCCCAGTGGTCTGATGTTTAATGGCTTGAATTTGCCCTAAGAGAACCCATTCCAATATAAAAAAATTCTTGGAATTTACTTTAAAGCACCTCATTGTGTGGTTTCTGGCCCCTTGCATAGGAGGGTGAAAGGCTGTACTCTGCAAGCAGCCACAGTCAGCCCCTGCAACCCCAAATATCCATTCCCTGATGTGGATGTGAACTCCAACTTGTCTGTCGTGCCTCTCAGGAAGCATTAGCCAGGAGACACTGAAGGAACTAACAATGGTCAAATATTGCCTGCTGTCAGAAAAATTCACAGAATCCAAAGTATTTCTCTGAAGGATCTTTTGTTCACTAATTTTTTGCTGAATTGCTCTCTGAAGAAAACAGTTTTGCGAGATGAGGCACCTCCATGCACTACCATAGTAAAAAAGCCCAAATTGCATCTGAAGAACATAAATTCAGAATATTGGCTCCAAATTATCTTTTTCCTTTCAGCAGCAATTTTTCTTTTTCTGATTAAGAAGATGAAAATGCACATGTATGTGTTTTTAGACATATCAGGGGTGGAAAACAGTTCCCGTGTGTGTTCCATGTTTTGTCATCACCCCTTTGTGTGGTCTATCTGTGCAAGCAGGTGGTTGCAATATGATGAGCTTTTCGGACGACAGGCAGATTTTAGTTCTGTTACTGCATGCACCTTTTCTTCCTACGACTTTCCTGGCTGTGGTTTCACTAGTTTACAGAAAATCCACCACACAAAAGACAAATTTCGGAACAATAGAATATAAAGGAATATGCTAGGAAGTACTACTGATTTTTTTTTTTCCTTACACATTTTCTCCATGTTTTCTCAGGAACAAATTTCTCTTCATAAAGATTCCAAAACGTTTTTCCACACTTAAAAATTCGGTGGAGAATATTATACAGGATAGCAAAACTTGAATGACTGCCTAGTGTACAATTAGGTAGCTGCAGGAAAAGCACACCTTTATGGTAAAAACTCTCAATATCACAAGGTTATTCTTGGCTTTTAGAACCAAGAAGCTGGGGATGTTTGTGCTGCGTGAAGTGACTGACCGTTTATCTTCTGTAGATGAAGAGCAGAGAGATGGGTGGGTCAGGCTGTGAACTGTGCTGGAGGAAACATTAGATGCTGAAAGATCTATACAACCCCAAATACCTACTCTCAAGAGAAGCCCAGAAATAATTTCCATTAAAATCAGAATATGCTACTTATCAGTGTGTAATTTTGAGACTTTGAAAGTCTAGATGTGAAATCTGATTTCCAATTGAGGGCTTTAAAAATTCAGTTTGACTGCTGAGACTTATATTTTGAGGCTTGTGGCTAAACAACTGCCAAAGCTAAATTGAATCAGGAATGAACACAGCTAATTTTACTATGATTTATACTCAAACACCAATAAAAAAAAATCCGGTAGTACCTGAAAAAAAGTCCTGTGATTTTGCTGGTTTAACAATGTGTTAAGAAGCTTTGCAAGTAATTCCCATAAAATGAATTGCATGAGGCTTTTTATAGGTTTTGTAATGTTTGAGCATGCAGGAGCTCTTCTGCTTATATCAAGTGATGGCAGTAGCCCAAGAAACATGAAATGCCAAGTGAGTATTCATAAGGCCAGAGAAAAACTGAGATCTTTTTAAGTAAATGAAAATGGAAAGGCTATTTTGCCCTCCTGAACCTTTTAATGATTTCTTATTTGCATAAGAAGCATGAGAAGTAATGGTGGTTAAAAAAAATACAATATAAAACCCCCATGAAGATGGGAGTGGGTTTTGGTTTGGGGTTTTTTTTGGTTTTGTTTTGATTGGTTTTGTTTTTAATTCCACTGCACTCCTTGAACAGTAACTCTGCCGAGTCTCTTGTCTGACCCAAACCTTTACCAGTGGTTGTTGTGCTGTACCCCAGCTGGAAAGTAAAACATGCATGTGTGTGTCATTCATGGGGTACAGGTATTCTAGGAACAGATTTCAGGCATTCAGAACACTTTTTTTCCACTTTCAGGGTTTTTTATATATTTTGAGTCTGAATCAATACAAACATTGGGATGAAAGTCATCCAACCACTTCTGAGTGTCTTTCATGCACAAATCCCTTCAGGGGTATCATTTAGCCTGCATGTGGTTACAATTGTTCTCATTTGTGGGAAAAACACACAATTCATGCTGAGGCACCTCTGAAAAAAATTCACATAGGTTCAGCCTGCTCCCAAACTGCAGAATTCCTCTGATGTCAAAGGAGAAATAGCTCCCTCAGAAAGTTTGGTTTTATTAGAGATGACATACTCCTTGCTCAAAATTTAGACGACTACTTAACTTAGAGTTCTTATTAAACCCCCTAAAATGAAGTTCATTTCAGTGTATTTGATTCTTCTTTTGATATCATCATCTAAGCTTTCAGCTCATGCTTTTTCTGCTGCAACAGTATGAACATAGTTTAAAAACCAAATACAACATTGCCTATTTCTGTTGTCTTTTTGATGTATGGTTCAATGTGTCTTTAAAAGAGAAAGTGAATAAGAAGCTAAAAAATTGTCTTGTTTTTCCCACTGCAGATAAAAATCTTACCTTGCATTTAATTTTGAAAATACCTAGAATTTTAAGAAAAACGATGCCTGCACTCTGAAATTATTGTTTTTTCTATTACAGACTGTTACAGAAAAACACAAAATGAATGTACCCGAAACCATGAATGAAGTTCTTGATATGTCTGATGATGAAGGTATTAAAAATTTTTTAAAAAATGTTTTCACTCTTTGTGGTTGTAACAAATGTCTGTTTAAAAAACCCAAAACTAACACACATTATTAGTTGGATATGGTCACTGCACATTTGTTACTGTTTTACATTGATTTTGTTGACACATCAATAGTCTGTGCTTTTTTTTAATTACTTTGTTTATTTAAATCATGCAGTTCGTAAAGCCAATGCCCCTGAAATACTCAGTGATGCTGAATATTTGTCAGATGTTGAAGAAGGTATTTGTGCATTTTTGTATTGCACTGATATTTAACTTAAGCCTCTTCCTTTTATTTCATCTGTCTGAAAATTAATCCTTTCAGATAATTTTCTTATTATCCCACTAACAATAACTTCTGCTTTACAATTAAGAACGCTTTCAAAAATTCTTTGGGCTATTGCTGATAATCCTCCAACTTTTTTCTGAATTTCTTATGATTTTTTAATCAAATTACCTTCACTTTCCTGGAATAATCATTTTGCTGCTGCTTCTATAAAGGGAATAACTGATTGAATAAGTGAATAATTTATTGTTTTAACTGAAAAATGAAATACAAAAGGGACAAAAGGGTAAAATAGCAAAAGACTTTGGAAGAAATGGATGATAGTGGAAGTAAATAGCAGAAAGGATGAAGTTCTTGTTTTTTTTAAAAACAAGTGACTGTGTTCAATTTTCTTGTTTTTCTTTAGTCAGTCTCTCTCTCTTCATCCCTATTGATGTATTTACTTTTAATTTTCATAGCAGTCAAGCAGCAAGGTGTAAAAGATATTTCAATTCTTTGTGTGCGGCTCTTGTTTAATTCATGCATTGGGGCTTTTGGTTTGTTTCCCATCTGTCATTGTGTTCCCAGCGCTGCAGTTCCAAATGGATCGTGTTCTTACCGTACATGCCTGGTTTCCAAATAGCTCTCCTAGGCCATTGTACTGCTCAAAATACTGCATTGTTTCAGCTGGCAGGAACACTGATGCATAATAGTGTGAGTTAATAGGGCAGGAACTTGCTGTGTCCCACTGCACGGTGAGGTGCAGACAAGGAACACCCCTGTGGGGAGCCTGGGTGCTGGAACTAAAGATGTAAATTGTGCGTTCTAATGTATGGGATCATTCGTAAGGCCAAATCTGTGGAGGGTTTTTCGAGTCGCTTACTCTCAGTTTAACAGAAAGCAAACCAACAACTAGGAATGCAGGTAATACAATGGATTCCTTGCATGGAGACTCTGCTCTGCCCCGGTGTTGCTGCCAGGGGAGCTGAGAGACTCGTTTATACATGTACAGTCCTGCTCTGCGTCCTTGTGTCTAAACTGGAGAGAGAGATTTGATGGATGGACAACTCTTGGATAAGGAATTGGCTGGATGGGGCACTCAAAGAGCTGTGTTCAAAGGCTCAGTGTCCAATAGAGACCAGTGATTTGTGCTGTTCCTCAGGGAGGGGGATCGGAACTGGTGCCATTTCACATCTCTTTTGGCAACGTGCACGGTGGGATCAGTGCACCCTCAGCAAGTTTGCTGGTGACACCCAGCTGTGTGGTGTGGCTGACATGCTGGAGGGAAGGGATGCCACCCAGAGGGACCAGGACAGGCTGGAGAGGTGGGACCATGTGAAACTCATGATGTTCAGCAAGGCCAGGTGCAACATCCTGCATCTAGATCAGGGCAGTCCCAAGCCCAAATACGGGCTGGGTGGAGAGTGGATTGGGAGCAGCCCTGAGGAGGACTTGTGTGTATTGGTGAAGGAGAAACTCAACATGTCCTGGCAATGTACTTTCACAGCCCAGAAATAGCCAACATGTCCTGGTCTGATCCAAAGCACCATGGGCAGCTCTCACGAGACCTCACCTGGAGTGCTGCATCCAGCTCTGGGTTCCCAATGTGAGAAGGACACGGAGCTGTTGGAGCAAGTCCAGAAGAGGCCACAAAGATGATCAGAGGGCTGGAGCACCTCTCCTGTGAAGACAGGCTGAGGGAATTGGGTTTGTTCATCCTGGAGAAGGTTCCAGGGAGACCTTAGAGCACCTTCCAGTACCTAAATGGGACCTATAAGAAAGCTTGAGAGAGACTTTTTTCAAGGGCATGTAGTGACAGGACAAGGGGAATGGATTTAAACTGAAAGAGGGTAGGTTTGGATTCAGTATTAGGAAGAAATTCTTACTTTGAGGGTGGTGAGACACTGGAACAGGTTTCCCAGCGAAGCTGTGGATGCTCCATCTCTGAAAGTGTTCAAGGCCGGGCTGGATGTGGCTTTGAGCAGCCTGGTCTAGTGGAACAAGATCATCTTTAAGGTCCCTTCCAACCCAGGCCATTCTGTGATACTGTGATGACAGGGTCTTTTTCAAACCCTACACTGGAAGGGAGCTCACAAATCAGGTAAGAGGCATTTTGTTAATCTGTGCCGAGCATTCCAATGTGCAGGGCTCGTGATGAATTACAGGCTACATAACCACTGGCCTGTCTCTCTTTCCTGATTTGCATATCTGTAAGGACAGCTCAGTGACGCCCATCCCCACAACTCCTCAGCGTTAGTGGGGTATTTATATACAATGCATCCACTTACACTAGTCGAAACAAATATGTTCAAGATGATAAGGCACTCTGACAAATCTCAGAGCCAGGGAGCTGATTTCCAAGTGGGAGGAAGGCACAAATTTAGCGAACAAATCCAAGCTTTCCCTCACTTGGCTGGCATTCCGTATCATCAGCCAGAACTCTTCAGTGAGACAGACTTGTTGAATGGCTTCTCAATGAGCCACAACGCTCAAGGTTTCTCTCACAAGAGAAATTGAAGACTTGGAAAGTAGACACGCAGAGCTCAGAGACAAATGTCAGGAAACCATTTCCTTGTGTTTTGTGTCTTGCTGTGCCCACTAAATAAGTATTTACATGGGAATTGTGTAATTTCTCTTCCCTGCTGAGGACAGTTTGGTTTGGAGTCAAACTGGTTGAGAGGAGAGATTTTTTATTCTTTTTCCTAGACTACTCTGGCAAATATTAACCAAATGAGGTTAAGTGCTGGGAAACTGCTACACCACAAAAAAAGAAATGGTGTTTTTTTGAAAGACATGAACACGATTTTGTGGGGAAAAGAAATGAAGGCTCACCTTCATGCGTAGCAGAGAGTTTGTACAAGAATGTAGAGCAATTCTGAGGCAACCAAATACGTGCTGTGCTTTTATTTTTAAAGAGATTTCAAATCTTGTAAATGTGAAACCCGAGTCTGGGAGAACGGGGTCTGACCTCTCGCTATGTCCTGCTGTGAGCTCGCTCCCCGTGCAGCTGGGAGTCCCAGCCCTGTGCCCGTGGGGCTGCTGGGGAGCCAGGGCTCAGCCGTGCTAAAGCACAACTCCAGTTGTCTGCAGGAGGCCTGGAAGGATTCCCGTCCTCTGCAGCGCATGCTCATCCTCTCAGCATCCCTCTGGGCAGCTGCAGGAGCTTTAATCTGCTGCAGGGAGCTGGAGCCCTGCTGCGACTGCCGCAACCCTGCCATGAGCTCTGTCACAACAGCCCTCCCTGAAGCTGCTGCTGCTGTCCCAGAGGTGAAGGGACAGCGAGCAATGGGAGCTGATACAAAGAGGAGAGAGACTGTGAGCAGTGAAGGGCAAAAAGAATCCAATCCGTAAACCCGATTAGGTGTGGAGAGTTTAGACAGTCATTGTCAAAAATCAGTTATTCTTGAGCTTTTAATTTATTTTTTTTTTTAATTTGGCCTTCAGTAGATAACAAACTTTGGGGTGTAAACCAGGACACTGTTTTAAACCCATTTAATGGAGATTCCTGCCTCAACAGGAATAAGTATCATGCTAATCAATCCCTGGAAGATTAGACAGGTGTCCTAACAGAACATGAATGCACACTGCCTGATCACTGTGTAGGTGCTAAGATACAGCAGTTTAAGTGCTTTTAAGACAGGTCAGGACATCACCATGCATGAAAATCTGGTATTGGTCATTTTGGGAGGGGTTGATTTATTAGATTTTTAAACTCAGTTTTCAGAGTTTCTTTGGCTCCATAGAATTTCACAGGTTCATAAAAGTTTCAGTGGTTTGGTATTGGCTTTTCTCCATACTTCTGTGAGACCAAAACCTTGGCTGCAACTTGAAGCATCCTCCTTTTCCCTGTGGCTCTACCTCTTCTGCCATCAAGACCGCTCTGGACAGTCTGGGATGAAGGAGTGGCAAAATCCTCAGGTATCTTTAGCAAAGCCAAACGACCAATGCTCATCTGGATCCCAGCCTATGATTAAATTTTGTCTGGGACTTTACCCAAGCCACATGATGCCTTCTCTCCTGCTGCCAAAGAGCCTGTATTTCTCACTGGCCTCTAAAAAGAACACCTGCCCTGTGCTCCTGCAATTCCCAGCTGAAGGAGATGTTCTGGGGGACCAGAAAAACAGGGAAAACATGGGATGAGAAAGGTGATAAGAGGTAAGGAAAAGCTTCTTGGGGAGAAAAGAGTAAAAACAGCAGAACTTCCTATCCCAGAAAATAAAACCAAACAAACTGCATGAGGGATGGGCTAGAACATATAAAATAATAGGTGGCGAAGTGAGCAGCAACGTCTGCTGCTTCTCCAGAAGTCTAAAAATAGGGGGCACCTGTGAAACCAGCAAGAGGCAGATCCAGCTTTAAAGGGCTGTTCCTCCTGCAACAGGTAGTTGATTTTTATGACTCCTTGCACAGGTCCTCGGTGCGGGGAGTGTAAAAAATTTATACAAGTTCAAAGTGTAACTGGAAGAATTTAAAAAGGAAAAAAAACCAAAACCTGTTCGTGACTACACAAACCTCTTTCAGGTTTAGAAAATATGTGCTCAAATCAGTGCCAGCTAGAAAAATGTCCTGGAGGACTTCTGTAGGTCCGTGTTCCCATACTGTCCTGGGAAATGTGGCTGCTGTCAGAGTGCACTAGAACTGATGGGCCCTTGCTTTGGCCTACTGCCGCTGTTTTTCCCTGGACTTTGAGCCGTTTCCTCTACTTGTGATAGCTGTGTTTACCCGCTGTTAGCAGGGACATCACCTTTTTCGACACGGAGCGTATTATGAAGGGAAGGATGGCAAAGGCAGCAGAGCAGTGCGGTATCCTTTGGTGTTTCTTCATCGGTGCCTCATTTTGGGGTATTTCTCTACTGGCTGTGTTCAGAGCTGAGACTTGTGTTCACTCTTCCTCTCTGCAGGAATTCCGTGTGCGGTGAGCAAACACTGCTCGCTGTTACCTGAAGCGCAGAGGATTAGGCTGCAGCACCTAATTAAACAGAGTGGGATTGCTGAAACGTGCACCACCCATTTAGCTCCAGCCTCCCACGATCACAAAACAATGTCTGGAATTCTCTGAAATTACCACTCCTAGATGCAGCTTCTCCTTTGATGAGAGCATTTCATCAGAGTAATCCTGCCCTGGCTGGATTAGCTGCGGAGCAGGATAACATCTAACGTATGTTACAGCTCGACGGAAATTATTTTTTTATCGCTCTCCTTGCCTTTGACAAACGGTGCTCTTAAAGAAAATGCCTCCTCTGCTCCTTACAGTGGCGTAGCGCTTGTCTTCAGGTATTGTAAGGGCAGAACTTCCCAAATTTAGTGGCCCGGTTCGTAGCTGCTGGAAGTTGCCCGGATCTCTCGCCCTCCCCGGGCCGCTTCCTCGCCTGCCAGGCTTCGGTCCGGTTTTGTCCCTGGACACCAGCCCCCCACAGGAGGGCGGGGAGGGAGGCTGTGCTGGGGGTGGGCTCCCCAAGCCGCGGGGCAGCGGAGCGGCCGGGGGTGGGCGCGGGGGAGGCGCCGGCCCCGGGCCGGGAGGGCGGGCGGAGGCAGCGCCTTCCCGCAGCCCCGCGCTCCCTGCGCAGCCCCGGCATCGAGTTACAGAAAAACTACACCCTCGCAGCACCCCTATTTACATACAAATAACTGGAGTGCCTGCATTTATGTCACCATTCAAGAGGCTTGCCAAGGGAGGCTGTAATCCAATCAGCAGAAGCTTTAAAGGGATGTCTGCAGAGTGATTAAAAGGGGATTTTTATTTTTTTTTTAACTTAATATTTTTCGTTTTGTTTCATATTTGCAAAGAACTTTAATCTGACTTGAGAGGACAAAGATGCACATGTCCTAAAGTACATACGAAGAGATCAAGATGTTTAGAAGATCTCAATTGTTGTGTGGAAAGCGAGTATGACCCACAGGGATTAGTTTGCTTGTGCTGGTTTGGAGATTAAGTCTAAATCACTGCTTAAGGACTAATAGGACTAATAGGAATTCTTGGAAACACCAGGGAAAAAAAAATCTTATAGACCAGGCTGGTGAAAATGGCTTTCCAAAACAGTAAGACTTTTTAAAGTTTCACTTGATGTATGATGTTTCTGTTTCGGGTTTTTGAATGCTTTCTGTTGTATTGTGGACCTTTCAGCTTTTTAACTGCTGCTTAAAATATTGGTTGTTGCTGGGCTGGAGGAGAAAGTTGGTCTGTTTGTTTGCCGTTTGCAAAGCAGTAGCTGAAGGGGTATTTTTAGACTTGATTGTTAGTTTAAAACCAGAGCTCGCCTGTGGTTTCCTGAGTTTAGTGAATGGAAACTAGTCTGAACTCCTTGAATGAAAGCGGGAAGCGTGAGGCTGGGCTTGGGAGTCACTTAACTTCGGGAGCGCGCTGTTGCTAAACTTCTCTGCCGTGCAATTTAAACTTTACACACCTAAAACGCGTTCACAACAAAGGAGGAGAGTGAACGTCGGCAAGCCATGAGCTTACAGGGAGCGCTCTCTGCTCGGTGAGGGGGCGGGGGGGGGGTCCAACAACCGCAAAAGGCATATTTGGGACTTGCTCTGTCAATGCAGGAATGTAGGTTTGCATGATGTAATGGCATGCAAATGCTCCCCGCCGGGCAGCTGCTCCGTTAACCCTTTGTGGCGCCTTCCCGCCTCTCCCAGCGTTTAGCTTTCCTTCCTCTTGGGGTTTTTTTGATAAAGAGCTAAGGCTCTCCTTGCGTGCGGATGGCCGGTCCACGTGTCCCGGCGGTGCCCGGGGTCCCGCCCCGCTCCGGGGCTCGGCGGGCCCGGCTTTGTTCGCGCCGCGGGGATGGGTCTGCACCGCCCTCGGCCCCGGCTGCCGCGGGGAGGGAGAACAGGGAAGTTCGGGAAGCACTTACCTTCGGAAATCAACCTGGCGTGGGGAGCAGTTCATTTAAAAAAAAAAAAAAAAAAATTGGAAAAAAATCCCGTCTTACATTCAAACTTCCAAAAGGTAGTGAGAAATACCCAGGGTGGAAGGCGGGCCTCTTCCTTCCCTCAGCCTCCATTCAAGCTTGCTGCACTGCTCGGGACTGGTGGGCAAACAGGCTGTCTCTCACAGCCAGCGGTTGGTTTGGTTTTGTTGGTTGGTTTGTTGTTTTTTTTTTTTTTTTTCCCCTCTCACGGAATGATCCAACTTTGTGAGCCCGGGCTTTTTTCCATAAGGAAAGCAAAAGTGAGTGCAATGATGCAAAGTACAGAAGAACTCTTTAGCTTGCTGAAACGATTGGGCAAAAGTCATCCCTCGTATAACTTTATTGGGTTTACGTCAAGGTGGAATTTTGCTTCTTTCGTTTGCCCCCCAATAAAGTTATTTTCTCAGGCACATTCAGAGGGTGGATAATTAACATAGAACGTAGAAAGAGCCTTAGGGAAAGTGGGGGTGACTGGATTGATTCCTTATTGGCGAGCAGAGAAGGGCGGTATGACTTACTAAGCGCACAAACATCTGCCATACGTGTAGCTCTGATTCCAGCCTGGCTTTTGTACTGGCAGGTGAGGATGCAATGACAGGCGATACAGACAAATACCTCGGACCCCAGGACCTGAAAGAGCTGGGAGATGATTCTCTGCCTGCTGAAGGATACATGGGCTTCAGCCTGGGAGCCCGCTCCGCCAGGTATTGTATTTGCTGTTTCTTGTGTTCATGTGTCACTACAGGTACAAGTTTTTACAAACCAAGCGCGCTCTTCCACACAGCACTGGAGCCTGTTTTGAGGTGAACTAGAGGGGGTGCACTTCCTTTGAAGCATATGTTCATTGCAGTTTTATTTCATATTCTTTATTCATGTTGGCTTCTTATGGCAATGATACAGAAAACTTAACTGTTCACTTTTTCTGGTCTTTGTTCATGCTCTGAACATCTCCAAGGTGCCTCTTTGCTAGCGGTCTGCAGCTGGTCTAGAAACTGATCTAGAGCAGCCAGCAAAGCCAGGTTTCTTTTGACTACTGCTGGTCAGACTGATACTCACAGTAGAGGGTTCCTTAATGGGTGTGTTTTGCTGAAGAATGTAAATGCCAGAAAAACTGAATGACAATCATTTTGCTATTTGGTGCTTTTATTTCTTTAAAGGTGCTAGTGAGTAATCCAGCTGAGAAAGACAGCATTAAAAACAAATACTCCTCCCACCCAAGAAAGAAAGAAAAAAAAGAAAGGCAGGTTTCCCCTAAAGTTGTTGCAGGATTTAATTTAGCAGGGCATAGATTACATGCTACTAAAAAACAGGCCAGAGTTTCTGTGAACCTGATAAAACGTTGTAAAATTAATATGTTGTCTGACTAATGTTAATTGCAACGCAGGTATTTCTAGATCAACATTTTAGATTTAATTTTTGAATGTTGCTAAAGCCTGCAGTGTGTGTTGCTCAAAACAGTTAAAGCTGTGTGAGTAGAGATTACTTCCATAGTTGTGGATTTGCAGTGTAGTTACTGACAGTTGAATTGTACTGAAGCTAATAATTAAACCTCATAAGCTGGAGCCCTGAGGGCTTTTTCCTATGCTGTAGTTTAAAGATCTGTTTTAAAAAGTGAGTTCATTGTCTAACAGCAAATGGCAACTCCCATAAGGTAAAGCCTAGATGTCTACCCTTCAGTCTTGTTTGTTATGGCTGCATTAGAAATGCAAGCATGCAGTGGAAATTTGCTCTTTAGTAGTCCCTAGCCATGTTGTGCTTGATTTACAATTTTTTGGGAAGTTAATAAGTATTTATGAGATAATACATTCATGAGAAATGCCAAAAATGCTTTTAAATAGTCCACTAGCCAGCAAATCAGCAAATTAGAGCTGAAGGGAGAATCTCGTGTCACTGTAAACTGAATTAACAGAGCTGACATGCTGCTTTCAAACCTGGTGTGAGCGGGGTGGTCGCACAGCCCCGTCGCTGTGGTCAGTGCTGGAGCAGGGCAGAGGTGGTGCAGAGGGCGTGTGCTCTGTGTGCAGAGCCCAGCACTGATTTACCTGACACCTTTCACTCCTTGCAGCTCTCTTCTTGCACCGAGTGCTCCCTGTGCAGGTGGGAGGGCAGAATTCCTCAATCACAATCTGTTAGGGAGATCTGAGGGTTCAACTCCATGTTATCTTTTCTTTGGGGGAAGTCTAATATTCCCATGCTTCTGGTTTTGGCAGTGCCATTACTATTTGTTGCTGCGTAGCTCATTTTTTGCATTGCCCATGTTATGCTCAGAGGAGACAAATACAGTGTTTTTTTCTGTGAAGTATTTTATTAAGCAAAATAAGTGTTCTGTGGATGTATCTTACTGCTGATTCTGAGTGTAACATTAAGAAATGAACGCATTAAGTATATAAGCCATCCAGCCATAACATCTTGCTTTTCCTGTCTGATTCTTTGCTTTCTATTTCTCCTGTTTCTTTTCCACTGTAAATTGCTTTAGTCCAAAAGTCAGGTAAGAAGGCATGGCATCGTGTTACATCTCTCTCATCTTTCTGCTGCTGCCATTGCTCATCTTCATTTTATTCAGCATTGGAAAGTGACATGCTTTTATTTTGGAGGGCAGGGGGTGGGTTCAGCTGTAGAGAATATCCCTCTGTTGTAACAAATATAACTTAAATTCTTTACGCCCTTTATCATGTAAAAGTCTGCTTAACATATGCCTACAGTGTGTAATTAAGATCCCAGTTCTGCTTCCAGCACAAGAAGGAACGTGTGCTAAGGGATTAGAGAAATTCAATTAGCGACTACTAAATGCATGAAACACGTTGTAGAGTTTTGAGTGTGAAAAGTGTTGCTAGTTCAAAAGTGTAATATGTTGGTGGATGTTGCTTTGTATTAATTCACCTTTTTTACTACTTTATTTTTTGTCACGTAGCAAGCATGTCTAGGCCTGCAGCATGTTTTTAGCACATACCATAATGTACCTTCCAGGGTTAAATGTAAAACACTCCTACGGTGGTTTAATTGCAACACGTTAAGAGTGATCATAGTTATTTCTAAATAGTTTGAAGTGCACAAAATAATTCCCAAAACATCAGCATCTGTACTTAGTTGTCAATAAGCAAATTTATTTCTCCTTTCACTTCAAATTTACTATCCTTTCCTTTCTAACTATAGGGACAACTACGGTGTTTATAACAATGTCAGAAGTGCTTCAGCCACAAAGAGAATGACATGACATAAAACTTGCTCTTAGTTAAACCTGCTTCAGCAGCCTGAGCTGTGTGGGCAGGCACTGTGACCTACCCACAGCTCCCCTGGCACCTGCCCTCGTGGGTCGCCTTCAGGATTAGGGCATGGAGATATTTATCAAAGTTCATCTAAACACTTGAATACACTTTCCTAGATTTATTCTAAAACCACAACATTACTGCCAAAGCAGTAAGCATCTGTTGAGATTTTGCTTATGCATAATGTAGGGAAGGCAATATTTAACTGTAGTCAAGTACTTTTAATTCCATTTTCCTCTGTGTATTTATTTCACAGATTATGTATATTTTGCCATCTTATGCTATCCCTGGAAGTTGCATGTATTAATTTTATTATTTTTATTTTCTGTTCATCTCATTGTCACCCGCACTTTCTATGATAAATGGTAAATACAACAGCCTCCGCTCCTTCAGTTCGGATAGGTCCTACACGCTGAACAGGAGTTCCTATGCCCGAGACAGCATGATGATTGAAGAGCTGCTGGTCCCAGCAAAGGATCAGGTATGTGCTGTGGCTCTGCCGCCAGGTAGCTTCGTTTTTCCAGGGGATTGCAGTGTGGAGCCCTCCCTCAGCTGTGCTGCCAGGGACTATGGCTGCTCTCTTAGCTGGTGAAAAGGGGTAAGAAAGGAGCTGTGAACAAGAGATGGTGGGGTTACCACTTTGTGGGTTTGATTCTGCAAGGGACAGGTGGTGGGGTCCCAAACCAAAGGAGTCTTTCAGGGACCGATTACATTTCTGAGTGTGGGGTTGGTTATTGGGTGAGGTCAATGGGTGCTGCTGCCGGTCTCGAGTATCTTTAGAGTGCTTTGATAAGCTGGGAGCAACGAGTTTTACACTAAGCAACCTTTGTACTGCATGGACTGGGAATTACTTCGGCCTGTGCTGTCCACATGGAGGGGACTCCAACTGCTGTCCTTGTTTTTCCACTCTCGGGAAGAATTTGGCCTTGTAAAGATTAAGCTATTATAGACTCTTCAGTTTATGTATCTTCTGAACACTTGTGCAATGACTAATACAACAAAAGCAGCATCTCTTGACCTGATTATAGCGTGGGAAAGTCCTTCCAAAAGCTGGGAATAATGGAGTACTGTATGCTTTGTTTGCAAGTTCCTCTGCATTTTCCTTGGTAGACTTGCTTCAGATTTCCAAATCTAACTGAATTACTCAGGAGTTTCTTGATACACAGAAGTCAAAGCTCTGCTAGGAAACTGAATAAAAATTCACATAAAAATCCTTACTTGGAAAGGACTGTGGAGTGGAACTGTTGTTTATGTCCTGGAAGAGCATGAGGTGGATTGGAATGAAACAGAGGTTTTCTGCTGCTGTTTTCACAGACCTTTCCTGCACTGGGGATTATTGATCTCAGAGGATGTTTTCATGGGGAAAAGGGTCCACAGATCAGGACTTGCACATTTTAAACCCTGATTGTATTAGTCTGTAAATTCTAGTGTGATATAAGCTATCCGGTTTCACTACAGCTTTTACACACAGTTTCGGTAGCATTATGAGACTGGCAGAAATTGGATTCTGACTTTAGCAAAAGAGTGTTTATTATTAGATTGCTACTTTTAAGTCAAATGCTGTAAACCTCCAATAACTGTAATTTGCAACAGCCATCTAGGGGGAGTTTCCAAAGTTTACATAGCAGTGATTTTGTGGTTTTGTTTGGTTTGAAGTCATAAAACAAAGTCTGCAACTACTGGCACTGGGGACAAGAAATTCTGTGTCAGGATTGAGAACCTAAAGCTGCTTTGATGCCTCCTAATACTAACAGTTCTTTAAGTGTTCTTGATATGATGGAAATTTCAGAGGAGAGGAGGACTCCTTAATCTGAGAATATATTGCATTGTTGTATTCATCTGGCTATTTTTGTGATTCCCATTAAAGTAGATGGCATGGATTTAGCAGCTAGGGTGCATCTTGTCACAAAACAAGACTTAAAACCGGCTCTATGCTTAACAAATCTCAAAGAATGTGGAAGTGGGAAAAAATGTCAGTCCTGTCTTGAGAGGTTAGTAAAGCCGTGATTCTGTGCAAAACAAACATGAAAGTAACAAACTATCTTCATGAGAAACAGAGGTCAGCTAAAACTTTCTGCCATGGCTTCTGCAAGCCTCCATGTCCTGAGAAAAATATATCTATCCTCTGGAATTCCTGTGGTTTTCTGCCCAGCCCTAGCTTTTGGCTGAAGCAGGAGAACTGCATTTGGGAGATGGAGAATATCCCTGCCCCTCTTTCTCGTTCCTCTGTACGTTAATGGGCTTCTAGATAATCTCTGCTATGGCAGTAGAAAGCAGGGGGAAAAAGCACTAACTTGTGTTCCGCCGATGGAATTCACAGGAACAAAGATCACTGTGGGTTGAAACCAATATTCTAAAAGTCCATCTGGGAACTGAGAGGAGTTAAGGCTATTTTGGGAATCACACTACTTTGAAGCAGAGCGTTCCATTGCCTGTCTGTATATGCCATTTCCTCTCCTTTTGTACAGCTCAGACCTGTCTGGGCTTCATGGCAACAGCAAAGTCAGTTATTGGGAATTAATCTTATCACAAACATCAGTATATAAAAGAATAAGCAGCATTTGCCAACCTCTTGGTCAGGTTAAGATAGAAGACCCCATGGCCACCTCTCCCCAGGATCCCTGGTAAACTTGGGAGTCTGGAAAGAGTCAAATGAGGATGATTTAAAACCATTCTTTACTGAACCTCACTGCCAGCCTAACACATGGAGTGCTAGAGAAGAGTTTCTAATAATTCCTTAGAAGTCCCGATATTCTCCATTGTTTGCCTTTGGTGGTTTATTGCTGACCCTGTTCACAGGGAATTCTGAATCCAGGCCACACTGTACCTCATAACCTGGCTGGAGCAAAGTTAAAATTTCTGTGTCCTGGCATGTTACCTTGGATGCAGCAACTCAGACTAAATCCAAATGACTTCTCCATGGAATAATTTACATCAACCTCTGAATTTAATCAGCCAAAGGGAGGATGACTTGGGCTGTCCATTAAATAGCAGCTTGCTGAATCACTTCAGTCTGGATAAATTCATCTGGGAGGAAGCATAAATTCTTCTGTTTGCTGAACTCTGATATTACACAGCCTGGATATTCAGTTACGCAACCAGCAGGATCCTTGCCAGCAGAACCCTCGGTATTTTTATACACACATTTGCATCTCAGGCTGCCACACCCTTTAGCAATGCATTTTTAATCTCCCTCAGTCCAGGGAGGGAGCACTGGGACCTGACCAAACACAGAATGGATCCTGTGATTTGATGTCACTGACACTGTACTGTCTTCTGGACTGCTTATATTGCAACTTACACAGGAAGATATGTTGGGGTTTGTTTTTTTTTTTGCCTACATGGAAAATCCAGCACCTCAACAGCCTGGAAAAATGAGATCCACAGATGTAAGAGGAGTGTGTCCAGCTATCAGCTTTTCCTGCTCTGCTTCTGCGCCAAAATTATTGGCTGCAGGCTTTGGGCTTTTGCTAGCTCTAAATATGTCCAAAAGATCTGTTTGAGTGTACTTGGTCAGAGAGGAATGCTCTAAAAAAAGCCAGTCACCTGGTGTACAGACCTCTCAGGACAAGGAACTGGACTGAGGAACCCCACCTCTGTGTAGGCAAACCTACAGCAGATCCGTGAGCGCCATGGCACCTCTGTCTAGCACACGTTATTTTGGAGTGATGGTATTTCCTTGGAATTTATATGGTCCTATGTTTAGTTTTCTATATCCCACTGCTAAGGGAGCATAAGCATTTTTCCTGTGCTACAGGAAACCTGACCCCACATTTATTTGTTGATGTGTGTCCTGGTGCATGCCTGGGCCTCGGTGCAGTGACGCTGTTACGGCTTAGCAGGCCTTTCAAGGACAAGCACCAAATTGTGTTGTTCCTTTTGGCCCGTTTCTTACGTTTCTTTGCTGTGGCCTATTTTTGATAAAGTTTATCACTGAGCAAAGTAATAGATTTATTGTTGTTTACCTAAATTTTTACGATGCCTGAAACAGCCTGTCTGAATCTTACACTGTTTGGTATCAAAAGTAATAACGTGCTCAGTGTGAGCTCTTATACATCACGTAGAAGAGCAGAAATCCACAGTGATGGCTTTCCTGCCTCGACCACAGGCTCTGCAGGAAACGGAGGAGAATCCCTAGTATCTTACTGGAAAGAGTAACAAAACTGTCTTCATTAAACTAAATTACAATAGGTTTTTCAAATGGTGCTAATTAAGTCCACTGCGGTGGCTTAATTGTCATTGTTTTGACAGCACTCTTCTATGTCTGATGGCATATTTTGCTGTTTAACACATACAAGTTTGCCCTTCGTTGTTCTCTGTGCTTGAACCATCAGGCCTCAAGCACATCTGTTACAGCACAAAGTTTAACAAAAGATCCTTGACAGAAGTGTTGAGGTAGGGAAGGGAGGAGGCATCGAGCCAGGAGGTTGGACGGGTGACAGAGCAGAGCTGCACTCTGCCCGGATTTCTGTCGATGGGCAGTAAATTACAGTGTCAATAGTTTTTGGAAGGCAACCTGGGATCCTCATTTCTAATAAAAGAAATGCCTAAAGAGTGCAGTTTTTTGGAACCCTGGAGTGATGGGAGTGTTGCACATTCTGGCCAGCAACACAGCAACTATCTGCCCGCTTATCTTGTGGAAGCTTTCCAAGAGAAGTATTTTTGTGTGTTTATGACTGAATTTGCCAGATCTACTTCTAATGCTGATACTTCTATTCAAAATAATTAATCTGCACTACCAGTATGTGTCAGCATGGAAGAAAACCCAGGTGGAAGTAATTAGATTTCCCCATGTAGAAGCGTGTGCTTGGCTCCGGTTTGACTTGAACCCACTGAATGTGATTTGAAAACAGCCCGTGAGGTTTTAGTCCAAACAGGCTGCTCTCTCTAGCTGCATTTGCCTCTAAGCAGCAAACAACCTACTTACAGGAAACACTGACATCTTTAACACCATCTTGGGTGAAGATTGTGTGTGTTGTTTCTTGACTTACTTCTGTTGATGTAACTTACGATGGTGCTTCTTAAATTGTGGAGAAGCTTTCACATCACCCTGGAAATAGGGGAAAACAGTATTTGAAGTTTAGTTGGTTTAATTTCCTGAGACAAGAGAAGCAAAGGAAAAAGAGTATTTTGCAGGAATGGCTTTGCTGCCTGGTAAGAGGATTTGTAGCGTGAGGGATGCTGTGGGGCACAGGATGCACGAGTGTCCATGTGCGTGGGCAGCAGGAGAAACCAACCACACCTCAGTGCCTGTCCGAGGGGAGCTAATTATAGCCTCACAGGGTTACAGCTATTTCTGTCCAGATGAGTAGGGGCAGTGGCACTCCACAAAACAGTGCCCGTGTTGGTTGTGTATAAAGACAAACCAACCCCCCCTGCGCTCACAGCCTCAGTGGAACTCCCAGGGAAGTTACTCACAGGTTCTGCTTGAATAAGGATCTGTCCAATGGCATCTTCTGAGGGGGAGTGTTACACTGCCTGGCTGTATGGTGTATGACTGCACTACAAATGGTAAATTTTATTTCCAGTCTTTTTAACCTGGCACATAAAGGTAAGTAAAGAGTGGGGACCTACATACTTGAAACTGAAGGAAGTGCCAGAAGTGGGCAAAAAGAATGTTTGAAGAGACAAGAGTTTGTGTGTGTATTTCACGTTTCTGTTACAGGATTTTCAGTAATTTAACTCTGGAGATATCAGCACTGTTAAATGGAAAGGACCAGGTCTAAATTTAATGTAATTATATTGACAAGCTTGTATTTAAGACAAGAGTTAAAATGTTAATTTGAAATTTCAATTTATCTGTTTGTTTTTTTTTTTTTGTTTTGAAGCACCTGACGTTTCAAAGGGAGTTTGATTCTGATTCTCTCAGGCACTATAGCTGGGCTGCAGACACCTTGGACAATGTTAACCTTGTTTCGAGTCCCATCCATTCTGGGTAGGTCACTTAACAGTTTTCCTTTATCTTTAGATGTGGAACTGTATTGTTAGCTGCAGAATGCAGCCTGCTGTAATGGCTGATAACATGTCTGTTCCTGCTCCACTTGAAGCCAGTGGCAAAATTCACACTGACTTCAAGGAGGGTGCTTAATAACAGGAGTCAGTCTAAATTCTTGCATATCAAACCAAAAACTTGCTTCTGCACTTAATTTTCTGAATGCCCAAACACTGTAATCCCACAGGCTTCTCTTTAAGAGTCCTGTTTTGCTTTTTCTGTTGCTTATGCTTTGCTTTAAGTGTCATGAGATGATTTTGTTTGCATTGTATTAAATTATTTGGAATACGAAATCAGAGATAGAATGTTATGCTTTCTGTTCTTTCACAGAGGAAAAAATGGGGGGCTTTAATTTGATCTCTATTTATACCTTCAAGCTCCTGCCTAGTCTCCAGTATCTGTAGTTTGATTTTAGTGGTGCTATTTGTTTACTTATGAGTCATCTCTGTAATTTAGGTGCTTCTTGACAGTGCCACATAGACTTGATTTAAATGCAGTAGTAGCGATGTCTGAATGCATATTGTAAAAATTTGCAAATGAATGTGTAAATAATCTTTGCATATTATTAGATTGTCTAGTGTAAATATTTGTTGCTTGTAAAATCTCATATCCGTTTTAATTTACTTCCCCATTTTGTGACTAATTACATTCTTATCATAAAAATGAGTGTGGCACACACCAAACGAAATATTTCATTTCCAGTACAGCAAGCCCCACAAATCTAAAGCTACAGTCCCACAATACACAAAAGCACCCGCATCTGCTGAACAGACCTATATGACAGTGGATTTTTAGGTCCCAAGCTGATAAAACACTGCACACAGTCAGTGCTGGCATTAAAATGTCAAGAATTGCAGCATGTAAAGACTGTTGGTTATCATGGAATGGTGCATTGGCACAGGACCTCGGAGAGCTGGTAGCCCAACCCCTTGCTTTACTGTAGGATAAAATGTTGTCAAGGAATTCCTGAAATACATTTAATGTCCTAATAATCACTTAAAATAAGAGATTCCATAGGCCCCCAGCTTCAGGAGTCCACTATCTTTTGTTACAGTATTTCCTCCCCTGATAGGCAGCTTAACATTTCGTTGCTGCAGACTGAGCCTATTTCTTGTCATATCCATGGTGGTCATGGAGAGCAATTATCTTCCTGGTCTCTTAACAGCTGGTTTCTATGTCAGAAGGCACGTAATCCTGTCTTTTAGACTAAAATGCCCCAGACCCTCCTGGGTGGTGCCTTCCCCGTTTCAGCACATTCCTGCTGCTCTGCCCCAGCTCTCCCCTTTGATGAGAGCTTGTTTGTAAGCCAGGATTGCCACCTCTTGGGTCTGACACAGTCCCATAATGAGAGTTATCCTCTTGGTCGTTTCAGTTTCTGTCCGTGGATGTTTGTGATTTGTTAGAATTTCTTGGCTCTCTTCTGAAATCCTGAAGTTTGGTTATTTTTTACTGGAGTTGTGCTTACGTGTTTGGTTTCTCCCCTCTGTTTGCATTTGTTTCCATGGTATTTCAGTTTGTTGGTTCCAGCCCTTTTTTCCATTTTTTAGCAAGAGAGCTTGTAATTCTGATCCTGTTTTCCAGAGACTTTTCAGACCTTTTTTTTCTGTGTTGGAATCATGAAGACATTAGGCTATTACCTGTGCCAGGACAAGTTTCCTTTCTCTTTCAAGCTTCCCTTTCAGGAAAGCTCCGATGGTATCTCTTTTGAGGTAACTTCTCAGGTGATCCTGCACTTACCTTATCTATACTGTACCTCCATTGCTTGCTGAGGTACCAAGGCAGTACTTCCACACATCAAAGAAGGAATTCAAATTCATTTGGCATGAATTGCCCTTGCCACTTTTATTTTTGGTTTGTTTTTATTCTGAGGACTGGTGGTAGGCAAGGTGTAATATCTTGATCCTTTAGGCGCTTGTAGAATGATGATTAAATAATTTATTTCTGAATATTTCCTGGTAATTTGGGTTAGGCTGATTGGTCTGAAATTTTCTGGTTTCTTTTCGTCCTGATAGAAGATAGGTCTGATGTTTTCATCCTGCCAGTCCTCTGGGACAACACTTGCCTGCCCTTAGGTCTTCAGCATGCTCACCAGTGGTTCCAGCCCTCTAAACATATATTCTGTGGACGTGGAAGCTTTCACATAAGATCTGCTCCCTTGGTACATGAGCCCTCTCTAATGCAGAGGTGCTCTAAGCTGCTGCCCAGAGGGGAGCAAACTATGGAGCTGCGTGGCAGGGAGAGGACAGAAAATGCTCCAAACAGGTGTAGCTCTCCAAATGGGCATAAATCAAAATATTCTCCAAACATGTAGGGCTTTTCTGACCCATTACATCTCTTATTCAACATAGAAGGTCCATCAGAAATGATGCTCTGAGGACTCAGTTCATTTCTTAGGGGAAAAAACCCCAAACCTTACTCATTGTTTATTTACTTTTCGGTTGTGGCCCCATATTATAATATGATCCTGTTTGATTTTCCCAGTTATACTCACCTAGAGGCAATCAACAGACGTTCCCCTCTAATCTTCCAGTACCTCTGATACAGAGGATCAGGACTTTTCACATCTCTTCTGCCAGTCTTTTCCTGAAAAGCAAATCCTTTTCTGCTTGTTTGGGGTGCTTCATCCCTGTTGGAGTGCCCTAGGTGGTGTTAGAGAGACAGGC
Source organism: Struthidea cinerea (assembly GCA_013397865.1). Classification (NCBI taxonomy): domain Eukaryota; kingdom Metazoa; phylum Chordata; class Aves; order Passeriformes; family Corcoracidae; genus Struthidea; species Struthidea cinerea. The sequence continues at coordinate 1,590,742 of VZTI01000933.1, read as the reverse complement.
CCTGAGGATCAGAGAGAGGGCCTCTGTCCTGGGCCCGGAGGTGACCCTGGGAGTGCATCCAGGTCACTGGAGATGGACTGAGAGAGGATTGTGTGTTTATGGACAGACTGGGCCTAGGAGAAGTGTTAATTGTAGTTTGTGGCCTTCTAGGGCATTGTTTGCCTATTACCATACTAGGTAAAATCTGTGCAATAGCCCAGGTGATTGGGGGACACTGTGGTGAACATCTTTCCTGTTTATATGATGTGATATCCTGTTGGGTGCTGGTATTTAGGGAATTCTGACTGCGCAATAAATGGCTTTGCCTTTCCCCATCTGATGAGCGAGGTCCTTGCCCGTGCGTCATTACTGCAAAACATCCCTGTCTTTGTCCCCAGTTCTCTCCGTGGCCGGGGGCAGGGGCTGTCAGCCCTCATGGTGTGGTGGCCCTGTGGCCAGGCTCTGACCCCACTGCTCTTTGCCATTTCCACCCTCACAGGGCTCCCCGATGTGCCGTGCCAGGAGCTCCACTGCTGCCTCGGGTCACTCTTTTCCCCATTTGCCCACTGTCAGAAGAGAGCATCAATGTTTGTTCTCATTCCTTAAGCCAGGCAGAAGGGGAAGTCTGGGAGCAGGATATGGAGATCCAGGAATGTATCAGTGAAAGGAGAAGAAAGCAGAAATTGTTGGCAGTGATTTCAACTCTTCTGGTTTTTCCTTTTCTTCAGCCAAGATAATGTTTTATGTTTTTCTTCTTGAGTTCAGATAAATTGTTTTGCCAGCATATATTTTGAACAGGATCCATTGTAAGCAGTACATTGAAATGCATCGTGAATCTTGAGGCCTCTGAAAGGGTAGAGACCCTCACCAAAATGACCTTCAGCTGTCAGATGTGAGCTTACTCCTGCAGCTTTCCCAAAGTAAAATGTGGATGTGCTCTCTTCGTGTTGCCTTTTTTAACTCCTTCGTTTCCTTAGCTGAAAGAAAGAAATAAGTGTGCCACACTGCCTTCCAATATTGAGAAACTCAGAAATACTGGATCCAGTCTTGCAAGGGGGAATAAATCAGATCCATTGCAGTTTACTATATTTTAAATTGTATTTACTATAGTTTACTCCCACCTGCTGTACACACAGAACTCATTTTTGACAGCAGTGCAGTGAGTGGCATGGACTGGTACTCCTTTCAAGCATCCTGCCATACATATGTTTATACATTATGCTTTGGAAAATAAACTGCTTTAGAAAAAAGTGCAAGAACTGGTTTTCCATGGCACAGAGGAGCATGTTTTGGGAATTCAATGAAGAACTTGTGTTGCAATAAATTCTCTGCTGACTAAGTAAACTGCAAATACTTTTCTCCATGGGCTTCTGCATTTTCCAGAGAAATTATGGAGTTGTGCTGACTAATTAAATGAACCCTCCCTTTCAGATTTTTTTCCATGTGTAGCATATTTTATATGGCATATGTCACAATATGTGAAGCAAAAACCAGATAATTTCTAAAGCTGGCCTTCAAACATGTTGCTTTTGTTATTTTTCTGATTGTTACTTTTTCTTTGCACTTATTATTGATATTTTCTGTTGCTTGCCTCTAATTATCTTACATTAATTTTCCCATTTGCTTTCTAAATTATTTTGCAGCTATTCCTCTCCACTCCCCCAGTATGATTCAAGGTGATAACTCTGTGCTTTCTGTGAATCCTCGTTTTATTTTCTTTTTTTAAACTTTTTTTTCCCCACAGAGTGTGTGTAGATGTTTGTAGTGCATCCAACCACATCCTCATCCCTTCCATGTATTCAAGTAGAAATGCTCATTAGCCTTTAGCGTTGTGTTTTAGAGGTCATACTGTAGTTTCCATTATTAGTGCAACATTAATTTAGGTAAGCATCAGCTACTAATGTTTTTAGATAGAAAGTGCATGAAATACTGTTTGGAGTTGTTGTTGTTGTTTTAAACGGTAAGTTACTAATCGGAAGGTTAAACAAGGAAATAATTCATTGATGTGCTGCTGACACTGACTGCCTTTCTCTGGGAGCAATGTGCACCAAGGCTGACCTGCTGCAGGTTTTGGCCACGCTGGAGGCTGCAGTGTGGGGCAGACACCAAAGCTGGAAGGGGCTGGCTCCTGCTCCAGGGCACAGGCTCATGTCAAGGGTCATTTACCCTTGCTGTGAGCAGCGTGCAGTAGCAGTGCTAAGCTCCAGATTGCCAAGGCTGGACTGACCTTCAAATCTACAGCCTAAACATCCCTGGTAACTCGGGGACTGATTTTTGTAGGTTTTTAGTTTTAGCTTCTACTGATTATTTGTTTTAATTATTAATTTAAGACAGTTGATTTAGGTACCTAGAGATTTTTGACAATTTGCTCTTACATACTTTTCATCATTTAAATAGTTTGGGTACAGAAGACAGCACCTTATTTAAGTTTTGGCATTTTTGCATTACATGAAAGCCCCCTTTTCATTATTAATTCTGAGGTAGCTTAACAAGCCAGTAACAGTGTACATGACAGGCAGCTCTCCAAAATATTGCTTTGTGCTGAGCCATCAGGCCAAGCCCAGCCTTGCCAGGCTCCCCAGGAGGCTCCTCCGTGGAGCACTGACCAGCTGTGCCTCCCTGGAGCTGCTGCAGCTTCAGCCCTGGGGATGCTCCAGCCGGGCATCCCTCCACCCTGCACACTTCCAGTCTGAAATGGCCCCATCTCCTCTACAGGCAGAAACCATGCGCGTTTTTAAAAGGCCAGAAAAGCATCCATAAATGCTAAGATTATAATCACCTATAGAGTATATAATTTAAAGTTCGAGCGTATTGGTTTTGACACAGGTTTAATATTTGTAGAAAGCATTTGGTTAGCCAAGATCCTGTCCCGCTGAAACAATTCCTCTTGTGAGGAGCTGGGATACCCTAGTGGCAACATTTGGATTTGCTGGCGTGTACAGTGCATTTATCAAGGAGAGAAATATGGAATGTGGATACAGTTTTTCTGGATGAAAACTACTGTGAAATATCATGCCTCAGTATTGCAAAGTGTCTGGGGCATGAGAAATTATAAATTTGGGCCAGGGTCATCTCAGAGAGCAGTTTTACCTGCCCATCTTTACTGATGGATTTTAATTTGAAGAAAGGCAATGTGGCAATTTCTTGATCTGGAATTCAGCTGGAGAACGTTTCTGTCCTACTTCCTGTATTTTATAGCTTGTGTCCTTACTCACCTTTCTCCTGCAGACCACTAAATACCAAATGTTGATTTCCCTCCTGCTTTTGTGCAGATTTTTCCCACCCACGTTGGCCAGACTTGTGAATGCAGCTCATTTGCAGGCCTGGCCAGCGCCTGTCAGCTCCTGCTGCTGGTGTCCTGCTGGTCTCAAAGCAAATGGAACTGTCCTGCACAAATTCCCAGTCACACTTCAGAGCACTTGGGGGCTTTTTTCTGAGAACATCACAATCCCCTGGATTATTGGCTTACACCCGTAGTTCAGTTTACTGTCAGGAACCAGGAAATTGAATGGATTCACCTGTTAGTCATGTGAAGGTTTAGTTCTTAAAAGCTGGAAGTTTTGGCAACAGCCTCGAAAATAGTGAAGCCACATGACAGATGTGTCAGCTATGTCAGTGTCTGCCTGTCATACAGGAGGAGCAAACAAAAGCTGTACTGGCTTCAAGACTGAGCTGGTAGCTTGTGTCCCTCTTGATACCAGCCTGTCATTGCATCTTCTACCTGAAGCTATTCTAATATTAATTGTTAATTTTAATTATTCCCTTGCTAATAGAAAGGATTTTATTCAAAAATATACCACTCATCATTTACAAATATAATTCCTTACCCCTTTATTATAAAATGGAAAATTATGCATTGGAATGACAATGAGCAAGTGCAATTTTTCTTTAATGTCCCTTTTTTTTGCTAATGAATTTTAATCTTCAAAGGGAAGTAATGGCATGATTTCCTCCAGGGAGCCAACAGCCTGAAGGAAGCTATGTACTTGGTAGTCATGACTTATCTTCCCCATCTGTGGAAGCCCTTAGTAGCTTGGACTGTCACCCGTGGTGCTGGCACTTGCTCTGGCAGCCATCAGGAGTATTTGCAAATGAGACAGTGAGGAGGTTTTAAAGACCAAGGTTCCAAAAATAATAAGCATTTTTGATTCTCCTTTTTCTGCACTGTCTGGTTGCTTTATGCACGTGAGGCTAATTGCTCTCATTTGTGGACAGTAGAGCTGACAGCAACAAGGGGATGTTTTAAAATTCTAACAAACCACTACTAATACCCTACTAGTATACACTTTTAATCCAAGTTGCTCACTAGAACCTGGTCATTTCACCATGATGTTGCTAGAGCTTTAGCAATTCCTGCTTTTGATAACCAGTAGTTAACATGTAAGTATATGTTTTAAAAGGATCTTCATGTTCTTTTTAGTTTAGCTGGGATTGGGATGACTTTTCTAATGTTTTAAAGTCTGTGTCTGCTGACTTTTTGCTGACCTGCTTGTTTTGTGTCCGTTTTCATTGATGTGCTTTCCTTTTCCTGCAGTTTCCTGGTTAGTTTTATGGTGGATGCACGCGGGGGTTCGATGAGGGGCAGTCGGCACCACGGCATGCGGATAATCATCCCACCGCGGAAGTGCACGGCGCCCACCCGCATCACCTGCCGCCTGGTGAAGAGGCACAAACTGGCCAGCCCACCACCCATGGTTGAAGGAGAAGGATTGGCAAGTCGGCTTGTAGAAATGGGGCCAGCAGGGGCACAGTTTTTAGGGTGAGTTGTTCTGTGAGTGTAATTGTTTACGCTCATGTCGCACCTTTCATTCCCTTGATCCTGTGGATCTAAATAGTTAGACATTGACTCGACCTCATCTGAGCACGTTACAAAAGCTACTTAACTTAAAACATTAAAAAATGCCAACCTGCCATTCCTTTTGGAAAGAACCCTCGCATTTTAAGGAGAGTTTTGCCTCTTTGATGACTGCAGGATGGAGCTGAAGGTAAGGAAAGCCACGGGAAGGCCAGGTCCCACCCCCATCTACTCATGCAACCTGTCTTGGCAGTCAGGAGGAGTCACGCACTGAAAACCCAGAGCAGGTTTTGACCCTCTTGCTTGTAGAGAATTTAGAGCAACAGCACTGTCACGAAGAATTGTCCTAAGGACACCCACAGGGACCCAGCTATTGAGCTCTGTTCCCAACGCGTGCACGGCTCCCTCTGGAGTTGCTGGGAGCTGCCTGTCACCGTCTTGTGGAGCAAACCCACTTGGAGTGACAAGTGACAGCAGGTGGAGCACCTGCTGTAGGGTGGTGGTACGAGCAGTACCAGTGCTAGAAACTGACTATTTTTAAAGCTTGAAATAGGGGAAACAATCCACTATGATGTGGCCTTTTTTTTCCCTAATTATAAATTTTGTTCATTACCGTGAGTGGCACCCTGGTGTAAACTGCTGGTTCTGTCGGGAATGACAGCTTGTTCCTAATTTCCCCTTCTCGTTTCTCTTCCTGCTGCATGGATGTTATTCAGTAAACTGCATCTTCCTAAAAGTCCTCCCCCTCTAAATGAGGGTGAGAGCATGGTTAGCCGAATCCTGCAGCTTGGTCCACAAGGAACAAAATTTATTGGGTAGGATATGTACGGAAAAGATAAAGAATGTCTACAGTTTTTCTTTCGTTTCAAATTTTTTGTTATTCCCATTATTTTTTTTAAGTTTCCTGAAACTTTCAGTTGATTTATGTCACTGAAAGAAAATCATAGTGGCTTGATTTAATATAGCTCTGCTACTACCTTGTGCTTATAGGCATGTAAAATTCACTGCCAGCATTCTGCTTTCATAACTTCTGTGCTTTTGTAATTTTTTAAATTTGAAGTGTTTCTACTGCATTAAATACATTTTAATACACAGTGGCAGTCCTTTAAGTTCAACCCTGTGGTAGAGAAGGTATTTACAGGCCTCGAGTGAGACTGTTTTGGGAAGAGCATTTGTAAATTGTGATCGCATAAAGTCTATTATTTATGAAAGATTATTCAGAAAAAAAATGTTATCAAGTGAATGAATTGATTCAGCAAGATTGGAGAAATACTAACCTTTTCAACCTGCAAGAGGCATCTTGTTAAAATAAATTTACGAAGCCAAGTATGCTACCCAAAGGAACTGCAGTGTATAGTCTAAACATGTAAGGATGTTTCCCTATGTTTTTGACTGTTGTTTTCAAACCATATTGTGAAATTTATTGCATTAGGTTTTCAAAAGATTGGTGAGTGTTTGCTGTTCCAAACCTGTTCAATACCTTCTCACTGAGTATTCTCGTTAAATGTCATGCACAAAATTGTGTGGTTTCTAAATATTTACAGAGACAGTATCTGAAATATTAGCCTGCAAAGATTGTACTACAGCGTTAGTTTTCGGCTTATGCTCTTTTTGAACTGGAGTGTAAATATCTTAAGCAATGTATTTGAATTTTTGGTATTTTCTTGCTGTGCACAGTGGGAGAGAGCAGCTACATTCCTGATTTTTTGTTAAAGGACTTGAGACTAGAAAAATAGACTGGGTGTTCCTAAAAGCATCTAAAATATATATTAATTAAACTCTTTTTATCATTTTCATGGGGAAAAAAAGGCTAACTCTTCTCCCTGGGAATTTAATGGGCAAACTGGCCTTCCAGCTGGTTTTTTTTTTCCCCGTGATGGCTGTTGTGATTTCATGCTCAAGTGATGGATCGGTTAATGCACCCAACACCTGGCAGGTGTATGGTACCCCAGAAACGCTGCACACTTCTCCCATCACGCAGCGCTGCTTTTAACCAAGTGGTTACAAAGCAGTTAAACCCTTTACAACCTCTGTAGGAAAATAATGATACTGTCTATTTAAATGTCTTAAAGCTGCATAATCCATAAATGTTCACTTACTGTGTGATTTCAGTCGGTTTGTGTTAGCATACCTTAAAATGCATATCCTGCCTGTGAAGTGTTTGGCAGCAGTGTCTGTTGTGTTGAGGAATGGCACATGAAGTGAATGGTGGTTCCTGTCGGTTGTTCATACAAACTGTTCAGTGATGCACTTGCAGTCCTCTGTTGAAGGTACTTTGTCTGGTGACATAGGTGTATTATTAACCACCTTCCCATTCCCTTCCCCCCAAAATGTTTGACAGTAACTAATATAAGTGTGGTCGTGATGTTGTTCAACCCAGAGAAATCCATTCTGAAAGGATCTAATGATTCCCCAGTGATGTTTGCTGTACAGAGGTTGCAGCTGTGATGCTGGGCATGAGAACCAGAAAGTGAAGCTAAAGAAAAACAGTCTCTTATTTCACAGGAGCTGCATCAATAGAGAGCCAGGGAGAGCTTTGAAAACTTTGGGACTTAGTTTGAAGTTCAAAATCTACATAAGTGCATGGTTTCTGTTACAGTCAGTGGCTGTTGCATGCATTGGGATAGCCAGACTGCTTCTGAACTGACTTTGTCCCTTCAAACTCTCTGAGCCAAATCTGAATTTTGACTGTGCTAATGCCAATTAAAAGTCATTAGTAAATTAGCGGTGCTGTGTGTGCTGGAGGCAGGTTGGATCACCTAAACCCTGGGATAAATGAACAGGGAAAACTCTCCTTACTAAAAGTTGTCACTATTTTTTTCACGGAGGCAGGTATTTCAAAAGATTTGCACTAAAAATGAGTTATATATTAGTATTTTCAATTTATCCATTAGTTATAGTTTAAATGATAAAGGATTGTGCAGCTTTGGCAATTTTGAAAACATTTTTACCGTAACAGTGTTAACTATTTAAAATGACTGTAGTTTTCTTAAGGACCCATAGGAAATTAAGGGCAGTGAGGAAATACAGGGTTAAAAATAACGATTCCTTTTTCTCTAGCCCTGTCATAGTGGAAATCCCGCATTTTGGATCAATGCGAGGCAAGGAAAGAGAACTGATCGTACTCCGAAGTGAGAACGGTGAAACGTGGAAAGAGCACCAGTATGACAGCAAACATGAAGACTTAACTGAAATACTCAATGGCATGGATGAAGGTAAATATTATCTCAAAGCTTTAGCAAGCTTTGCCTTGTGAAGGCTTGCTAACATGGGCTGACTAAAGCAAACTAAAGTAAAACAGTGCAGGGGGTGTCTGACTTCAGGGAATACAGCGTGTGTTCCATATTAAAGTGATGGAAAGAGTGTAAGGAGAAATTGTTCCGCAGTGGCCTGGAGACATCCTGAAATGAGTGCTGAATTTTGGTCTGAAGTCTTGCCAAGTTTAAGCAGAGTTGCACAGTTGCTTTACAGCATGAATTTGAGGATAACACCCAGCTGGAGGTACACATGTCTCTGCTGCTCAGGCAGGACCACGGGAAGGTCGTTCCAAACCAAGGATGAAGTGTAAATATCGGCTATGTCGGGCTTTCCCGCAGAGGCAGACCTCGGCCCGTAGAGCATTCTTATTTCCAATGGTGGTGTTGGAGACCGCCTCCCACAAGTGCACACCCTGCCTTCCTGATGCCCGTCTGGCAAGTCTGGCTCCCTTGTTTTGCCTGAACATTGCTGTTTATGTGAGAGTCCCTCGAGGTGAGGGGATCCAGCTGTACAACTCCATCAGAAGATGCTGTCACAGTTGGTCCCTGAAGACTAACAGTGGGCAAAGCCAGGCTGTGGGGCTGCAGTGATTCCTTGGCACCACTGCTTTCTTTTCCTAACAAGCACTTTTCAATACTTGCGCTGATAAGCTATTGCTTGAGCTCTTTGCATCTGAGTCTGAATGAAAGAGTTTGTGGTGTGAACTTTGGTTTTCTGTAAGGGTTTATCCACAGGATTTTCTCTGGAGAGCCTCCTACAGAAAGTCGTAGTGCGATAGGGTACAAGCTGCAGGGAAGTTCTTTCATTATCAGCAAAAGCATGTGAAGGAAATGATGAGGCTGTGGATGGCAGCTCTGAGAGGTGTCTGTGGGGGAGGTCTGCCTTTGATTTCAGCCTCTCCTTGCTTGACAAGGGCAGCCTCAGCAAAAGGCGTGCCTTGGGAACGTGGAGAGTTGGGCTGTTGTGAGGGTCTTCCTGGGCATCTGAAATTTAGCATTTTTACTGATTTCCTGATCATCTGGGAATGGAGACAGCGGGATAGGCCTGACTTCAAAGTATTTGAACTGCACCTGAGCTTGTACAAACACAGTGCAACACAAGCAAAGATCTGCTTGTTACATGACGATCTATTGGAGCTGTTTATTTCAAAATAAGCGTAATAGAACCAACCAAACAGGAGGACAGAAACACTGCAGATGTTTGTCAGTGGGTTCGGAAAAATGAAATAAACCTCATCACAGGAGGGTACCTAAAAGCAGTGGAACAGGCAAGAGATGGACATGGTCCAGGATAGTATGGCTTGGGGAATTACGATTGCTGCAGGATCGAATGCAGTAGTTGCAGCCTTTCAAAAAGAAAAATCTCGCCACTGCCCCTCCTTCTCTGCACGCTGGCATGAGGTCAGAAGTGATGGTTTGGTATTTGGGTGAAGTAGGGATGCCTCGTCAGGGGTGAGGTAGTCAGCACTGATCAGCAGCTTGCTTTTTTGCTTCACGTGCTTTTCAAACGGAGCTCAGTTTGATTTGGGGATAGGAAATCTGGGCACAGAAATAGTGTTCTGAAGTGCTGCAGCTTGCAACACTTACGAAAGAGTTTGCATATGGATAAATTGACATTTTACAGAGATGAGCTCAATAAATAAAAGCACTTTGAGAGAGGTGGGCATGAAGCCCTCAGTACTTAGAGCCTAAAATAATAAGCTTTGCAATGTGGAGCCACAGGACAACTTTCTGATCTACTGAGTGTTTCAGGTGGCTCTTTCCTTCTGGGGACCTGCTGTTTGAGGTTAGTGGGTAGAAGTACAGCCAAGTAATCACAGAAAGCGTGACGGCCATTATTCTGTTAGAGTGAAAATATTTGACACCTTGAAAGCCAAACGTCAGGAATGGCTTTTACAAATCCAGGCAGTCATTTGTGAGAGGAAAAGGAGAAAAAATACTGCAGACACATCCACTGTGTTGATTATTTGTTCAGTTCATTTTATCTTAATCCTTCTCTAGCTAGGAAAACAAAATTTAAAAAAAACCCACCCTGCTTTGAAATAGTGCAAGGGTTTTGACAAAATTCCACTCTAGTTAAATGACACCTTTTCAATGTAAAAGGTCTTCCAAGCAATGACAAAAAAATTACAAATTTGTAGAGTTGAGTGGGTTGGGGTCTTTTTCATCTGAACTTTTACTGATTTGTTACAAAATACCAGTTAGGCTTGGCTCTGAGGGAGTATCCTGCATCTCAGAAGCCATAACTTTGGAAGAACTTTTATTCCAGGCATGAACTCTGGAGGCAGAAGCAAGCTTTAATTTAAATAAAAAGCAGCCATATACTAATTTAGAGAAATTTAGTGTGTCTTTGCAAGAAAAGTCATCTGCATAATCATCCCTAAGTGCCAGGAGGTGCTGCAGGAGTGCCCATTTTCTGCCAGAAGCAGGTGGTCCGTTCTCTGCCAGACCTGCTGTGATCACAAGTCCTTTCCTACCCATGCAGTGAAGGAGGGCATCAGACCTTTATTCCCAGCTCCTTAAGACGCCGAATTTTAACGGTGCAGTTTGCTCTTCTGTTTTGTCCTGCCTGTTTTGCTCTCCCCCTTAGCCAGCAGGGATGAGAGCAAGGACATCCTGGCTCCTGGCCCTCCGTGGGGACTGCTGAAAACCTACTGTGTACTGGAAGCAGCACCATCTGCTGGGAAACCTCGTCCTAGACCCAAAATATTCCCGAGCAGGAGGCACCGCTCCAGGGCTAACGCAGGATTAAATAGCAGCAGAACTTTTGGGTTATTATCGTGAGGGAACAATGAAGCATGATGTAAAGAGCCCATTTTTCTTTGGTGCAATCAGGCTTCTGCTTAAATAGGTTTTATTTTAAGGATGGTGCTGTACTTAGGCAAATACAGGGCTGAGGGAATGCAGGGAGCTTGGCATTTTTAGGAGCAGGAGGAGTGTGGCTCCAAACACGAGGGTAGCAATTCACAGCTCTTGGCCATGTTACGTTTATTTATACTTGAATCAAATAAAATGTATGTATTTTTGGAATTTATTGCTTTTTTAGGAAGAAGCTCTCTGCCTTGTAGTTGGTAAATACGTTACATTTTCAGACAGGCTCCTTTTAGGTATAACTTGTGTTTGCCTTTAACATTCCTGCACCCTTTAGAGGTACCCTTAGATAAACTGTGGGCACAAATGCACACATTGGGGTAGATAATCTTTTAACAGTCATTTGCAAACCAGTTAGTGAGCCAAGAAATGCAAATGTTTGTGGCTACAGTACGCTTGCAGCTGCACGGTGTGGTTTCAGATGGGAAGCAGGAGTTTTTACATAACTGAATCGACACATCAAACCAGAGTGTGACCTTGTTTATACTTGAAGTTTAAAATAACCACCATAAATCACTCGGCAGTGATTTTGCCACATTTCCAAGAAAAGTTTCTAAACATATTGCTATTAAACTGTGCATTGTGAATGGCAAGATAAAACACTGCACAAAAATAGACATAAAGGACGCTGGCTCATTTGAGGGTGAAACACCCTTGTGGCACTGGGAGTGTCTGCTTATGTACGTGAAACACTGAGGCTGGGAGGGTGGGTCTGGTTACCAGCACCTTCCTGCCCTCAGCTTCTCCTTGCCCCTTGCCACGTGCTCTCCCTGCCTCCATCCCCCTCCTGTAGTTTTAGCCATGTGGAAGCTGCCTCCTGTTTTACCGTGCTTTTAGGGCAGCAATTCCTTAATAGGCACATCTCTGCATGGGGAAAACGGGGATCCTGTGCTCACCCCACCCCGTGGTCTGTGCACGGTGACAAGGTCAGCTCTGCTCCAGCCGGGGCTGAGGGAGGGTTGCACAACTCGGAGAGCTGTTCAGGCTGGGAAGTACAAGCTTTTCCAGTGCTAGCAAAATTCTTTTGAGGCCCCGGCAAGGGAAACCAGATAGTAGATCACACAAAGACACCTTGAAGCTCACGAAACAGCCAGGTGTTCTGTGACTTGTCTAGCTCTATTTCCAGTCAGAAGATTCTCGCTCGGTGTTACCTTATCTGAAAGTAAAAAAAGAAAGGTATTAGATGTGGATGAACTCGATCCACAACTGCCTCTCACCAGACAGAACTGGTGTGATTGCTTTCCTTGACCTGAGACAGCCTGTGTGAGGTCCCTCTCTGGCCTTAGAGGACACGGCTGGGTTTCTCTTCTCCTGTCCAGGAGCCTTAACATTCATGTGGCAGTGTGCACCAAAGGGTGGGGAGGTGTGATGTTCTTCTCCTCCCTCCCTCCTTCCCCTCTCCCCATCTCCTCTCTCCTCCATCACTCCCACCAAACCATCACAGGATAAGTGCACCGTACACATGGGTAGCAGGAGAAGACCTCTGTGCATGTTATATTCACAGTACCTTCCCCTTGACTCCCTAAAGCTGAATGGCTGTGAGTGTTCCTGGGCTGTAAGCACAAGCCTGGGAGAGAGTGACATTGGGAGATTCTCCCCAGTTCTGCCTCTAACCTTTCTGTTTTGCCTGTCCCTGCTTTGCTATCACTGTCTGTAAGGTGGGGTGCATAGCATGCTTCTCTGTGGCTAAAACCCCCTTCCCTCCAAAACCCAACCATCTAACCAAAAATGCTTCGAGGTTTATCACTGAAACACTTTGCCCGGGAATGAAGTGTCAGCAGCTGAGGAAAATAGTAATGATGGTATCTCCCTCTGTAAAACGCACGAGGTGTGTTCAGGAAACCTGACCTCTCCCAGAACTAGTTTTCCCTGTTTCATTACTTCTGTCATGCTAATGCTGCATTTCTCAGGGTGGTAAGAGAGGTGGTTTGATTGCTCATCATCTTTTTCTGTTAGAGGGCAGCTTCATACAGAAGCTTACATATTTATTATCCAAACATAACCTCCCTCTATATATAGTCCAACTCCTCTCCATGCCTGACTGCTGCTCTGTCACTCTAATCTTCACATCTTCTTCCTCCTCTGAAGGAGAGTGCCTGCCAGGCTCAAAGGACTTTGAAATGTTCTTGTATAAACCACTGTTTTTCTACTTCAGGAGAATTTTAATTATCCTTCATCTCTGTGAGCGTTTTACAGTGGGTTGTTTTCCTCTAGCAACAAACAGGAGATGATTAGGATTTACCAGTCAAGATTATACCTGCCTGGGAGTTTAAGCATCCCGTTTGTCTCCTGCACAAGCCATTGCTTCCAGAGGCTGCAGGCAGAATGCCTAATTCATTAGAGGGCTTCAGATATCAATCTCTGAGTCAAAGTAAATGGAAGCTGACATTATGATAAAAATTACCCACTTCTGGTAGGTACATATCATCCACAGCAGCACTGTGTGATTAATCCAAACTACCTGCTGAATGTTTAAAATGGAAAACTGACATTTTACCAAATTTACATCCTAATTCTTTTGGAACTGTAATTGAGCTTACACATTTAGAGGAGGAAAATGTCTCCGTCACAAAGTATTTTACAAGTGTCTTTTGTCTTAGTATTATTTCTGGTCTTCCTGCTTTCTCTTGCTGGATCTTATAAAGATGTCGTCTTTGGAGGAACAAACTTTATTTAGAGGTTCCCTTTTTAAGGAGGAAAATAAGAGCTGAAATTTGTGGAGTGCTGAAATGAAGCCCAATTACAAGAGATTAAAAGGCCAAGTGCAAGAAGTTACAAGGCAAAATGCATGACAGTTACATAATGATCTCCATTTGTGTGTAATGTTTATATCACAGGGTTTTCACCAATGCATTTGAGGTTTCACTAGTGCAAAAAAAAATATATATATATGTGTGTTTATATACACATATAGTTGCAAAAGTAGTTATATTTTTGTTGTATCACAGGGTTTTTCCCAGTGCATATATGTACTTAACTAATTAATAGCACTTTGTGCACCTTTCTGAGCCATGGTGACCCTACAAGCTGGGAATGTGGCTGAGAGCACTGATGGTTGATGACCTGATTCTGTTTCAGTTGTGTCTGAGGATGCATTAAGGTTCTCTGGGAAGTGAGGGGCACACTGCAGTTATTTTGGAGCAGATAGCCAAATGGCTGGAAGCCTGGTGTGGAAGGGAAGCTGGTAGTGGTGGGAGACAGAGCTCTGTCCCTTCCACAGTTTCATGGAGAGCTCAGTGTCTGGTCAGGACTTTTGGATGTCTCAAGTGCCTTAGGTGGCCAAGCTCTCAACTGCACACCTGATGTGAAGGGAGAGAGTTCATGAACTGACTCCGATCTCCTGTGGTTTTCTGTATGTCAGAGCTATGTGAGGGAAGAGGCTGGGAGTAATTTGAAGGTGTGCACAGAAAGATCAGTGCACTTGAGTGCTTTTAGATACAAATGAGAGAGGGAAGAAGCTTGACCATCTCCTTCAGCCCTCCTTGGAGTTCTGTGCTGTGTGGCAAACCTGCCATTCTGTGGCAACTGCTACTTGCAGAGACTGTCACACCCAAATGCTTCGGTGTCCTAGCAAGTCTTTTTGTCTATTGCTGTTGGCCCTCATTGTCAAGATTTATGCAAAAATTCACAGAAAAAACAAAGCTTGATAATCGATAGCACTGAATGGCTTTTTTTTAACCTCCTGTAGTAAATAAATAATTATAAAACCCCCCAACCTTCTTAGGCATTTTGAGGCTTATCCAAAACCTCACATCACAGATGTGTGTGGGATGAACCTGGGCAGGGGGTGCCTGAGTGTTTTACCTGTGTTGTGCCCCCAGAGCTGGACAGCGTGGAGGAGCTGGAGAAGAAGCGGATCTGCAGGATCGTCACCAAGGACTTCCCCCAGTACTTCGCAGTGGTTTCCCGGATCAAGCAGGAGAGTAACCAGATCGGGCCCGAGGGCGGGGTGCTGAGCAGCACCACGGTGCCACGTGTCCAGGCCTCCTTCCCCGAGGGGGCTCTGACCAAGAGAATCCGCGTGGGGCTCCAGGTAAAGATGCTTTAGTGTTCATACCTGCAGCATCTCTTAAGTGCGCCTGTCTCGATGCACGGGACTGGAAGCTACGGAGCCTGCAGCTCCTTAGCAGTGGGCTGTGACAAGGGGCTTTTTCACACCTCAGGTCGCCGTTGGCACCTGTCTGCCTGGGCACACTCAGTGTCCCACAGTCCTCCTCCCTGTGGTAAAAGCCCAGCTTCCCTCGGATCACCTCCCTGAGTATTGCTTGGCAACCCAGGAATGGGGAGGGGAAAGCAAAGACCTGGAGCCGTCACAGCCCGAGTAGCTCTACAGCCACTGTGCAGTCCCCATCTCCTGTGGCAAAGCAGCAGCCTCTGAACGGGATCACTGGGCTGCCCTTTGCCACAGGAATGTGTTTGGTAGGGATTACATGCAGCTGTTTGACAGCTGTTACTGGGTCAAAAACCTCTCATGCGCATCTGCTGTGTCTTAGGATGTTCACCACTGGCGTTCCTAGGGATGAAATCTGGGAAGAGCACACAGCTTAAACTATACTTAAATAAACTGTGCAGAAAGTGCAGAAATATTCCGTAGGAATAGGAGGCATCTTTGAGTTCAGTTAGTTATCACTTAAAATTACCTTAGTAGCATGACAGTAGTCTGATGGGCCCATGAAAAAGAGGTGCTGGTTTGGATTGCAATGCTTTACATTCATGCTGAAACATTTCTGATAAAGATACTTTATGTCTCAAGATGATTAATTATGAGAAAATGGAAGTTCTGCTCTTCTGGTTATCCAGTTGCCTTCCCAGAGCTCTCCAGTGTGAAGGAAATACGACATCTCAGTATGCAGTGTTGTGACTGCTGAGACTGCAGTGTAACAGCATGTTCTCTGCATATCAGAGCACTCTGCAATTTGAATAATAGCAAGTCACAGGTCAGCCTGATGGAAACAGACTTGAAAGCTTAAAAAATTTAAAAAATAAAAAAGGCAAAGGAATGCAAAACTCCCATTACCGTGTCTGTCACTTTTGACTGTAGAAAATGGGAAATTTACTACAAGTCTTCTATAACTTCATGATTCTTTATGATTCTGACCCAAACAAGTGTTTATTTTCTAATAATCACAGGAAGCACTGAGTACAGAGGTCAGTCAGAGTGCAGTGTTCCTCAAGAGCACGAATCTGTGTTTGGCAGAGATGTAAGAATTGTCCATCCCCTCCAGGAGACAGTGTCTAGTCCTCACTGCTCAAGTGCAAAATAGGCCTCTTTTTGCATTTTGAAATTGTACTTAATGTCAATGATAACTGTAAATTAAAAACAAAACCAAACATGCTCTGAAAACTCTCAGCAAATACTGCAGGGAACCTTCTGAGATTTAGCTCTACAAGTTAGCTATTTGGAAATCAGAAGTAGGTTTTTGAATAAAAGATAAACATGAATTGCACTAATAATCACCCTTGAGAGTTATAGGAGAAGATTTCCTGGGAGAAAAAAAAAAATTCTACAGAAAATATAAAGAAAATAGAATTATAATTTAGAAAATAATTCTGCATGTCTGTAAACAGTTTGTAGCTCTACTTTAAGTATGTTCCATGTGTTGACAGGCTCAACCAGTTCCGGAAGAGATTGTCAAAAAAATCCTTGGAAACAAAGCAACATTCAGTCCCATTGTCACTGTGGAGCCAAGAAGAAGAAAATTCCATAAGCCAATAACCATGACAATTCCTGTGCCACCTCCGTCAGGAGAAGGAGTAACCAACGGGTACAAAGGAGACACGACTCCCAGCCTTCGACTCCTATGTAGCATTACAGGTTAGAGAAAATCCTGCTCTTTGCAAAGGTTTCTGTGATGGCAGCGCCTCTGTGCTCGCTCTCACAGCTCCTGCTTTCCAGTGAGGGAACCTAGCTGTGCTGGGCCACTGGGGTTCAGATCAGCTCTCCTGAGCAAAGCCAGCTGAGGTCATTTCCAAGGCTCTCACTGATCCCCTGAGCTTTGTGTCTGGTCCCATGCCATTGTAAAAGAACTCCCGCAACATTGATTAAACACTATTTTATATTTAGCCAGCATGAAGAATTTCAGTCTTGGCTATTAAACATGGTTGTCAGTACTAAGTAGTTTGCAGGAGTAATTCTGTCCTAGCTGATGTCCAGGGGGGATCGCTGTTGACTTTTTCTTTGCTTACGTCATTGTTTTTTGTTGTGGGACATGTGATGCCACGCGTAACATGGAGCTCAGCTGTTGGAGAACATTCATGTCTAGGTTCTCTTTTTATGTGTGAGACAGAGATATTCTTTATGCAGTCTGTGTGTGCTCAGTGTGTGAAAGGAAATCTCCCTGGCGTGTGTTTGCACAGGAGGCACTTCACCTGCACAGTGGGAGGACATCACGGGCACCACTCCGCTGACGTTTTCCAACGACTGTGTCTCCTTCACCACCAATGTTTCAGCCAGGTATGGGAGCAGACCCTGCCAAACACACCTCGGCTTCCCTTGACCAACACCGAGCCTGGTTGTGGGGTTGTGTTTGGCTTTCTGGAAGCCTTTCACGAGGCTGCTGAAGCAGAAATGGCCCAGATGCTGCTTTCTCACTGCCTATCAGCGTCCCACACACCCAGGGCTGCACACAAAGCTCTGGCCCTGCCCGTGCTGCTGTGGTGGGGTCTCCTGGCAGGCACACAGCCTGTTCCTCTGAAGGCTGCCATGCCACACAGGGCTTTGGTTTTTCTCGAAATTGCAACAGAAATGGAAAGCTTAAAATGTTCATCCCTTTAAAAAAAAAAAAAATGGGGGGATTCATAAAAATGTATTTGTTTAAAGATTTGAAGACACTTAAGTTCTGGCTGTGGGCTTTTTAGTTGAAAATGATATTAAATTGCTCTCACAAAAATATCATTTGCCAAAAAATGATGATTTGAAAATTATCTTGATGGACTTCATGGACTTACCTGCTGATTGGAGGCGTTTAACAGGATCTGTACAAATCACACATTCTAGTGGAGAAAATTCATGGTATAGTAGGTAGAGAGTTTATCATTCTGTAAATAACATTGCAACTATAAAAACCTTTATGAAAAGAGGGAGAATTGCTGGAAGAACCAAATAGATCGGGCTGAAATATTGTGGGGAAAACTGATACAAAGTATAAATTATTTCTAATTTGTATCACATTTGTCTTCAAATTCTTAATCATAAGATGAGAAAAATAACAATATAACGCCTGTCTCTGGGAAACTTTGCCACAGGCGTATTTGGTTCAGCCTAAATGGGAGATGCAATTTTGCTTTGTGTGTTATAAAGGAGTTTGTTTTAGCAAATCGAATGTATAGTGAAGCATCAGCACATTACAATATGCATTGCGTGTGTGGTCACAAGAAACTAAACGTGCCCACTTTGGCTTCAAATGAGCCTTCAGACAGACAGTTTTATGAGATGCCAGTGTGGGATCAGATAAGTTTGTCAGCATTTCATTGCCAGGTATTCCGATTTCTGGATGGTTAAAGCTTTACTGTGGTAAAGTACACATGCAAAATGACCAAGGCTGAAGTTCTCAGAACTCAGATACAGAACACAGGTTCTCTTTAAAGGCTTAAGCAATGTTGGAGCACAATGAAAAGTTGATTTATTGGTTTACTTTTTCCCTACTCAGATTTTGGCTCGCAGACTGCCACCAAGTACTAGAGACTGTTGGGCTGGCAACCCAGCTTTATAGAGAATTAATATGCGTTCCTTATATGGCAAAGTTTGTGATTTTTGCCAAAATGAACGACCCCGTGGAATCCAATTTGCGCTGCTTCTGCATGACTGATGACAAAGTGGACAAAACTTTGGAGCAGCAAGAGAACTTTGAGGAAGTTGCAAGAAGCAAAGACATTGAGGTACATTCCTTGCAGCTGGCTTCCTCCTTGTTACGTGGGCAGTGTGTTTTCCAAGCAGCAGCAGGGCCTGCAAAAGCCACAACAAGCCCTGTTAAATAAAGGTTCATAGCAAGGCTGTGTCATGAAACTTCTCAAAAAGGGCAAAATAGGGCAAGACTGGAGGAGCATGAGGACATGTGTCGATGCCCCAGTGCAGTCTGCGGTGGGGTGTGCACTTGCTGCTGCCAAGTAGCCCTGGTTGGGCTTTGCAGACTGCTGGAATTCCTTCTCACTGGTCCCACAGGTCATGAGTAGGACTGGCTTGTGGTGAAACCATGGTCACCAACTTATTTTTTCTTGAAGAAACCTACCCACTCTTACTCTAGAAAAACCAGTCAGGTGGTTTTCCAGACTGCCTGTGCTCGTAATACCTTGCCATAATGCACAGTGATATTCTAATTTGCTGTTGAACGTAACCTGAGTGGGGACTTGTGTTAAACTCAGGAACTATATTGGGGGAAATCATAATACTTATATGCATGAATCTACTGTTAAAAGAGATTTTATTGACTTTTATTTCTTGCTTTGGTAGGTTCTGGAAGGAAAACCTATTTATGTTGACTGCTATGGAAATCTGGCCCCTTTGACTAAAGGAGGACAGCAGCTTGTTTTTAATTTTTATGCTTTCAAAGAAAATAGACTGCCATTCTCTATCAAGGTAAAAGAAAGACAAACTAAATGATCCTGCTAATTTCCTCCCTTCCCAAACTCCCTCTGCCTATTTTCAGTCCTATAGGACTAACTTGCCCCTGGGATGTAAGTGTAGGTTTTTAATATGAGAATTACGTGGAGAGGGTGCTTTGCTTGAGGCCACAGCAGAACTGCTGGCAGATGTGGGAGCAGAATACCCATGATACGGATTCACAAGCTTTTACTGAAACCGTATCTCAAATTGGAGCCCCGACATATTAGCGGTAGATCACGGTTTTTGAGGGATTGAGCAAAGGAGATGCATTCTGCGCTACGGAGCAGCCTTCAGAAGGTGTGTGCAGACTGCTGGTCTCTGAATGGCCAGGAATGGCTGCCTGCTTTCCTTAGCCTTGTCACAGCTGCCGTGCTGAAGAGCTTGTTAAGCCTTTTGGTAAACACAAGAGTGGGACGTGGCAGAATAAAATGCAGGTGAGCAGACAGTGCCTGTCAGTAATATCCCAGTATGAAACTGTCAGGTTGGACTCACTCAGCACCTTGTCTTGCATGGATTTACCATCAGAGAGCTTTAGGCTGACATAATTCTTTAACAGTAACACATTTTCTCCTTCAGCACTTCAGGCTGAGCTCCAGCTCGCTTTTATGGGTCTTTACACACTGGAAAGCTCCTTGTAGAAAGAAATTCTGAGACACATTCCCGAAACCTCCTATAGGACTCTGAATTACTCCATATTACTGCAGTGTTGCAAAATTTCTTTTCTAGGTAAGAGACACCAGCCAGGAACCCTGTGGTCGATTATCATTTTTGAAAGAACCAAAGACTACAAAAGGACTGCCACAAACAGCTGTTTGCAACTTGAATATCACTCTGCCAGCACACAAAAAGGTATTTGTTAGGAAGAGTAAACATTTTCCCTAGGGTTGGGTTGGATTTATTTTTGTTCCTTTAGTTTTTGTCTCTCTTTTTTCTTTTTCTTTCCTGCTAGTCATAAAGAAACCCTGTGAATTGTCAGTAATGAGAATGCTTTGGAATATGATAAAGGCTTTTAAAATGGATGTTTTATTAGTTTCTTGTATGTAGAACGCTTTTAAAGTCTGTTGTTACTGTGGTGTCAAGTTCCTATAATTTTTACGCTTCTGTTTACAGCTCATGCTTCAGCCTGCAAGTCATAGGTTTATGCTTTCAGTAATGTCATGTGTTTATTTGCATTGGATGTAAGAATTTTTTTTTTCTTTTGTGTTGACATTTTGGATTTGCTTTGCCTTATAAATCAGCTTGCATTTTGTGCTCCCAATTTGGTCCTTTTCATATCCTGATATTCTTTTCCCTGCTGTCCATTATAATATTCCTTGTCTCTGCAATGCATCTTGGGACCAAAAGGAAACAGAGTCAGATCAAGATGATGAGGTAATATAAACACTGTCTTCTGTTTTTATTTCCTTCAGATTTAGTGAAGAAAAGTAGTATGTTATAGAAAAAACCAAACAACTATTTTCAACTGTGGCATTGAAATGATACCTACAGAAAAATATAAATAACCTCGACTCCTGATAGTCTGTTGTAAAACAGTAGAAGTGCACAAATGTGGAAAAACCCATGATTATTTATTGTGAAATTAAACCAAGCATTGAATAAAAGCAGTCTAAAATTTAACTAATTTTCTTCTGAAAAAGAATATATTTATGAATATCAGACCAAGTCAGATTTTGGCAAAATCAAGAAGAGTTTAGTGGATAAGATTTTACCTCTTGGAGTAACACTGACCCTGCTATGGTAACTTGTATTTCTGAGAAGGAAAAGTGTACTGCTGAGGCCACAATAGTGGCCTGTAATATCTCACCTCTGTAAATGAACTGGATGCTTTCTAAAAAGGTAAACCAGCCAAGAGCAATTTCTAAATATTGTGTTCAAATCTATTTTCAAATACAGCTCAGATATTTGCAGCTGAAAAATCCGGTGTTTCATGGAAACCGCAACATTAGGTTGTCAGAAAATTGAGTGGGTTTTACTCGCTAGAGGTAGTTACAGATGAGATCATCTTATAAAAGAAACTACATAGATGTTTCCAAATACCTAGCAGCAATTTCTTTTTTCCTCTTCCTGGTGGCAAATAAATAGCAGTTGTCACCTGCTGGTTAGAATAGCTAAAAAAAAACCCCAAACAATTCAAACCAAAGCACTCCTTATGTGTTAAAAAATAATAATAGCAAAAACATCACTTCATCTCCACCAAATTTGTTCCTAGTGAGCTATTACATAGCTGTAACAATAGTTCTTTCTAAACAAATCGTATTTTTAGCCACATACTGAAGTGAGATGGTCTCTGAAGGACTGTTAATACTTAAGACACCGCACCAGCAGCTATGCCACTGAACGCAGCGACTTATGAGGCAATTTATTAGTTAACAAGAGTAGTCTGCTTTCTAATCCACATCTTTGCATTTTGTGCATATTAAGAAATCCCCTCCCATGCCTTTTTTTGTCCTTAATGTATTCACTTTAAAGCCAGTTGTACATTGTGGTGTATGTGCTTTCGGGACAAACTAATCTGGGGCGAAATACTCAACTGGTCTAAGTTGCACTCTTATGAATGTTTTATGTCTGTACCTGTAGTCTTTTGTGTTGACCTCCTGTTTCTAGCCAAAGGTGGTTTATTTTACAGAGAATGAACAATAGCACACTATTTCTACTAGTGTGAAGCAGTTTATTAAATGATAATGGGATAATACAGTATCGAGATACTTTAAGGCAGGATAATGAGCTGCTTCTGCTACCTAAGCTCTTCTGCCTCCTAAGCAGAGGAATGAACCTGAGGGCTCACTCTTAGGGCTGCAGTCCCTTCCCTGCTTGCTCTGGAAGGGTGGTCACTCACAGCGGTTTCTGTGCAGCCACGCTCCCTGCTCAGCAGTGCTGACACTCATCACACAGGAGCAGAGACCGGCTCTGCCCCCTCCCTGCCTGCTTGCCCAAATTTGGCTTCAGCATGCCATCCTGAAGCTGAATGGAAGCACCCATTCTCCCCCGTGGGGTTGTGTGCCACGAAAAGCGGCCCATCCTGCTGAGGTTTGAGGACTGGTCTGTTCAGATGGGGGCAGTGATGCCCAAGGCCCTAAATCCTGCTGTGTTTTGTTGCAGACGGAGAAAGCTGACCGGCGCCAGAACTTCGTCTCCCTTGCTTTACGTAAGCGCTACAGCTATCTGACTGAGCCTGGAATGAGTGAGTTGCTCTTACCAAAGTACTAAACCATATAGATGTGGCTTTTCATAAGAAGAGACATTTTTTCTATAAACGTTGTATTTGGTGTCACTCTGGAAAAAAAAAAAAAGAAAAGAAGAAAAAAGGAAAAAAAAGCTGTCTGAAACAAAACCCCTGGATGGTCTGTGAACTCTTGTGTTGTGAGAGCTTGAAGAATCCTGACTGGCAAATGGTGTGTGTTAGTTAAGTAAAAATATAACAGTTTTTAAAAATGCCTTGTAGCTCCAGAGTAGGAGGGTTGCAAATTGCTTTCAAAAAGTCTCTGCCTCTCCCCTTTGAAGCATTAGAGAGAGGTGCTGTAGAAGGGAATGTTACACAAAAAGTTCAGAAAGCCGCTCAGATAAGCGCTTAAATGTTTAGATGCTTAGCCAAAATAGACTCTCTCATATTTTATATTTTCCCTCTTCTTTCTCCTCCCCTTCCCTTTTTCCTCTGTTCCCTGCAGATGCTTTTTATTCCCTGCCACCACACATTGCTTCCTTTTAAACTTGTGTTCCCCTTGACCAGACCTGTGGCATTCCTTTCCTTCCCAGTTAAATACAATGATGTATTTGGCTTAGCTTTTCTTCCTCACTTCTCCTCTCTGAGGTCAACTGCTATTGTTCCCCATTTCCAGGCTTTTTCTTGCTTTTTTTTTGCCCCTTTTGACTCCTCAGTTGCTACCCTGCAACAGACCCTTTGATATAATTCCATAAAATCCATAGACAAACTTCATCGGGTCTTGGGAGTTCCCACTGGATGGCTGCTGCTTATTTATCCTATAAGATCTGTGGCTTCTTTGGATCAGATGTGCTCCAGAATATATTACACTTCTCAGGCCGGGAAGAAGACTTCAAGCATATAACATCTGAAGAAGCTATCAGATATGCTGAGACATCTTGATGGACTGTTAAGGTATTGTCACAGGCTTGATGGGAACTGAGAGAGAGGGAAAATGAAGTTGCTGGAAAGAAGGTTGATGACTGTGTATATCGCTCACGTTAAATTTTTTGGCCCTCACTGGGAGGAAAAAAAAAAGTCTTATTTGTTCACCAAAGGTCCATTAAGTCTCATTTGCAAAAAAGCTGGCAGACAGATTTTTTAGCTCTTCAACTGCAAAAAGGAGCACAGAAGCGGCATCTTAAATGTCTCTGAATGTGTTACTTGACAGGCAAAAAAGAAGTTAGGAGGGCAGCCTGTGGGTTTGCTTGCCTCACTAGTCAGATGTGACAGACTGGCTCATCACGGTGCAGTGGGGTTCCTGTAAAGATATCTCCTAACACTAACTGCTGAACAAGTTATTAGTTCTTTTCAGAATCATTTTGGGGTTTGTTTCTTGAACTCGAGACTGTGTGAACTTTTGGTGAATGTTAGCAGCTACTGCTAATTAAATCTCCATAATAAAGTCTAGTACACTTAATGAAGTACACTATGGGTTTTTTTTCGTGTGGGGAGAAAGAAGTATATTTGTACTTAAAAATAACGTAGTAAGGAAAAGTGGGCGTTTCTTGATTTGGTCTGTGCCAGTCAGGCCTAGTACTCAAGCTCTCTTCAACATAAATGTTCTTAAGCAATATCACCAGCCATCCACACTGACTTCTGGGCTTTGATTGGCTCCTATAGGACCGGCACATTTCTCCTTGCAGGATATGGACCTGTGGTGCACTGAATATTCACTATTTTGTAGGAGTGTGTCTGCTTTAACAGTTTAGTGTTGGCCTTGTTGATTTGAGCTGCTTCCACTGTGAGTTACCATCTGTCTACAAGACAGATCAAGCAGGTTTGACAAATTATTAGTGTAACTTGAGAGAAAGGTATGTTGAATAAGTTCTTTGGATATTTTAGCTCCATCTCTAATTACAACTTAAAAGAAAAAAATAAAAAAGTCCTCAAAGTTGCTTTCAATGTCAACTCTCTGAATGTTATTGCTGTATCAGAGGATATGTTTGTGTAATGGATTCCCAGAAATACTTTCTGACATGAGTGCCTCCTGTGATGCAAAATGTGGTTGATGATGATCCTGTTCAAAATGCCGATGAATAAGCTGAGAGTTCTGGGGGATGATAACATTTAACAGGTTTGTCCTTGCCAGGAATTTATTTCATAATCTATTTTTCTTTGACTGCTTTTCTAATGTTACCTTTTGAGAACTGTAAAGTTGAACAGGTCTGTCTGAGCTGATACAAGAAATCTCCTCAAAAGGTACCAAGACACTACATCTTGTAGAAAAAGTGTACTCTTCTTTAAATGACCTCTTGTGAAATGATTTTGTAAGGTTTACGTATTTGTGCTTAATACACCATACAAAATGTATTAATCTGTGTGCTCGTTCTGACGTGACATTTGTGCATGAATAAAAACTGATTCAGTTGCTTTGCCTGCTCACGACTATCATACATCATACTTGCCATATTTCGTTTATGACATATGCTTCTTAAAATCATTTCATGAAAAGTTTTACTTTAATTTTTACCAAACAAAAGGAATATTGCATGAGAAAAAAAAATGCATATGTTCCTTTCTTTTTTTTTCTTTTTTTTTTAATTTTTCTTTTTTTTTTTTAACTATTGACTCAGAAAAGCTCTTGCTCTTATTGGCTTTGTGAGTGTGAAGCATATCCGAATTGTGCATGGAAGATACAGATTTGAATTTATTCCAGTTGCTTCACAGTTTGCACATCAATTGCCTGTCACTTAAAGGAATTTTGGGTTCTGCATGAAATAGTTCTGAAGCGGTATAAAAAAAGATTTGAGCTACATAATGTCATTTTACTCAAGTTTATATTTTTGTATAGGTTCAAATCTGAACAGAACAACAATAGAAATTATTAAACAGATAATTCTAATAGTTCCACAAAGCAGAGACATACCTAACAGGCAAAATAAAGCTGATATGAATATTTCAGAAGTAGCACATCAGAAAGTCAATAGGAAGTAAGAGAAGAAATTTTGATGTGGTTTTATTTTTATCTCATGGATTCCTTTTGTGTGTTTTCTGTTCTCCATTGTTTGCAGATTTGGTTGCTATGTGCTTTCTGTCTTTCATTTCGTGTTGCTTTTTGGTTTGGACCAGTTACCAGTATATGGCTCGTTCCTAATTTTTTTCTTTCCTTTTTAAATCTTCTTTTGCCTCCTTCATCCCAACTCATGCAAACAATTGTACTTGCTTTTTGTAATATTACAACGTTTACTGACCAATTTTCTTCTCTGGTCTCTCTGTTTTTCAACCATTTTTGTTGATTTTTATGTTTGATTTTAATTTAACAATTTAAGAAACAGTTGAACGGAGTGCAGGAGCAACAAGATCCCTACCTGCTACTTACTCATACAAGCCATTCTTTTCAACACGGCCATATCAGTCATGGACAACAGCTCCAATTACAGTGCCTGGGCAAACCAAATCAGGCTTCACTTCCTTATCAAGCTCTTCTTCTAACACTCCTACAGCTTCCCCATTAAAATCAATATGGTCTGTTTCTTCTACTTCTCCGATCAAATCCACGTTAGGAGCTTCTACCACATCTTCAGTTAAATCTGTTAGTGATGTAGCATCTCCGATTAGATCGTTTCGGACAATCTCTTCACCAATAAAAACTGTGGTCTCGCAGCCTCCCTACAACATGCAGGTTACTTCAGGCTCTTTCGTCAGAGCTCCCGCAGTCACAGAAGCTGCCAGTCTCAAAGGGCTGGCCTCCACTACGACATTTCCCTCTCGGACATCTCCAGTGACTACAGCAGGATCTCTCTTGGAGAGATCGTCCATAACCATGACGCCTCCAGCATCCCCCAAATCCAACATTAACATGTACTCTTCGAGCTTGCCACTTAAATCGGTCATCACATCAGCATCTTCACTTTTATCGTCCCCTCTAAAGTCAGTGGTGTCACCTGCTAAGTCAGCAGTTGATGCTGTTTCATCCACTAAAGTCATGATGGCCTCGTCTCTCTCGTCGCCAGCAAAACATGTAGCTGGGCACACAGAGGTACCATTGCTTAATGGGTCTGTGTCACCTCTGAAATACCCATCTTCTGCCAACTTAATAAATGGATCCAAAGCTGCAGCTGTTTTTCAAGACAAGATCACTGCAGCTGCATATTCTGCAACTTGTGCTGCTAACGCAGTTGCTGACACGGCTGAGAGAGTGTTTTCAACAGCTACAACAATGTCATTTTCTCCACTCAGGTCATTTGTGTCTTCAGCACCATCAGCTTTCCAGTCAATGAGAACTCCTCCTGCAGGTGCTTTGTACACAGCCCTTGGGTCAATATCTGCAACTACCTCATCAGTAACTTCATCAACGATAACAGTGCCGGTATATTCTGTAGTCAATGTTTTGTCTGAACCAGCATTAAAGAAGCTCCCAGAGTCATCTTCACTTACAAAATCAGCCGCTGCGTTACTGTCACCTATTAAAACATTGACTACAGAGGCACGCACGCAGCCTACCTTTACTCGAACTTCATCTCCAATAAAATCATCCTTGTTTTTAGCACCCTCTGCTCTCAAATTGTCCACACCATCTTCCTTATCCTCCAGTCAGGAGATACTGAAAGATGTTGCTGAAATGAAAGAGGATCTGATAAGAATGACTGCAATATTGCAGACAGATGTCGCAGAGGAAAAACCATTCCAACCTGACATACCAAAAGAGGGTAGAATTGATGATGAAGAGCCCTTTAAAATTGTTGAGAAAGTGAAAGAGGACTTAGTAAAAGTTAGTGAGATTCTGAAAAAAGATGTGTGTTTAGAAAGTAAAGGGTCGGCTAAAGTATCCAAAAGTGATCAAGGACACCTGTCTGAGGATGACTGGGTAGAGTTCAGTACAGAGGAGATTGATGAAGCGAGACAGCAAGCTTTGACAAGCCCTCCTATATCTGTTCCAGAGAAGGTCCAAATTAAAACTAAAACCATGTCGGAAAAGGATTATAGCTTGTCAAAAGTTATTGATTACTTAGCAAATGATATCGGTAGCAGTTCATTAACAAACATAAAGTACAAGTTTGAAGAGGGGAAAAAAGAAGGTGAAGAGAGACAAAAGCGCATTTTAAAACCAGCCATCGCTTTGCAGGAACATAAACTTAAAATGCCTCCAGCCTCCATGAGGCCTTCAACATCGGAAAAGGAGTTATGTAAAATTGCAGACTCCTTTTTTGGAACAGACACTATTTTAGAGTCTCCAGATGACTTTTCTCAACATGATCAAGATAAAAGTCCCTTGTCCGACAGTGGCTTTGAAACAAGAAGTGAAAAGACACCTTCTGCCCCACAAAGTGCTGAAAGCACAGGGCCAAAACCACTTTTCCATGATGTGCCCATCCCTCCCGTCATTACAGAGACGAGAACTGAAGTAGTTCATGTCATCCGCAGCTACGAACCATCGTCTGAAGATATTCCAGAGCAGAAGGCAGAGGAGCTACCGGCCTCAAAACCTACCCCAGCGTTTATGGAGCTGGAGCAAAAACCTTCTGGGTCTATTAAAGAGAAGGTTAAAGCTTTTCAAATGAAAGCCAGTGGCAGTGAAGAAGACGACCATAAGTGTGTCCTTAGTAAAGGTGTCCGAGTAAAAGAAGAAACTCATATCACTACAACAACTAGGATGGTTTATCATAAACCTCCGTGCACGGAAAGTACCTCTGAAAGAATCGAGGAAACAATGTCTGTTCATGACATAATGAAAGCCTTTCAGTCTGGACGTGACCCTTCCAAAGAACTGGCAGGTCTGTTTGAACATAAATCATCAGTAACGTCCGATGTTAGCAAGTCTGCTGAAACTTCACCACAACATGCAGAGAAGGACAGCAAAATGAAACCCAAACTGGAGCGAATAATAGAGGTCCATATTGAACAAGGTAATCAGGCTGAACCTACTGAAGTCATTATTAGAGAAACAAAAAAGCATCCAGAAAAAGAAATGTATGTATATCAGAAAGACTTACCTCGGGGAGATATTAACTTAAAAGAGTTGGAAAAACATGATGCTTTTCCTTGTTCAGACGAACAAGGTCAGCAAGAAGAAGAGGAGCTCACGGCCGAAGAGTCACTTCCTTCTTATCTGGAATCCTCTAGAGTTAACACTCCTGTGTCCCAGGAAGAAGACAGTCGCCCTAGTTCTGCTCAACTCATGTCTGATGACTCTTACAAAACACTGAAGCTTTTGAGTCAGCACTCAATAGAATACCATGATGATGAGTTGTCAGAACTAAGAGGGGAGTCTTACAGGTTTGCTGAGAAAATGCTTCTTTCAGAAAAGCTAGATGTGTCTCATTCTGATACTGAGGAGTCAGTTACTGACCATGCTCTACCCCTTAGTGCAGAGTTACAGGGGACTGATAAACGATGCAGAGAAAAAGTAGCTACTGCCCCCAAAAAAGAGATTCTCTCCAAAATCTATAAAGATGTATCTGAAAATGGTGTAGGTAAAATGTCTAAGGAGGATCATTATGATAAAGTGACAGTGTTACACTACACTGGAGATGTTAGTAGTCCCAAACATGCGATGTGGATGCGCTTTACTGAGGACAGATTAGACAGAGGTAGAGAAAAGTTGATGTATGAAGACAGGGTGGACAGGACTGTTAAAGAGGCAGAAGAAAAACTGACTGAAGTATCCCAGTTTTTTCGGGATAAAACAGAGAAGTTGAATGATGAGCTACAGTCTCCAGAGAAAAAGCAGCATAAAAAAAATGGCAAGGAAATACATTCTAGCCAGAGCTCTGCCAGCAGCAGCCCTGAGAAAGTTCTGCTCTCTGAATTGCCATCGTCTGGGGATGAATGGAGTAAGGTGAAGCAGTATACACACGATGGGAAGTGCTTTCCCAAGGTGGATGAAAGAAAAGCATCCAGTTTGCCCAGCAGTCCTGAAAAAAGGATATATGTGCAACCTGCAGAGGACTCTAAACGAACTATGGAACACAAAGGAAGTGCTCAGCAGACTGGAGTACCTGAGACTGGATTTCAGCTGAAGCAATCAAAGCTCAGTTCCATTAGGCTTAAATTTGAGCAAGGTATAAGTCCCAGGAGTAAGGACATAACTCAAGAAGAAAAAAAGCTGGATGGTCAGTCCAAAATTCCAGTAAAAAAATTGCAAGAAAGTAAGTTACCAGTGTATCAGTCCTATTCAAGAGAGAAACACGCAAAGCAAGTAGAGGTCATTGATGCGAGCACAGCTTTGCAGAAAGAGGTGAAAATACAGGAAGACCTTGTTCCAGGTAAAGGGAAAGCTGTTGAAGACTTTCGTGCTTCAGACGCACAAAAGCAAAGAACTGAGATGAGGAAAGTCGTGCCAGAATGCTTTTCAGAACCACGGGCAAAAGACCTGGCGTATGGCTCAGACGCGACGACGAAGGGACACTGGGACAAAAAAATCTATAGGACGTGGGAAAGTCCTGGAACTCCTAACCATAAAACACAGAAGGAAAAGCTTTCACATGTGCTGGTTCCAGATACAGTAAAGGAAAACCACGTTGATCATGCTGAATCTAAAACTGACCAAAAAAGTGAATTTATCACTGTGACAGAGCACAAAGTGGCCTCAAATGGAATTCATTCAGAAGAAGTGAAGGAACTGACTGTAAAATCTCCCTCGAAAAGGGTTTTATACAGAGAATTTGTTGTCAGGGAGGGGGAACGTAATGGTGAAGTGGCTGATAAAATATCCAAAAGGAAAGAAGAAATTGCTGTGTCCCATATTCCAGTCAGAATTGTTGAGGAGAAGAGAGCCATGCTTGATGGTGTCTATGAACTTTCAGCTAAAGTATCCCAGTCAGCTGTGATTCAGGAGAAAGTTGAAAGACAGATTGATTATGTGGAAGATGAAAAAATAAAGCATTCAGAAATCAGAAAAGTTACCAAGCGGCAGAGCTCAGTAGGTCTAAGTCCTCCTGCTGAGGAAACAGAGCTATCCCCTAGCAAATCACCAGATTCTTTAGAATGTAGCCCAGGAAAAGAATTTCCTTCCAGTGACGTAGTTGACCCCAGTGCCAGTGATTACTTGGATAAAGTTGCACCGCTAGTAAGCACTGAGGGAGTAAAAGAAATTAAGACCTTACCTGTTTATGTCAGTTTTGTTCAGGTAGGGAAGCAATATGAGAAAGAGGTGCAACAAGGAAGTATTAAAAAAATTGTCAGTCAGGAGAGTAAGACAGTACAAGAGACGAGGGGGACATTTTACACAGCTAGACAGCAAAAACAACCTCCTTCTCCACAAGGTAGTCCGGAAGATGACACACTAGAACAAGTGTCCTTTATAGACAGCTCTGGTAAAAGCCCTTTAACACCAGAAACACCGAGTTCAGAGGAAGTGAGTTACGAGTTTACATCTAAAACACCTGACTCACTAATAGCTTATATCCCAGGCAAGCCCAGCCCTATACCCGAGGTATCTGAGGAGTCAGAGGAGGAAGCAGAGGCTAAGTCAACATCTGTGAAACAGGCAGAGGTTGAGGAACCACAGATTGACAAAGTGGTACCTAATCTTATAAATAAGGACTCCAACAAAAGACCCAAAGGTAACAGAGTTGCCTATATTGAATTCCCTCCTCCTCCACCACTGGATGCAGATCAAGGCGAGTCAGAAAAGAAGCCTCATTATTCCACTGAGAGTGAAATGGAGATGACTGAAGTGAACTTGCAAGATGAACATGACAAATGCCAGCTGGCTGAACCTGTCATCAGAGTACAGCCACCGTCTCCTGTGCCACCGGGAGCAGATGTCAGTGACTCCAGTGACGATGAATCCCTCTATCAACCTGTTCCACTTAAAAAGTACACGTTCAAACTGAAAGAGCTGGAAGATGACCAGAAAGAAACCTCAAAACCCAAAGCCCCTGAAAAGATTGAGAAACAGAAAGAGTTAGGACATCCCACTTCTGGGAAACCCAATGAGTTTGACACTGGGCTTGATTCACCCCAGAATGATGTAGTGCAAAATGGGAGTAACAATGACCAGTCTGTCACAGAGTGTTCCATAGCAACCACTGCAGAATTCTCCCATGATACCGATGCGACAGAGATTGACTCGCTTGACGGTTATGATTTGCAAGATGAAGATGATGGTTTAACTGAGAGTGATTCTAAACTTGCAGGTCCGGCAGTTGAAACCAAAAAGGACGTATGGACTACAGAAGGCATTCTAAAGCAGACCGATCGCTGCTTTAGCCAGAGTAAGCTTGAAGTCATTGAGGAGGAAGGCAAGGTAGGCCCTGAAGAAGACAAGACGCCTTCAAAAGGTCCATCTTCTGACAAAGCTGGAGATAAGAGCGATAAGAAGTCAGGGGCACAGTTTTTCTCTTTGGAAGGCAGACACCCTGACAGGACTGTATTTCCTGACTCGTATTTCAGTTACAAAGTAGACGAAGAATTTGCAACACCTTTCAAAACTGTGGCCACCAAGAGTCTAGATTTTGACCCGTGGTCCAATAACCGAGGTGACGATGAAGTGTTTGAGACTAAATCAAGGGATGATGAGGCTAAGCCATTTGGTCTGGCAGTGGAAGACAGATCTCAAGCAACAACACCTGACACAACTCCAGCCAGAACTCCAACAGATGAGAGTACGCCAACTAGCGAGCCCAACCCCTTCCCATTTCATGAGGGGAAGATGTTTGAGATGACTCGCAGTGGTGCAATTGACATGAGCAAGAGGGATTTTGTTGAAGAAAGACTCCAATTTTTTCAGATTGGTGAGCATACTTCTGAAGGGAAGTCAGGGGACAAGGGGGAAGGGGATAAAAGTACAGTCACTGCCATCACACAGCCACAGGCAGGGGACAGCACTGTAGAAACAAACCTAGAGAGACCAGTAGAAACAACAGCAGTTGAAAATAAGCCCGGCATCCAGGCCAGTGGAGATTGCATGGAACAAACACTTGGTAGTAACTCACTGGAGAAATCATCGGCAGCAGTAAACGCTTCCAAAGTTGATCCCAAATTGCGCACACCAATTAAAATGGGAATTTCTGCTTCCACCATGACTCTGAAGAAAGATGGCCCTGGCGAAGTGACAGATAAGATAGAAGCTGTGATGCCAAGTGGTCAGGGATTAGAAAATGAAACTGTAGCAGTGATTGCGAGTTCAGCTTCTAGCCAGACGAGCTGTAGGCAAACAGAAAACACAGATTTTCCAAAAGATAATTTTAATAACAACAACAATTTGGATTCATCTGCTGTCCCTACAGATGATATTACCTGTAATGTAGTGCTAAAAGAACATTTGGAACCGAAATGTTCCCTCCAGAAAGCTAATCAAGCGAAAAGCACTTCAGGAAAAGGTACAGGGACAACACAAGGACAAAGAGTAAGAGATAAGCAAAAACCACACGGAGAGCAGCAAAAGTCAACAGAGTTGGTAGGGGCTAGAGGAAAATCAAAGCTTCCTGTAAAGGCCAGCTCAGTAAAACAAGTCTTTTCACAAAATAATCTCCAAAGCAATACAGGGAGTAAAGTGAGAGAGGCTAGTAAGCCTGACAAAGCAAAACAAAATAATTCTTCTCCCTGTCTAGAAGCAAGGTCTAGGATTCCTGTAAAAAATACACATAGGAGTAATCTAGCTAGAAGAACTCCAGCCCTGCCAAAACAAGAGCAGGTAGAGAAAGAAAAACCAAAACAACTTCCTTCTAAATTACCGGTAAAGGTAAGATCTACCTCCGTCACCATGACAACAGTTAAAGTAAAGAAAAACCAGCTTAGGGAGGTATGTAAACATTCTATTGAATATTTTAAGGGAATTAGTGGTGAGACATTAAAGCTTGTGGATCGTCTTTCTGATGAAGAGAAAAAGATGCAGTCAGAGGTCTCTGATGATGAAGAAGACAGTACATCAAGGAACACGTCCTTATCAGAAGCTACTCAAGTTTACCAGCCTTCCATTACACCGAAGTCTGCTAGAGACATGAGAACAGAGGCAGCATCTATAAAATCAAAGATTGAAAAGGCCGACAGTGAGAGGAGGAGGAGTAAGAGGACTGGTGAGAATGAAGGCAGTCAGGTTTCTGGAGCTCTCATGGCTCACCTCGTGGAGATCAAGCCTAGTTTGTAAAACTTTCAACTTGTTGATCCTAGTGCATGAACTGTTGTGATTGCCTGTGGAGTGACTTAACTGTAGTTTTCATTCTGTCATTGTCATCTGTATGTGCTGTCTTATTCTCTTTTTTCTTCCTTCAAACAAATTCTGTACTGTAGAAAGCTAGTGAAGCATGCCAAAGACATTCATGTAACTCAGAAATTGATGTAACTCAGAGATTGAAAGATGTCTTTTGTGACAGCAAATTTGTTCTGTCAAAGTAGAGAAAATAGACAATAATCTGGCCTTGGTGGTTTTCACCAGTAATTGAACAACTTGTCTACAGTCTAACAGCTAGATTGTCAGCATGTTTGGTTTCATTACACGACATCATGTAGTTTTACATTTTGGCTTTACACAGGTGAAAATCTAAAAGCTGTGAAAAAATTTTGTTTTGTAGGTTATTAGGTCACACAACCATTCTAGTAAACAATATAAGCACTGTCAACGTAGTCAATTAAAACTATTATTTATAATAAACTATTATCCGGTATTGTGGTTTTCTGTGCAAAACCTTTTTAATTGAGAAATTGTAAATCACAGGTCCACAGAGTCCATGTGAACGGACAGATATAAGGATGGCAATTGTAGCTGATCACCTAGGACTTAGCTGGACAGGTAAGCTTTTCTGCTTTAATACTGAAATCAGTCTCTGCTATTGCATTTTTAGGTATTCTTTTACCGAAAGACGCAGCAAGACTGCGTCAGGCTCTCCCAAATTCACAGCCAGACCAGCTTCCCAAAACGTGCAATGTGTTGCTGGACAAAGACGCCTAATGGGAAATTATTCCTTGAACTTGCAAAAAGTCGAAGAGAAACTCACAGGGAAAATATCTAAATGGCTCTCCTCTCAACATGTTCCCCCAAGGAGCGGAGAGGCTCCACCTGCTCGGGCTCAGGGCTGCCTCTGGAGTATCTGCTGACCCTGGACAGCAGTTTCCCCCAAGCCCTGGTTGCAGGGGGCCCAGCAGTGCCCCAGCAAGTCGGTGTTGGAGGTGTTCTCTAACTCTGTGCCCATCCATGGCCCCATATGTTGGTGGGCAGAGCTGCCCTTCCTGGGCTCACAGCTGCAGCAGCCAGCTCTGCCCCGGCTCAGGTGACCACAGCACCAGTGCTGAGCTGCACGGGGTGCTCCCAGGGGAGTAACAATCAGCGGAAATAAACAGAGTTTATAAATTAGCACTGATGAGGCAGTCTCCAGGGAGGGCTTTTTCATCATGTTTGAGTGGCTTACTGAGCATAAGTGTGATAATCGCTCCCAGAGATGATTGAAATTCAAAATTATGTCTTAGGAAATTAAAGCGTGGGGATTTAATGCCATGTTCATTGTTATCTGTAAAGTTTGTGTCAGGCAGTTTTGTTGGCATCTCTGTGACCTATGAAAGGTAGTAAAATTTACACTTGACAAGACGGTTCAGGGATTTGTGCTTTCTTTGGTGTTCTTGGGTTTGTTTTCTTTTCTCGCTTGCTTTTTTTGTCTTTATAGAACTGGCAAGAGAACTGAATTTTTCTGTGGATGAAATAAATCAAATCCGAGTAGAAAACCCAAATTCTCTTATTGCTCAGAGCTTCATGTTATTAAAAAAATGGGTTACCAGAGATGGGAAAAATGCTACAAGTAAGTTCAAGTCGTGACTTTTGTTGTTTATGAGTTTTAGCCCATTGCACCTGTTGCCAAGTTGAAGAAAACATTATGAATGTCCTTCACAAACCATCAATGAAAAAAGAAGTTTCAGTTACATTTTTACCAGGAGTCAGAAATATGTCATATTTATTCACTCTATACGCAGAAGGAAATGATCTGTTCTCCAAATCCGTAATTGATGGGACAGGTAGTGAACTTAAACTCCAGTAAAGCAAATAAAAGGGAAAACTTTCCAATAGCAAGGAATGTGAAACATGGAAATGACTGCCTGGAAAATTTAGGTAGTCTCACAGTATTGCAGGTCATAGGAAAAGACTAAACTTCTTCCTGTAAGGAGTGATGATTCTGGGCTGATGCTTCTGGGTTTATCTGTGGATTTCACTTGAATTGCTCAAACTGAAAGAGAGGAGTTGATTTTTGTGTGGGGTCAGTAGTGTTCATTACCCTTCTCTGATCCACAAACTCCTACACACCATTTGAGTCTCCTTTGATCTTTTTCACTGTAAAGGTAATTTACAGTGTTACTGTGTTCTCATAACAGGATTATTGTAAATGAGATTTCATGATGCACTGCATGAATAGCTTTACATGCATTATTACCTACATGACTGCCTATTCTGTTGTTCCTCAAAACAGAATGGTAAAAGGATTTTTACACTCCCTTTACGATCCAGTAAAAGGATATTTTGTATCAGTAGTAAGTAAATACGTTCTTCAAGAACCATCTGACCTTGTTCTTTGTGCCTTTTGTGTTGTAATATAATTATACTTGGAGAGTGTGTAGACTCTTAATAGATGTGTATCTTGAATAAGTAGGCAGCTGAATGACTCTCAGACAGGTGCTGGGGTTTGCTAGAACCAAAGGCATTGGGACATGCCCGCAATTTGTAAGTGATGCGATGTGAATCTATCTGAGAAAAACGATCACACAGTTCTGCAATGCTGAACCTCTTTCTGATGTGTTTATGTTTATTTTTTTTTCAGCTGATGCCTTAACTTCTGTACTGACAAAAATTAATCGAATAGATATCGTCACCCTGTTGGAAGGACCAATATTTGATTATGGAAATATTTCAGGCACCAGAAGTTTTGCAGATGAAAATAACGTATTTCATGATCCCATTGATGGTAATTGAATTCTGTAGTCATATTTAATTCAGTGACATGTCCATTAATACAATAATGTTGTATAAACTAGACTTTAAAGAGAGATTGTAAGTTCTACAGAAACAGTAATTTAAAATGTGTGAAGGTATTTTCCTCTCCTAAAGCATGACACAATAGAATCACAGAATATCCTCAGCTGGAAGGGACCCACGAAGATCATCGAGTCCGACTCCTGGCCCTGCACAGGACACCCCAAGAATCACACCTGGTGCCTGAGAGCATTGTCCAAACACTTCTTGGACTCTTGTCAGGCTTGGGGCCGTGACCACTTCTCTGTTCCAGTGCCTGACCACCCTCTGGGTGAAAAACCTCTTCCTAATATCCAGCCTAAAGCTCCCCTGACACAGCTTCCTGCTGACTCACATTCAACTACCCACTGGCCAGGACCCCCAGGTCCCTTTCCACAGGGCTGCTCTCCAGCCTCTCATTCCCCAGACTCTACACACAGCCAGGGTTGCCCCGTCCTAGGGGCAGAGCCCAGCACTTGTCTCTGTTCAGCTTCATGAGGTTGGTGATTGCCCAGCCCTCCCTGCCTTGGAGGGTGTCCACAGCTGCTCCCAATTCCGTATCATCGGCAAACTTCCTTAGTACACCTTCAAGTGCTGCATCCAAGTAATTTATGGGGATATGTAGGTTGCACATTACTATCTCAGACAGAAAGCCAGAGTCCCACAAATGTGTGCCTGAGTAAACTTGTTCCCACCAGCCTCGGTGTCAGTTGACAAGACCAAGCTTTTCTCCTGCAGCAGTTGTCCTTTGAGGCTTGCCCGTGTCTGTTTTTTATGTACTTGGTATTGCATGCCTGACAATTTACCTGGAAATGTGTGTATTCTTTGGCTTCCTGTCTAGATATGTAGTAGTAAAAATTCTTCTGTAGAAAAAAGAAGGAAGAAGAAAGGGGGAAAAGTGCACAGTATTTGCATGGAATAAATTAGTGTGCAATTTACTACCAAGCCTCTTTGAGACCTGTGAACATCGACTGCTTTATGATTGTCACTTGGACCATTTCTACAACGGCAGTAGAAAAATAAGAAAATGTTTTATTAGTGCATGAGTGATTGTCTTTTTCAGTCTGCTAATGGGTTAAATTGTGTAATAATTTTCACATGGAAGCTGTGTCAACTGAAAACAGAACTGTGAAGGTTAAATTTGAGTCAGCTTAAAAGGATAAATGAAATTCTCCTTGTAAGACAAAATTTCCATAGGGATTCTTATTATTTATCAGTATATTGAAGATGCTAAATGTTAGTTTTTTTCTTGTTTTAAATGTTAGATAACAGGCACTGGATTATGACTTTGATTTTATTCACTTGTATTATAAATAACTCCTTAAATAAGATTTTTTTTTGTAAGTAACATTTCCTTTGGTTTTTGTAATTTGTTCAATTATGTTTTGGCTTTCTCTGTATTTTAGTAAGTTTTTTTTTTTCTTCAGAGCATATGAGCTCAGTGTACCTCCATTATTGAGCAGCATTGCTGGTCATTGAATCATTGCACTACAGAAACAGTTTTCTGTTGACATTTTAAGAAAGTTGCTCTTGAAATGTTGCTTGCGCCTTTTAATAGTAGCATCAATGTTTTTATGAAAAAAGCGCTTCTCTGCAGTTGCTTTGTG
This sequence comes from Struthidea cinerea, assembly GCA_013397865.1. Classification (NCBI taxonomy): domain Eukaryota; kingdom Metazoa; phylum Chordata; class Aves; order Passeriformes; family Corcoracidae; genus Struthidea; species Struthidea cinerea. The sequence continues at coordinate 1,552,553 of VZTI01000933.1, read as the reverse complement.
TCTCTCCTCTTCTCTGAACCTTCCTGAAGCTTCCTTTCCTCACCAAGACCAGACCACCTTTGCCTTTCTCTCGGCTGGTTCAGGAAACAAGCCCCCCCGAGCCCTGTGGATGCACCTCCCCTTGCAGGCAGCACGATGTCCAGTTAACCCCACAGCATGTGTTTTTTCCTTTCCTAGGTTGCCCAACCTCATTTGCCAGAATGTGAACTTAACGTTTTGTTGCCATTTTTTAATGTGTGTATTCAGTTTATCTATGGGTTGGTGTTTTTTTCATGTTTTCATCAATTTTTCTTTTCTCTTTATTTGATCAGTGTATCTGATTGTACCAATGTCACCAAGATCACCTCAATCTTCAAGATCACCAAGATCTCCTTACTCACCACAGTCCTCTCACCCGTATAACTTCACTGTACCTGAAATATTCATATAGCTCTCCCTTGTTGTGTTTTTGTTCTCTTATCCCTTCGTTAACTTCCTTACTTTAGTTTTTTATCCTGCTGTGTATTTAGATCTACTATCTTTTAGTATCCTCATTAGGATCCATTTCTGTTCTTCATTCTTCAACTAGTCCATTATTGTTCTCTGTGGTTAAATTGGAGGTATATATTAGTAACACTGTATTTCTGGTATTGTGTATTTTTATATAAAGGCATATTAAAAATGTGGACCTGTTTTAGAAATAATACCTACTGACAAAAAAAAAGTGGCTGTCCTATGTTATGATCTACTGCTGTCTTTAAAATCTGTTAATTAAACATCCAAATTTAAAAAAAAAATAAATAAAAACTTGGAAATAAAGATTTACACAATACAGCTGCAAGAGATTGTCTTGTATGTAAGGGGACAACCACCCTTGTCCACATTTGATTTATTGCATGCTCATAAGACAATCTGCTATAGCTTGAAAATGTTTAAAGTGGCTGGAAAAGCAATTGCTGAAAACTTTACAGACTATTAAAAAATAGTAAGAAGTACTGGCTTCACTGTACTATTCATGGGCAGTACTCATTCTTTGTTCCATCTCTGTGGGACAAAGTAACAAAATCTATCAGAACTGCATTGGTTCTCATACACCTGCACCTCCTCATGTGTTCCATACTTTATGTAACCCGTGAATCATGTGGCATTTGCTTATTTGTTGCTCCATGCTTCATCCCAGTCAGTCCAAATGTGCTGTCTTCCTTAGGTTATCCCTCCATTCAAGTGGAACTGGAAACTCCCACTGGGTTGCGCTTCGTGCCGCCCACCCCTTTGCACCAGGACGATTTCCTTAGCGACACCTCTAGCCTAGAGTCACCCCTTAGAACTCCCAGTAGACTGAGTGACGTGTTAGTGACCTCCCAGGGGCACGTAGATGGTACAGCAGCAGCACCGCCAGTGGTGACTGAAGAAGACACTTCACTGGATGACAGCAAAGTTGATTTCTCAGTGCCTAGAGAAGGAACACCTAAAGATATTTCCATAGGCGAGAGCCAGTTGGAGGAAGTGGACCTTAAGGATTTTCCACGGTATCTTGGTAGTTATGGTGGGATATCCAAAGATGCTAAACAAAGGCAGAGTGAAGAGACTAGTAAAAGAGGAGTGAGGACTGAACAGCCTGAGAGAGAGAAGTCTGGTACTGATGAGGAGATGGCGGCAGAAAAGTTTAAGTCTCTGTTTGAGGACATCCATCTGGAAGAAGGAGCTGAGTCTGAGGAGATGACGGAAGAAAGAGTATGGTCAATTCTTAAAGGTGTTCAACAAGCAGAACGCGAAATGTCTTCAATTACAGGTTGGCAGCCTGACTCCTCCAGCGTCTCCGAGGCACCGACGTCGGGGCGCAGGATAGGCAGCAGCCTGCTGGATCGCTTGGACGAGAGGTGAGCACCTCTGTGTTGCAGTGTGTGTGCCAGCAGGCTTCCCACGCTGCCTCGGCCGCCAGCAGCAGGGCAGAGGCTGTTCTCTGCCCTCTGAGAACAAATGTATGCACTTATATATACATTTAAAAGAGAAACTTGATTCGGCCTCAGATATATTTGTCTTTAAAAATGTGTATTTATCAGGTTTTGTTCTCGACATAGGCATTTGAGAAATATTTCATATTCTCTTTAGCAGGTAATATTGCTTTTCATATTCTTTATCTTGTATATTTCTACTTTCTTTTAATCTAAGTGGTGCGTAGATGTAGCTGGAATCAAGAACATTATCTGAAACTGGGATACCACATTACTCTTATTTTTTGAGCACGTTTTTAGCAGTCATCCTTTCCATTTGCATCTCTTTGCCTTCCCTCAGATAGTTGTTACTTTTCCCATAAGCCAATTTTTGAATTGTCACTTTTTATAACACTTGCTTCCAGCATATTACATCATGCTAATTTACTGGACTTTTAAAAAGCTAAGTTAAGAGGCAGAAGAAGGTAAAAATAGTGATACCAAACCTGCCTAGTCCTGGATGTTGGCTCCCAGCAGTGACTGCAGAGGATGCTCAGGGAAGGAGAGTGGATGTATGTGCTGTTTTTCCCCTGCACTCTCCCAGGCTTCCCTTGTCTTTGACATAGTGACCTGCTGAGAGGGATGCTTTCTATATATTTATCCTCAGTGCATTTCTCTTGCATGAGCTTTTCCAGCCTGCCCTTGGACCTCCTTAAGCCTTCAACATGCACAATATGTGTTGTCCTGTTCAGCCCTACCTGTGCCCACTGGGCGGGGGGCTCCTGTGATCACTAATTGAAGGAGCCAGGTCTGCAGGAGCTGTAAATCAGCACAGAATGATTATCTGCACAGTGATCATTTGTCTGGCAGCAGTTTGCATCCTTTTGCATCTTTGACTCAGGATGTTTTAAGGTTCAAGGTAGCATTAGATACTCTCTTATCGAATCCAGTGGGAATTTGGTCATTGATTTCAGCAAATTCATTGTCTTTCAATGGTGTAAAGCACTTGAACTACTACTGATGTGATTCCTGTTGTTAAGCAAGTGTTGTTACTCTGCATTTTATATTGTGTTAAATTAGTAAAATAGATCACTTTCGGAAGTAAAAGGGCTTCCTTAAGAAGATACCAGTTTCTAGCTAGATGAATTCACTTTGCTGTCTTTTTTGTAAGAGTTTTGCCAGCGAACAGCTGCGTATTTTCATATGTCAGCATTACACAGTCATAGTGTTTAACAGAAAGTGAGCAAAAATACAAAGGAAAAGAAAACTCTTTATCAGAAGTGCAGGTTAAACCTGTCCATAGGTAATCTGAGGCAAAATTCTGGTCATCTTTCTATCTTTTCGTAACCTTCCTTGCCTTTTGGTTCTGTATAGTATTCAGACTCTGCAGTGTCTAAGGACTTATTTGCAGATAACAATATTTTTTAAAAGGCATGACCTATCTGGAGTACAGATATTGTACTTTGGGGGAAAAGTAACTGGTAATTGCATGGTAACAGATACTTTTGTCACTTCTTTGGTTAGAGAGCGGTTTAAAAATTAGTGCCTTGAGGCTTTAGTTCGTGATTATACAAGAGAACTGGTAGGTTTTGTGTATTGTTTTTTGTCTTTTTCCTCCCCTCCCCCACGTGGAAGGAGATTACCATAAAACATTTGGCCTTGTTTCCAGTGCCCACCGTATTTTCATTGCTTCTGAAACGATGCCATGATGCAGAAGACAAGGTTATTAAATAGAATGATGTCTGCAAGTGGAGTCTAAAATTTCACTTTTCTCTGTGTGAAGCGTATGTGCTCAGACTGAAGGCTCAGTGAGAGGCTTGGTGCTTTGCCCTTCTGCCTGTGATTTAAGCCCTGAACAGCTGTCTGTTGCTTTTGCTTTTTCTTGTAGTTCGGACCAATGTCGGGATTCTGTTACCTCATACATCAAAGGAGAAGTAGGGAAGCCAGAAACAAATGGAAGCCTATCCGAGTCCACATCAGAGGCAAAAACTAAATCCTACATCCAGGAAGCTTTAAATGATGTGGGAAAACACAGTGACAAAGAAGCCCTGAAAACAAAGTCCCAGATCTCAACTGGTACTGATGAGCAAACATTATCATCAACAGCATATCAGAAATCTTTGGAAGAGACCAGCAAGCCAACAACAGAAGGCAGCAAAACATCTGTGCCTGTCAGTGTGAAGAAGATGGGCTGGAGTACTTCTGAGGATGGCAAGCCAAGAACAAGCATCCAAGAGGAGGAGGGAGCAGTAATGTCTGAACAGAAGGTACAGTATGTCCTGTAATAATTAACAATGTGAGGAGTCCCTGTTGCTTGACATATTGGTTGACAAATTTTTTTGTATGCCTTGTAATGTTGTTTGTGACAGGGTTAGGGGTTGGTGGTTTTTTTTATCCTTCTTTATGCCTTTTCAGTTTATTACTGAATTGAGAAAAATGGTAGCTACTGGAAATTTGTATTTGTGTTGTGAACAGAATGGGGTGGAGTCAGGATAGGCAGAGGAGCCAAGCAGGGCTGCACAATCCCCTCCCTGCCTGGCCCTGAGCCCTGGAAGAGGTTAGAGCAGCTTCTGGGACCACTGTCCCACATGGCTGGGGGACAGGCCCTTCCCTGCCATGACACAGCACCTATGCAAACAGTGCCAAACAGCTCAGCTGTCCTCCATCTGTTTCCACTGAGGTGTTGCCACTGGTTTCCCACTCTTCCTGTGGCTTTGAAGCAAAAGCTAGGAGCAAAGAAATATAGGGACCCTTCAGGCTCTGTCCTGCTCTTTGTCCCCAACACTAACTGCATATTTTTTTACTCTGTTATTTGCAGAAAAATAAATTTTGGGTGATATTTAATCTCCTTCTTCTTTTTTT
>VZTI01000933.1:1522412-1547755 GCA_013397865.1 Struthidea cinerea | reverse complement strand
TTAATTTTCTTTTTTTTTTTTTTTTTTTTTTTTTTTTTTTAATGGCCTTTTTCATCCCAACTGCAAAGTCCATCCAGCCAAGATGAATCAAAAGATTTCCAAACACGTAAAGCATTTTTCCAGGTGGTGGTTCTTTCTTCTTAAAATACTGCCGAGGGCTCCTCTTCCTTTCTACCTTGCCTGACTTGTACACCCTTAACTGCAGAACCCCAGTTATAAGCTGCTTTCTGACAGTGAAGATTTTGATAGCTTTCTCAGTTGCTTCTATTTATTTACCAGAAGCTTAGAAGTAAAGTTGACTCAAGGAATGGCTTGTAGCCCAGTAGCTGCGTGCACCTCACACCCCAGCAGTGGGAGGGTCGCCACAGAATAGACTTCAGGACCAGCAGGGAACCAGGCTGAAAAGAGGAACTGCAGAGTTTCTTCTACATTATTCTCTCTGCTGAGATTGTCTTTTCTTGGGCATGATACAGGAGGAGATTATAACTTTTGGAAGCAAGATATTTCAGTAGAATTGTTTCTACATGATGTAGTTGTTTTTTTTTATTGTAGCACAATAAAAATGTTGGCTGTGGTGGGCTGCAGTAAATCATTCAGGTTTAAATTAGTTCATTTTAAACTATTCTTTCGATTATACAACCAAGAATTCTTTTATTAGATGGTAACATAATCAGTCTCAGCAGTTATGCAGCATATGATTGTTATTATCTTGTTATTAGTTCGTGACACAGTAAGATCTTTCCTAATGTTCACTAATTACTGGAATACTTAAAAATGTAGGAGCCTTTGCCTTCTTGAAAGGCAGTTAAAGGCAGATGGCAGCGTTCCTCAGTGTTTGTAGGCTTTGGGCAGGCCTCAGTCTGGTGGTGCCATGCTCTGATTAAATGCAGGAGTGAGTGTAGATGCACGTGCTGAGGGTGTGCTGACACGCTGCACTTCCCCCTCTGCACTCCCAGCAGTGGGAAGATAAGTTGTCACCCACTTTTGTGTGCTCTTTACTGTTGGATGTCCCATCTGGATTGAGAAGAATAAGCAAGTGCTTTTCTTGGGCGTGCTCTCTGCACTACTTCACTTTATTGGTAAAGGCTGATAATCTTATCTAGGGAATAACAAGTCTTTTTATAGGCATGATCTTTGAATAAACTGGTATCAGAAAATAATGTCATTTCAAAATGTGGGTCTCTCACCAAGCCTGAGTGGGTAAGAAGCTATCATCTGTTAGAATGACAAGAACTGCTTCTATTATTTTGTTGATATTTCTTCAATAATGCCTTCTAATCTAATTGAAATTCAGTAAGTTTAATTGCTAACGCAGTCCAGCTCATGGTGAGACACTTCACGTGCTGTCATGAAAACAGAAAGAAAATCTCAACTGCTGTCTTCTGCAAGGCATTCTTCACAAATGCTCCATAAGGAAAAAAGTATGGAAGAAGCAGATTTATTTCTGTGGAGAAAAAGGGGGAACAAACTAAAACTACCTGCCAAAATAAGATATTTCATCCGTGACCCATTTGGGAAGAGCCAGGAAGCAACAGTCACCCACCTGCAAGAGAAGGGCTGCAGCAGGAGCAGTGTTTTGGCGCAGGGTTTGCACCAAGAGATAAACTCAGACAATTGATACTGGTCTGACGCCTGGTGACGTGGATGAAGCAAATCCTTGGCCTCATCCCAAGTCCATGTAAACATTTACAAAAGCAGTGCAGTAGTGGTGTAGGTCATATAATTCTTTACAAATGCTCCAGCATCAGATTCCAGTGATCTTTTTAAATGAGAGGAACACAGCACAGTTGCTCTGTTATTCCAAAGAGGATGATGTCCAGCACATGGTCAAGGTGACTCTCAGTGTCAGAATTCCATCACAAATAAACCACTTAAAGCTGTTTATTAAAAATATCTCTCCCTCTAAAGCCTTTGTGCCCTCTGGAAATCTTCTGCTTTCTTGTTACTTCTTCAGGAGAGGATTGGTTTATAATTTTTTGTATCTATATTTGACTAGTGCCAGAGGACTGCAGATGAATTCTGTCATCCTGCCCTAAATGCTTTTTGTTATATAGTTCTTTTTCTCCTCCACCCACCTATGCCCACTCTTACTTTGCACATAATTTCTGAGAAATGCTTCTTGTTTAGGACATCTTGGGTCAGATTCAAAAAGAGAAACAGATATGCAGTTCTCAATATCCACTATTCATGATTTTAAAATCAGTTTGGAGGGCTGTCATTCAGTGACATAGAGGAAATTTTCAAATTTCTCTGCTCAGGAAAAGGTTCAGCTGAATATCACGGGAGAAGGGTCTCTGCCTTGCATCCATCACACACAGAGGTCTGAAGCCCTTTGTCAGGCACAAGCACACAGAGCTGCTCAGCCCCAAAGCTGAGCTCCGTGGGGGCTGGAGGGGAAACACCAGGGCTGGCAGAGGGTGCCAGGGCAGAGCAGACACCTGTGTGCAGCTGTGGTACCTCCCAGCACCGGGCTGAGACCAGCGCCAGGCTGTGCCCCCTGGGCTGAGCTTCTTGAAAAAATGCAGAATGGTTGTGCTTTGCACTGCAGTTTTGCCACTTATAAAAGCAGATAAATACTGAGCAGGAAAGCCATTTACATGGAGAAGTTCTTCAGAAGGCCTATTTTTAACCTTCTGTGCGGAGGTGCTCCACTGAGTCTTTCAGCCTGTGACTGTCTTCTTTTTGTTTATTAGGGAATTCACTTCCCATACCTTTTGAATCTGTAAAACTTATTTAAAAGAGTAATATTTAGGAGAAAAAAAAACTTCAGTGAGTTATGGCAAGGTTTAGGGGTTTTTTTACACAAAATTTAAAAGAGTTACATAAGGTTTTGAAATTTCACAGGTCAGATGCATTCCAAATACCATTTTCTGAGACTTGAAAGCTGCTGAGATATTCCATAGCTGGTGTAATTATCAGGTTACAGCATGCCAAGGAGCAAAAGGGCCTCCTCCCATCATGTACTTTAGCAGTGAAACTGCGAGTCACAATGTACATAAGAGGGACGGGGAAAACACTGTCCGTGATAACCTCTGTTTTCTTCTCCTAGTCCTGATCAGCATGTTCTGTCTTGCAAACGTGCTGTTCAAATGTACTAAAACTGCATTTATTAGGAGTGTAGTGACAGTGACAGTGAGACTGAGAGTGATTCAAGCTCAGATGAAGAGCAGAGAATTACCACAAGAGTTTACCGACGGCGGTTGATTCTGAAGGTACTTTGTGATTTGCGTTCTTGAGGCGACGTTGGCATGGACGCGGGTTTGGTCTGCTGTGTCAGAATGTCCATTTTGGCATAGTGGAGCCCCCCTGGTCGTGTGCTTCCCATTGCCAGTATGGATTTATAACCCAGTGCTAGGTGGCTTTTCCTCGCTTAACACAGGTTTATGGGTGTCTTCTGCTGGAAGACAGCTGTGCTGCATGGAGTGCTGTGTCCTTCACTGCCACTGCTGTGCATGGCATCTAAAGACTGCGGCTAGATGCAGCATGTTGGTCTCCTGTAGAGCAAATATGAGCCATAGACAGAGATGGGTAACAATATTGTTCTTCCCTGTTGTCTTTAAAATATTCTAAGTTACAAGTTAAAAATCTGCGGGAATACACGAGTGGGATATAGGAAGTACGGGGCACGTACTCTGGTTGAGACTTGTGGTCCTAAGTGCTTAATGTGTTCTGGAAAACCTCAGTACAGCAGATGATCCTGATTTTAAGCCTGACAAAGTTAGTAAAAGTCTTTGCATTGCCTTCAGTGGGCTCTATTTAGTATATTTATTTACAGGTAGCCCTTATTTACAGCACAATATACTTTATATACTGGTACCATAATCATATCAATAATTGCATTTGCCCTTACAATATTTTTTGTGTGGCCATACAGTATGGCATTATTTTCCTGCAGCATATAGCATGAGAAAATAATTCTGTATCAGAAACCATTATGTAATTCCTCAGTAACTTACAGGATTTGTTAGATTCTTTTTAGAAAATCATATTGTCAAGACATGAAAAAAAAGATGGGCACCTTAGTGCTATTACAGCACTAGTGCAGTTTGTCTAGCTGTAATTCTTACTTTAGGAATAAATTGTGGCATTTCAATTGCTCATATCTATATCACTGTTGCTTGCATGCATTGTGGAGAGGAGTCTGCACACCACAAAAGGGACTGCACCTTTTGTGTAATGTGGGTGGCAGATAGGCTGCTCTGCACAGCTGCCAAGCAGTCCAAGGTGCAGATGCTTTTGGAAGAGGCAGGGTGACTTTTCTGGCTGCCTTCACCACGAATTCCTCAGTATAGCCGTGGTGCTGTCGCTGGGAAAAGACAGGAATGGCGAAACTGAGCTCGGCAGAAGTGAATGTTTTGTCCGATCCCCCATCTCCCCAGGCAGAAGCTGCTGCCTTCCCTGAAGGGGCCTGGGCAGGTCAGGGTCTAACCCTGCCTCAGTAATGGCCCCTGCAGATAAGCCCTGGCTGCTCAGCCTCAGGAATGTGGTTTCTGTTTTCAGACGGGGCAGGCGCTGTGGGCGAGTACAGCCCCTCCAGTGCTGCAGGAGTCTCTGGTAACACACAAAGTGTGAGTGTGCTGCAGTTTCAAAGGCTGCATAGTTGGCCTGTGGCTGAGGGCCCCCACCCAATTTATGTCTGAACTATTTCGGTGTCCGCTGGTTTGCAGTCAGGAAATGTTGGAGTAGAAGAGGGGAAAGCGTGTCAAAGGCAGCTTTCTCTTGCTCTCCGAGTACAGCCCCTGTGTTTAGAGAAAGGCACAGAAAATTGCTTTTAAGTGTGGTGGTATAATTTGGGGTAGAACTTTTGACGGAGCCATGGTAAAGCAGCATATTTAGTGTTGGAATCTGCAGCTGGTGCAGAGCCAGTGGGGAGGGTGTGCATGGCGAGTGGAGGCGGCTGAACCCGCGCTCTTGGGAACGTGTCTGAGCTCAGATGGATTAGAGCTGTACCTGTCTCTTGATTAGAAAATACATGTGATTCTTTGGTTATTTTCTGATCATTTATAGCTTCTTTTTTTATCCCCCACTCTGCATCTGAAGACGAGCTTAAAAGACAACAAGAAAAAGCTTGAAAGCAGTAATAGTCAGGCCTTTTAGAAAAAGAGTTTGATAGTGGAAACAATCATTTTGTAAAGTTTATGAAATGGTGGTATGAAATGGAAAAATCAGGATTTAACATTGGTAGGGATCCGGACTTTTTTCTGCATGTTCACTTTGGGTGAACTGAAATCTTTGTGAGAGCATGCAGAGCAGCTCCTCAATCAGGGAAGAGGTCTCAGGATGTAGTGCTCAGAGGCCTGGAGCAATGATCTGAGCCTGCAGAGGGAAAACAACTCACATTGCTGCCTCAGGGCCCCCAGCAGTGGCCGGGAGCAGCAGGTTCTCACCTGCCGGTGCCCCAGTGCCTGGCAAAGTGGGTGCTGTGCCCGACCCCACGGCCCCGGAGCCCCTCTCTGCCAGCTTACAGCCAGCAGCAGTGGGGAGGGGATGGGGCTGTGCTTGGAGCCTCCACTGAGCAGAACTGCACGTGGGAACTGTGTTGTTTTACTGTAGCCTTTATTAATAGGATCACAGAATGGCTTGGGATGGAAGGGACATTAAAGATTGTTCAGTTCCAACCCCCTGCCATGGCTGGGACAACCTATCGCTAGACCAGGATGCTCAGAGCCTCATCCAGCCTGGCCTTGAACATTCCAGAGATGGGTCATCCACAAGTTCTCTGGGCAACCTGTGCCAGTGCCTCACCACCCTCACAGTAAAGAATTTCTTCCTGATACTAATTGCTCTTCCTGGTATTCATTACTGCCTGCTTGTTGCATTAAAAGCAACAGAGGTACTCACACAGCCTGCAGGCATAAAGTTTGCTGACATCAAAACCTTGAGGATAAATTGAGTCCTGTGGAAGAAAGGCTTTGCCATGTGCCTCCACAGGTGCTGTCGGGGCTGAATTGCTTCATTACCTTTGCTCTTCTTTCCCAACTTGTTTTTGCTTTCCGTGCCACTCTGCAGCATTGCTAGCACTATTACTTCCGTTTAACTGCTACCTTAGCTCTCTGTCCTGGCCCAAAAATGGGGAAAGGCTTTTCTCTCCCACGGAGGTATTTTCCCAGCAGTCCAAGAGCTGAGTCCTGTCAAGGGCTCAGCACTCTAGAGCACATTCCCATGGGATTTAGCACTTCAGAGGGCTGAGCCCATAAAACCAGACAAGCAAGGACTGATGCCCATTTCCACATGTAATAGGATCATATTCTAACCTCAAGGTAGTACAGATGTTTTTGTTTTTCTTCCTTTCCCCTCTTGTGTTCCCATGGTAGATTGATGGGATGAGGCATTGCAAAAGAAATGGGTTTATGGTAGTGCATGAATGTGAACAATTAGCACACAAGGGGAAAATAAGAGCGCTTGCCACAATGTGCACATTCAAAGCCTGATCCAAAGCTCCTTTTATTCAGTCATGGCAGAAATCAGTGTCCAATTTTTCCTGTTTTTTCAGAGGTTGTTAAATCTTTCATGGATACAAATTTTTGGCTAAAGCTGTTTTAGTAAGATTCTTGCCAAAAGGTTTATGGTAGAATGTAATGGAAAATAAAATATATTTCTAAGCAGTGGTTATTCAAATCTGATGTAATTTAGTGTACTTGTACTTTTACTATTTCTTGCCAATTTTTATTAAAGATTTGTCCCTTCCCATGGATTTTGCCCATGACATGCCCCATTACTGATCGTGGAGGGTTTGGTTCAGCCTGCACGGGAGAAGTGGCCTGAGCAGCAGTTAGTCAAACTAGAGCCAGTAGCTCCCATGGTCTTGCTACTCAGAGGAAGCTTATTTATGGAAAATTAAATGCAGCCATCCTGTAGGTGATAAGAATTAAGTGCCTGTGCCCTGTGTGAGGAAGATGGGAAGCATTTCCTTTTGTGTATTCAGCTGGGCACAGCCTCTCCGCTGCAGTCCCTGTCTGGCTGGGAGAGCTGCAGGTGAGTGCCCTCACCCTGTCCCGCCCCATGAGAGCTGGAGCTGCCTGCCTCAGTAAGATAACATGAAGTAAATTAAACCCCAGACTGCAAGTGCTGTTCTGAGGGCGTTCATCCCGTTGTCCTCCGTGCCGCACGTGCCAGACCTGTGCCCCAGCTCCCAGTGGTGGACTGCAACTCTGTCCCATTTGCAGCACCATTTGCTCTCAGGTCTCCCTGCCTTGCCTGTTGTTTTGTTGGGATTTTTCTCCCCCTCCTGTGGCTTTAGCAATACATATGCAAACAAGCAGCTCCGGACTCAGCAGGGGCGCAGGGGGAGAGTCGTGGCGCCTGATTAACAAGGTCTCCCTGAGCAGGCAGAACTCACTAATGAAAATGACCTTAATGGAAGATGTTTGTTTCTCCTGCCACTGCCACTGCCACAGAGGCTCGGGACCCCAAGGAGACTGAGGCGCAGCTGCTGTTCATGCATTACAAGAATGTGATCTCGAGGCTGAAGGGATTATGTCCTGATGCTGGCTTAGGCCAGTGAGGGAAGAGGCCTGAGCTCTCTGTACAGCTCCCGTTCCCACTGCGGCATTGCCTCTGGTCTTTGGCAAAATTAAATATTTAGGATCTTTCCATCTTGCTTATTTCCGCCTGCTTTTAAATGCCTTTTTATCCGTGTGGGTAAGTCACATCCAGCTGCACCTTTTTTCTCCACTGTTACAACAACACTAGATGTATGGGAGGAATAAAAGGGACTATTATCCCTCTAGTAACAAAACAAACATGAAAGAAAACCAGAGCTCTGACAAATCTACAGTGAACTTTGGCACAACACTGCAGCACCGACTGTATAACTGCATTTATCTGGAGGTCCCTGGGAACACCCATAATCTGCAAATAACTGTTAAGAAAATCAGTGGAGCTGGCAGAAGACTTTGAGGAAACTGCTCTTTGCTTCTCCTGCCCTGGAGAGCAGCAGAGAGAGGATACCAGCTGGTTTTGGCAGGACTACACTCCAGTGAGCAGGGTGACATTAAAGCACTCTGCTTTGCAAAGCTTCCTGGCATGTTCTGGGGCTGAGGCTTGCAGACTGCAGACTTTGTATGCTTTAGTCCCAGGGATATAACGGGGCTTCCAGTAATCACGGTATTAAGTTTTCTCCCTGCCTTTCTAAAGCTTTTGGTATTGTGACAATGATTTTGTCTGGTCAAGGGTAAAATGAAGCCCACATAAGTATGATGCAGCGGAAAGAATTTTGTTCTTTAGCTGTGACGCAGATGCACCAGCTTTGTGTTTAAAAACAGCTTTTGTTGACAAGGTCATCTAATGTGCCATTCTAACCCAATGCTGGTTTGAGATCTGACAACTAAAACTGCCGGTGGGTAGGGATTTTTTTCCTAGCAAACATCCATCTTTATAACTGCATAGGATTAGAAAAGTCAGTAAATCAGATCTACCTCCTGCCAGTTGTGAGCCCTGCTGCAATTTGTTTAACTACCCACCAGCAGTAGAATTGTGAAGGCTGGATTTCACGCGTGCTGACTGCTGAGTATTTACAGCATTTATCCTTAAATTGTGCTTAAAGGAGCATGTAGCTAATTGAAACCCGAGATTCACCACACCTTTAAAACTGCATTTTCTTTCAAGAGAGATCTTTCAGTGCAGCAGTACACTTTTCATCTTAAAGCTGAACACAGTAATTCTCACTAGGTTGTTTTAAGGGATAACCTTGCTCATAGCTGCTGTAAGGAGTCAAAGAACACCACGTAACTGGTGTTGGTGTGCCAAGTAGTCCGGTGACCTTGCTACTGGCCATGTTGTTTTATTTCTGGTTTTCATGGGTTTTGTTGTAGTGGCTTTGGAGATCCTTACTCATGAGAGGGCACCTTTGTTCTCCATGGGATGTCTGGGCTAGGGTTCCCTCCTGCTCCTCAGGGCACTGTGTTGGAGCCTGCTGGGGAGTCTCTGAACCCACATGTGGAAGGCCAGGAAAGAAACTGTGCAGCTAGTTCCCCATGTGCTATGCATCTGATTAAAGTATGAAGTCTCCAGAATCAGTCTTTCCCCCTCCCATCTCTTTGTGAGTAGGAAACCCCACAGGTTTCAGTTCCCAAACCCTTTACCCAGTCGCTGCCTCCTGCCTCTCAGCAGTTCCATCCCGTTCTCGTTTCTGCCGCCTCGTTCGTGAGAAAGGAAGCAGCCGGCTGCTGCTGGGGCCCCACTCGCCACAGGGACCAACCTCGCACTTCCCTCGTCCTGCACAGAGCCTGGGGCAGGGCTTAGGCAGGTGTGTCATTTCTCCTTCTGGGACTCCTCCTCAGAGTCCCTCTGGGGAAGGAATTGTTCAGGCTCCATCTGAAGGCTTCAGTAGATGTTTGTTCTGCCGTGCTTTTGTAGGGACGCCACCGTTCCCTGGCCGGGGCACCTCAGCTAGGTCCCCACAGCCCCAGGTGTGTCTCAGGCACAGGACCTCATCCTTATGTCCCTGTGCAGTGGAATCCACCTGGCTGTGGAGCCTGCCCTTCTCTTGGCAATGCTTCCTGAGCACCAAACTTCAGCAAGTTGTACAGTTTGCTAACAGCCTGTGAACGCCTGGGGAAAAAGCTGTGTAAAATGTCTGAAATTGTTCCATTGCTTAAATATCAAGTGGTGACTGCAGTACAGCTTTCAGTGTGAAACCAGCAGAAATTCTGTACTTGTGAAGAACGACAAACGTGGCCAGGGGCTCTGCTCTGCAGTACTCCCCCCTGGCTCCTGCCCACTGCCATCCTCCCCAAGCAAGGAAAATGGAAAAGCTTGGCTAGAAAAGGCCACAAATGGCTTGTAAACAAAAGGAAAGGTTTGTTTTGCTTAGAGCTTAGAAATAGCATACAATCCTAATGTTACAATGTACATATTGAAAAAGCTGCGTTAGTAGGGAAAACGGTTTGAAAAAAATACACATGGCATCACTGTTATTTGTTTGTTACAGAGCAGTGCCAGGAGCTTATGTAGACAACTGTGTAGTGTATAGACCATGGTAAATAGAAACTGTATTTGCCCTGTGCTGTTCAGTACATGGAAGCATTACAAAAGCTGTAATAGTCTCCTTTCAAATACTATTTTGTAGTTAATATTGTTATAACATGTTTTATACAATGTTTCTTTCTGCTTCCTCCCTCTAGTTGTAATTTTTCCACGGTGGGTTGAGGGTGAGGGGAGAAGAAAGGTTTTCAGGTCTTTTTTGTTTGTTTGGGTTATTTATTTACAAGTGGAAATTTTTCATATGTAGGCCAGCTACATTATCATTATGTTTGCCTTACTTATGTGAAAGATATAAGCACAGACAGTGGATCTTTTTGAAGCATCAAAAGCAGTGCTTGCTTCAGCACCCAGGTTTGGAAACATGACTTTGTGAGGTGAGGTTAGCAAAGTTCTTTTGGAACATAAGCTCGACTGCCAGCTAGGCTCAGACTCTACAGTAATGTCATTTATTGATGATCTGAGCAATAATTCCTTAAAGTGGAATTAAGTCACTGGCATAGCAGTTAGGAAACTGCTTTTACATTTTTTTACACTGGTCCTATAAATTGCTGGTACTACGAGAAGTGATGGATGGAGTGCTCCTGATCTCAGTAAGTCATGGACCGAGCCGCCGAGGCTCCACGGCGCGGTGACACTGAGCTGGGCAAAGTGTCACATAAGATAACTTCCTCCATTTTGTAAGTGCTGAGAAGTCTTGTCTGTCTTCTGTGTGTGTGTGTTTAAGACCTCGTGTTTAGCAACCTATAGGCAGAGCTGTCTTTTTAAGTCCCAGACTTTCCCCATGTTAGACCACGTTTCTGCGTGTGCCGGGCACTGAGAAACTGTGAAAAGCTAAGGGATGTCTGATTGGAGATTATGTCATCATGAACTTGTGCCTCCATCTCACAGGACTCAGACTGACCACTAGATTGTGTTGCCCAGACAGCTTCCTGACATGCATTAGTTAACAGGAGCAGTGTGCTAGAAGCTCCCTACAAGCTTTAAGGAAACATTTTGTAGAATAAATGCACAGGTATCAGCATTGCTAAATGATCGAGCCTTTCATACAATTCGTGTGACATAAAGCAAACTGTTACATAAAGTTGAAGCTAGCATGTGCTTGTTGCTTGGATTGGTGTGGAAATATGTGTGGGTTTGACAGAATATAGGCTCTATTGCTAATCTTATAACACGTTCTTTAGGGTGAGGAAGCAAAAAACATTCCTGGTGAATCTGTAACAGAGGAACAGTTTACCGACGAAGAAGGCAACGTCATCACGAGAAAAGTAATCATGAATTACATCACTGCTCTGAGTCTTTGCATTCAAGTAACTTCTTTTAACATACTTTCTCCCTTTAGAATCTAGGAAAAAAAAAAAATCGATGCTTTTCATGTATTGCTTCCCACAGATCACCCGGAAGGTAGTAAGACGCGTTGTTATCCCCCATGAGAGGAAAGTTGGTGAAATGGTAATGCAACGGGGACTACCAGGAAATAACAGTAGGCGCAGAGGGTTGTGTTGACTGCTAGAAAGTGCTGCTAAAGGGCTGGAGGTTTGCATTTAACAAGAAGCCTTGGCAAAAAGTGCGGTGCTTGCAATTATTGGCAAGTTGTGTGTTGGGGTCACGGGGCAGGGGCGGCGTCAGGGGGGCCTGGCTGAATTCTTTCGGCACAGAGCATCAAGGTCTGCTTGTGTAAAACAGGCAGCAGGCCGAAGCCACCGGTTTGGGGCCTGGCTTGTGCCATCAAATTGAGCTGTGTCTGTGTGTTTGGTTAAGCCCGTGCAGAATCTGTGCCTTACAGCTGTAGGTGGCCTTTCCACCACCCAAAGGAGTGAGCTGCAGTCTGATCCCAGCGGCCTCTCGCTCACCTGTGTGATACCCCTGGTGCTGGGAACTGAGGGTTTGCAGGATTCAGGGCAATGGAACATACACAAGCAATGATATCCTTTACAAGCAAGCACCAAGACAGGACTTTGTCCCTGGTGATCAAAATTGGAAGCCTTCTGCAGGGCTGGACTATGTCCAGCCTTGTCACCCTGAAAAAGAAAGGACAGTGGGAAGAGTAGGACTATTATGTGCCAGCACACCCCTGCCCCTCTTGCAGAGGGCTTCATTGACAGGGGCAGGAGTGGGGAGGCTGTGCCTCTGCTGTCCTCTGTCCCAAGGATGCCTTGGGGGAATGGGCATCACCTCTGGAAACAAATGGCTTCAGAGGAGCTCATGCCTTCTTCCCCAGCACATGGCCCTCAGAAGTCTCTGCTCCAGTAAAACTGTTACTGGGGCTAAGGAAATTCTTGTCTGAGTGAAAACAGATTCAGAAAGGAAGATAACAAATACTCTTTATCTTCTAGTAATAAATTAAAGGAAAAAAAGATAAAGGAAAAAAGCTGGGGACATACATGTCATAGAAATAAGAGAATGGAAATATTTCCATTCCCTCTTTTCTAGTTGTTTATGAGAAAAAAAAAATCCCGCCCAGCAAGGGGGAAACATTTTCAATTTGCTGCACCAGATTAGATTAGTCGGAAACTAGAAATAGTTACAAATACATCAATGCAGATCACCTGAGGGGTAAATTCTGCCCATAGCCACACATAGAGAGATGCCTTTCTCTGATGTGAGTGAGGCTTGTGATTACTGAAGTATTTATTTTTAGATTATTATTGAGCTACTTTTAATGAGCAAAGATGAACTTTATTTTGGGGTTTGCTGTTTTAAAGACTCTGAAACCTGCACTGCTCGTCACTGTCACTGGTTTTACTTCTGTGCTGCTTCGGTGGTGGTTTTTTGCTGGCTTTCTCCCTCCTCCCTTTATTCTGTTACTAACCTGCTCACTTTAAAGCACAGACGTTGTGAAACATCATAAGGGCAGCCACAGCCTCTGCTGTTGGAAATGCCCACCAATCCGGCTGACCTGGGAGGACGGCTGGGAAAGGTGATTTTTCCTTGTCAGTGGCACCGGCTCCCGCTGCAGTTGGCAGCAGGGGCTCAGCCGAGGACTGACTGCCGGCCAGGCACCCCAGCCCCGGGGTCAGGCTGAAATTGTAGAGCTGTGTTTTCTACTTGAAGATGATATTTCAGACCTGTGCTTTTGCAGCTCAGCAGAGTGGCTAAATAGATTATGCGTATCTTTGAAATGAAGTGTTAATGTGATTTAACTGCTTTTTACTTATCCTGTTACAGCAAAATGTGGAGCCCGTTTTGGAAGCAGGTTTACAATTACAAGTGCTCTCTGCAGACTGTGTTAATGTTTATACATTTTCTTTAAAGCAGGGAGAAGCTTATAAGGTTAAGACAAAGAAAGAAGTCAGACACGTGGAGAAGAAAAGTTACTCATGAAAGCTGAAAGCCGACCACTGAACGGTCAGTGTGATCAATTTTCTTCCCTTGTTGAAGGCTTTTGCCAGCATGGGGAGCAGCACCTGGGCTGCACAAAGGCTTGCCTTTGCTACCCTGACTTTGCTTTCCAGCTGCAGAGCTGAATAGCTGGCCCTTGATCTTGTGAGCAGAAAATGACCTTGTGTTCATGTATAGAAATTAAGCCTTACTTCTTGGAAAATAAAGCAAAGCAATACTCAGGCATGTGCAAGATTTCTGGGAAGTTTACAGTGTCTGGTGTTTGTAATCCATAGAACTTTTCTACCCCTAAAAACTTAAATAGTAAAGGAGCTGCACACAAATAAACCTGCTAGGAGTGAAATGCTTCTTCCACTGTCAGATGTGATTTGAGGGCAGTTATGCAAGTCAAAGTCCTTGTAAGTGAAGTGTCTTCAATATTTGCCAACAAATGAGCCCTACCAACTGTTTCTTGTGAATTTTATTGATCCAGCCCTAACGATTGTAGCAAGCCAGCAGCTGATGGTATAAGGGCTTCCCAAGCTAAACCCAAATGCACAGACTAAGACACTCTTGCAGGGGGCTCTGTGAAGGCAGGATGGAGCAGAGGCTGCTTTGTCTTGATGACACAGGTACAGTCACAAAGAGATGTGCCTGTAAATATGGGAGGAGCCCATCCATGTTTATCAATGCTGGTCCATCAGTCATGGCTCCAAGTGCATAGGTTTACCATAGTCATGGCTTTTTTCTGCTCAGAACTTCTCTTAGCTTTGCTGGGTTTCAGGAATTGGACAGAGGAGGAGTTTAGGAAATGCAGGGCTCTGTGTTATCCTTTTACTGTACATAGGTATAGGGCTGACTGTAGGATTTAAGGACAGGATAAACAGGACCTGGCAAATAGACCAGATAGTGAGGAAAAGGACAGACAGAAGTGGAGTCTCTCCTGAGTCACCAGTCCCTTCTGACTGATGTAAAGTAAGGTAGCCTCTACAGCCCCCTGGCCCTATAGGCTCTCTGTGCATGTGAGCAGTGCCATTTGAAACCAACAGCGCTCGCTGCACATGTGGGATGTAGCTGAGGGATTTATGGGATCAAACCCTGAGGAGCAAAATCTGTGCGGTGACTGGTGTGATTTCAGTATCTGGTAAGCACCTACTGCATCCACCTGAATTCCTGCTTTTACAGAGAGCCCTCCCATGTGTGCTGATAGAGTAATACAGCTTCATGTGGCTTGCTGCTCAACGTACTCATATTTATTATTTGGAAACTGGAGGTGATTCTTTTGACACAGCTTTCCCCTTTATGGAACTCAAGGATATGGGAGTAAAGCAAGCCAAAGGGATGGCCCTGCTTGTATGAAATTGTGTCCCACGTTGGGTCCCGTGCTGCTCCACTGTCAATCTGCAGGGGCAAAGCAGCAGAAATGTGTAAATTCAGGCATTGAACCCCATAAGCAGTGCAGCTAAAGAGCCTGCCAGCATACGAGTTTGATGCAAAAGACACCAGGGATAAGGGAAAAGCATTTCATTTTAAAATGAAAAGACATAAATAAGGCAGTCTTTGCCTAATGTGTGAAACAGTCTGACCTTCAGGAAGCCAGAGTCAGAGTTCTCAGAACCAGATTTGCTCCCATGACTGCTGATGCATTTCTCCTGGGATTTCCAGTAGGCAAGTCTTCCATGCTAGAGTCCCTGAGGAACTCGAAATGTCTGCCTTAGGTAATGAACCTTTGCTCAGGGGGGAACTTTGTCCTGTAAGATGAATCTCTGTGCTCCAAACTTTGATATGCTAAGCATGACCAAATGTGCACTAAGTAATTGTGAGCCTGGTCAAGAGTCCATTGAAAACGTTTAATTTGGGTGCAGAAGTGGATGTATTTGCACAGGCAGGCGATTCTACAGAAAATCAGTTTGTTTTGTAATCACAAAAGACAAAAAAAATCTTGTTGAGGAGGCAGAGGTGGTTCTTTTCTTTGGAGTGTTTGAAAAAAATCACAATGTTAGCTAGGTTTTGCTGTGAAAATGTCCTTGTCACCATTGCAAATAAGCCCATGGTGAAGTATGGGTTTTGAAAGGAGAAGCCAAGAACTCTTGCGTGCGGTTCTGCAGGACAGCACGGTGGAGCTGGCGTGACTGCTGCAGTGGGAACAGGCGGCTCTTAGCAGCAGGACAGATTTATGACAACTGTGGATGTGCACAAGGACAGGTTGCTTTAGCGTGGAAGGAGACTGCAAGCGCTCCTGGGGAGTGCGTGTGGACCTGTGACCTGATTAGTAACCAGGCATGTCCGTGCCAGCCTGAGTGCCGCCGGCGCCGCGCCAGCCACGCTCCCGTGCAGGCTGCCCTGTGCCCAGGTGCCGGAGAGCCGCGGGGCTTCCAGCTCCCACTCGCTGGTGTGTTTGTGCTTCTGCTTCCTGCCCTCTCTGCTGTTGTACAACAAATGTCACAAACCTGCTGTCTTTACGTGCATGGCTCTGGTTTGAGGGGTGAGAGAGCAGGAGCACGACCCTGTCTCCTCGGTGCCGCTCGTGCAAGCCAGGCGGGAGATGGATGGGGCTGCTCCTCATCCTCGCTTTTGTCCTTCACCAAGCCTCCCAAAGGCTGGGCTCTGCATTCCTGCCTCTGCCAGTCACATTCCCTGAGCAACTGGCAGAGGTGGATGTGCAAGGAGAGCAGGTTTTCCATCACTGTGGGGATGCTTGCACACAATGAATAAAAATGTGCTGTGGAAGCAGTAGCTCTCTCGGTCTGGAGATGATGCTGTTCCTTCCAGGATAAGAGAACCTATTCCTTGTCATCATTGGATTAGATGAGCTGGTGCCATGTCCAAGGGGATGAAATGCAGCGTGCTGCAAACATATTTGTAAATCAGTTCACAGGCAGTGTAGACATCTGCAGCTGCATTTTCCCCTCATGCGGGGAGCTCAGCTACTGTCGTTGCCTACCTGGAAACTGTGTGATTTAGCCTATTGCAGAATTCTATCGTGCCAATTACAATTTTTCTGTTTCGTCAGGGAAAGGCATGAAATAGATTCTTAGGAGATATTCTGAAATGATCTGTTTCTGTTTTCTTTCCGCAGAACTGTGTGCTTTTACTGCCAGTATTCTAGAGGGACACTCACGGAAGAAAAATCAACAGGAATTAAACATTCACCTATAAAAGTGTGCGTGTGTTTGCTGCTTCCCCACATTAACCGCATGGTTTTTATGCAAAAAGAAAAAAACAAACAAAAAAAACAAAACCCCAAACAAAAAAAATTAATTTAGCATGAGCCAATTTACAGAGCATGGAAATTCACGTTCATTCACAGGATTGAAGGGTGCGCAGTTACCAATGCAGTGTATATACAAGATGCCATGCTGTTAACAGCTTCTCTCAAGCAGTTTGATGTCATCTCAAAAGAAATAAATTCCTGTGGCCAGAGAGGATGTGCGAAGACGAAATGGTTAAACCATGGAAAGACACTAAAAATACTAAAATCCACAACAGCTCGCCTTATTTTTCTTGGACCCAAACTGTCAGGGTATAAAACACTATTTGTTTCTTTTTTAAACATCAATAGTTTTGCTGTAAATAAGTAACACTGTATAAATTCTAACAAAATAGAATAAATGTTGATAAGGCACTGCCTTTTCGATCACAAACAGAATATTGCAAATGCATTGAGCAGGCTAGGTGTCTCAAATGGCTGCACCTACAGGGATATTCTGGGTGTATCTTCACAGATTCTTGTATATTAGCAATTATAATGTTTGTATATGCAAAAACGCTAGCTTGATTTTAAAAAAATCTTTAAAATCTGCTGCAAATTTAAATGATTCCCAAAATGAGGAATTCTGTAGTTCTGTGAAAATTTTTCTTCAGAGTACTAATATTTTGATGCATGTGTTTCACCTTATTTTGATTAAATCTTTTCCAGTTTTGCAAACACTATACCGCAACATGAAAAATAAGATTTTATCTGTAAACACAAAGCCCTTCATCTAATATTTGTTGCTGTTGCCAATTTTTCAATGAAATGACCTAAGACCCATAACATATACAGTAGTTGCATTATGGGGAGGGGGGTGCTATCTGTTCTCGCTTTATAATGGGGGTAATGCTTGCAGCTTTAGAAGTGGGTTGGTGCTCTAAGGAGCACAAGTTTGGGATATTTTTAAATGAACTGAAGAGAAATTATTAGCTAATAGACTGGCAGCACGCTGTAAAATTATTACTGTATTGTGTACTGGCTATAAGATGTAGAATCTTTCAGTAAGCCAATCATCTGTAATCATCCTAGCAGTGTAATATTAGGTTGTTAAGGCTGCTGTGTTTTAAAGGGCATTTTTATTTGGGTTTTGGTGAAATACTTTAATTTGTTGATTATATTCATATGGAAACAGCATTCATTGATAATAGCTCTAATTACATATGTATGAAAACAACAAACACTGGATGATCTAGTTGATTATTTAAGCATAAAATAAATTGTGTTAAAACTCTTGGATAATGTGTATTTGGCAGTGTTCTTGTACCCCACAGATGTGAGGCTTCTCAAGGCCAGCTGTTAACTGCCCCTGGCTTTCAGCTGCTTTTCCTCTCTGTTTCTTTTGTCTGATCCACCTCCTCATCTTCCCAGTGTGACAGGCCATCGTTTGGCAAGCTCTCCCCAGGTCGGGGCAGCAGGAGGAAAACACAGCAGCCGGCAGCACATGCCCAGCAAAGCTAAGGAAAACCCATCTCCCTGGGTCGGAGATGTGGGGAAAGGGCCAGTGGAACAGGGGGATGTGCAGCCCCTTCTCCAACACATGTGAGCTCTGGACTTCTGTAGATTCTTTTGCCCTGTCAAAAACCAGGAAAAGCACTACCAAGAGCAGTTTTCTTTCCAGTGTGTGTCAGTCAGACCAGTGAGAGACCCGCTGCCCATGATGGCATTAAAATGTCTATCCCCTGTGTACTGCGTGCACTTAGTGCATTATGGGTGATGGAGCACTGCATAAGGAATGTGGCCAAAACAAAGGTTTGTAGGCAGCACCAGTACACACACTGCTCTGAACTGCAGGCTTCTGCTCAGGTGCAATACATACCTTTTATTACTCGGGGATTGGTTTTACCTGGCTTTTAAGGCAACATGAAGATGAGGTATTTCACCCCAGCTTTGGCACCTGAGGAAGCACCACTGCTACAGATCCACCTCGGTCTGCTTGTTGTTATCTGCTGGTCCCCACAGGAAGTGGTTCTCACCTGGGGTCAGTCAGCAAACCTCTCCTGACTGTGATGAACAGCACCTGGCTTCAGGAGAATCTAACGGGTTGGTTTGTCGGTGTCTCTGAGTTATTAGGGCCTCCACCTTTTGAAGCAGTGACAGTAAATGAAGTTTTCATTGTTTGAGCAGCGAGTCTGTGTTGCAGTGCATGTTTTACCTAGGTCAGGATACTGCTGGTACAATACTGATGGCTCAGGTCCTCATGCCAGAGTTCGGAGGACAAATGCCACGCGTCTCATTGCAGTTCACAGTCCAACAGCAGTGATCATCCTCCTGCAGACCTCGCCATCCAGACGCCTCCCTCCCTCCCTTCGAGTATCCAGAGCAGCTGAATGAGAGTGTTTTCAGTAAACGCTGTGAGATGTATATATTTAATATTATATCATGACTGTACGCTTGGGAGCAAAGGCTGTGGTCACAACCAGCAGGAAGGCAGTAGCTGCACTGTAGAAGAGCCTCGCTTCAATCTCTAGCAGCATCGAAAAGGCAGCGTTTTGTTTTACTCATCTCTTCCTCTGCCTGGTGCTGGTGTGGAAAAAAAGCTGTGACTGTACCTGGAGTGGCAGCTCTGGCAGGCAGCAGCGCTCTTTCTGTAGACAGAGAATGAGGCTGCCTGTGCAGGTAGCAGAGGTGTGTAGGTGAGTCTCGACAGCTCTCCTGCCGCTGCTGGTGATTTGTGTGGCAGCTCCGAGCTCGGGGAGCGGGTCTCGACTGTGACAGCACACGTGGGTAGCTGCCGGCTCAGCTCGGGGCTCCGAGGGTGCTCTTGCAGCACGGCCCTGTCATGGGCAGCGCTGAACGTGCCCAGCAGGGCAGCCCCCACCGCTGGCAGGTCTCAGTCCCCAGCTGCTGCTGCACGGGCACCTGTGTCGCAGCTTGCTTCCCCCTTTGATGCAGAGAGACAACAGAGAACAGGAGCTCTGTAGCTAAACTCACAGAATTTAAAAGTTCATATTAAATGCTGCACAAACATGATTTTCTGGGTGTTGGTTTTGTTTTGCACTGAGTGGTTCCAACAGTAGCTCAGGATATTTGGGGAAAACAAGGTTGAAGTGTAAATGGTCATTTGAGAAGGAAAACAGAAATCTTGCCAGAACTAACAAACAGCACAGACAGCTCTGGAGTAAGTGAGGACCCTACCTAAATGTGCACTTTTGGTTTTTGGTGGTTTTTTTTTTTTTTTTTTCATGTTTTCCTCAGTGAGAACATTCCCCTTAGAGGCAAAATTGTAAGTCATGGGACTCTGATTGCATCTATTAAAATAAACTTGATTGCTAAATACAGCGTTATTTTCATCCTTTGATATTTGATTTAGCACTACTTACTAATGCTGCAGAGTATCCTACCGTACTTTTTTCTATTTCTGAAAGAATATCAATTGCATTTTATTTGTGGCCAATAACAATTTTAATGTCAGAAATTCTAAGAGCTCCCATAGTGCAGAGCTGACATTAGTGGGATAAGTGGCAGTTGCTTGCAGGATTGCAGCACTCTGCTAATTAATGCTAATTTCCTGGGGGGTTGTTTAACATAGGCTTTGTCTGTAGCACACAGTGTGCAGGAAATCGAGGTGCTCTACCGGGGGGCCACTGCAGCCTGGGATGTGAGGTACATGCTCCCAAAAACCTCTCCATGCCCTCTAGGGAAGGAGTTTATAACTGGGGCTTCTTTGAGCAGGACCAAGTTAAGAACAGTTGATGAAACTCATTGAAGTCCATCAGTGGCAATTTTATCAAATTTTTATACAAACCCAGCAGGAGCAGCTTGGCCTGGAGGATCTGTGCCAGCCCTGCATGGTTGGAGGGCTCTGCAGGGGCAGCACGATGGCTTTGGGCCAGCCCTCTCCCCAGGGACAGGGTGCAATCCAGAGGGCTGGGACTTGCCTGGCTGAGGCTGGTGCAGGGATGCTGGGCAGGGTATTGGCAAGGGGCTTGGTTGTTGTCCTGGCCACTGCATGATGTATGCAAAAGCTGCTGCTGATCCATTGCATCCTTGGCCTTGGGGTCATGTGTGGGGATTGTCAAGGGACAGGAGGAGTTGGGGAATGCAAACAAGATCTCTGTTTTCAGGGCAGATCCTACCAAACTGGGGCTGGAGGAGGAGGAGCTCCTGGCTCAGCTTGCCTCTGACCCCTGAGCGAGCAAGGGAGGGAAAACATGGGCATAGTGCAGAAGAAAATATTCCTGCTTGGTTGAAAGTACAGCAGTTTTCTGATGGAGATGTGGACCCTTTAGACCCAGCCTGCTACAAAATGCTTGACATAGAAAGTAGTCCATTATTGGGAGAGGAAAAGGTTAGTGAAGGACAGAAAAATGAGCTGCTCGAGGCAAATCTATGTATGTGCCACGTTTTTCATAACTGCTGATGCTAAAAACAGCATGCAAATTGTGCATGTCTTTGTTTATTTGACCCTAAGTCCTGGAGGAAGATGAAGATTTATAATAAAAGTTTTGTTGGTACTTTTCCCACCATGCTAATGTTCAATTATTGAGAGCTATTTGGGCTATAAAACAGCAAAGTACAGCAATCCCCTTCAATTCACCAACTTCCTTGGAAGACTTCCAGGGGCTGGATATCATTATGACATGGCCAGACCAACAGAACCAACCTAGTATGACCTCTGAAAAAAACAGCCTGGGGAGAACAAGGATACAAAAGCAAAGACCCAGAGCTGAAGATGTGTTAGCTACTGGTTGGCTACCACAGAGCACATTTTCATAGTCAGATACTCTGTCCTACCGAGAGACTTCTTTCCTAATGCATCTTTCTGATTAAGTAATTGTTAGTCAGAAAAGCAAAGCAGCATGCCATTATTTTCATCTGAATTGTTAGAAGACATGTTTTAACTTGCATCAATTGATGCCTTAATCCACAGTAGTAGCAATTTGGGTTTCTTCTGCTCATACAAATATCTCTCAAACCAAGCTTTCTCCCCTTCTACAAGCTCTCCACATATGCACTCCATTTCACCCTTTTAATATCCCCTTATGTACAGGTCACATTCTTTTTAATGCTGCTTCAGTTTATTTTCCTAGCAGTATTTGTCATTAATTGCATTTTCATGCAACTTTGTCTTTCCATTCCCTCTTCCCTCCCCCCATTTCAGTCAGGTATTCTGAGTGCTGCAGACTTTTTTCCTTTGGGTTAATTAGCTTCAGTTGGCGTTTTCCTCTTCAGTCTGTAACTACTGAATATTTTAATGAAATTGTATTCTTATAGAAAGTCTTCCAGCTGATTAATGGACCTCTGGAATTACAATAAGGATTACATTGAATCTCTGAACATACCTCTTCTAACCCCTTATACCTAGAAATGTATTTTATACAATATTCCTACTGTTGATGTGAGTTTATGGAACACTCTTTCTAATTGCCCATTGCCTCCTGTAATGATAGTTTCTGTGAATAAATCCCTGTTTTATTATTTCTTCTTCTTGATTGCTCTGCTCTCCTACTATAAGGGTGCTGGTGACATTTTCATATTCTTTATTTCAACGAGCGCCTTCCCTTTACCCCTTATAGTTCTGCATTTATTTTTTGTGCAGTAAAAAGTTACTGAGGCAGGGAGGGTGGGGACCTCATCTTGCAGGTGCTGTGGTGGTGGCAGGCTGGTTGTGGTGGCTTTTCCTGTGGTGCCAAGCCCCTCGCTGCCTGCACTGGGGACCAGGACCAGTGGCACCTGAGCAGCTCTGTCAGCAGGGCAGCCTCTGCTGTACATGTCTTCCAAAGGTGGTTTTGCTATTTTTGGTTATACCATGTATTTATACTTTTTAGTTGGTTTGGTTAACATCCTACAGATGTGAAAAGCATGTGATTTTTTTATTTTTTGGGGGTGCTAATTAGGATAACGTTTTCTCTCCCTGTTTAATCTATTAATTTGGAGTAGTTGGCTGTAATTGTAATTAAATATACAGGTGCTGTTTTTTAAATGACTGAAATGCTATTGCGACAAGAAAGATGCCATCTCAGATCTAAACATCCAGGGCCCTTGAGTTTTCCTCCCACTCCTCCAATGACTCAGTGTTTGTCACTGGGCAAGTAACTCAGCTTCCTACCTCCCTTTCTTGCCTTCCAGGGCTATTGTGTGAATTAATTAGATAATGTTTCAGCATGGCTTTGAACTAGAGAGAGCTACAGGAGTGCCAAGTTATAATTTACTGTTATGAAATTCAGCGTGCTGGGAGTGAGACCTCTGATGCCAGCCCAGCAGAGAGAGGGACGGCGAGGTGGCTGGGGGAAAGCTCCCCTCTAGCCTCAAGATCTCTGATCTCCGTAGCTGCTGTCTGCACCACTCTAGAAATGCTCTGCTGAAGGCAGCACCGGCAGCTGCCTGGTGTGCTCCCAGGGATGCAGCCCCTGGCTGAGCCAATCCGGCCCAGTTGCTGGGTCGAGGATGTTGCCTGCACCTCCCTGTCTGTTTTCAGGCTAATTTTGGTGCCTGAAGGAGCAGAGGACATGTCCTCTGGAAAATTATAGTGGTCCGAATCAGCAAAGCACTTAAGATTAGCACTGATAGGTGAAGGGTGGCTTAAGGTTAAGCACGCCGTGGGGCTTGCTGGGTGAGATTAGCCCGGAGCAGATGCGTGTTTTGCTGATTCAGGCTTTCAAAATATTTAGGCTTTGATTCAGCAAGACACTCAAACGTGAGCAGCCCTGCTGAAAGCAGTGGAGATAACTGGCTGATCAAAGCTGGGCAGATGGATGGAGAAAGAACATTAAGTTGCAAACCTGCTTGTTTGGAAGTGAGTTTGGTTTGAGGAACACGTGTGCATGCGCACAGAGACAAACCAGCTTTCCAGCTATCGCCCGTGCTGTGGAGGGCGTGCATGAAATAACATTTCCTCATGACGTAGTGGTGTCCGACCAGCTTCCCAAATACCAGCAAACCCATTTGAAAGCAATTCCGGTGAATTGCAACTGCCTGTCCAAAACAGTGCTCACTGTTTTTTGAATCCTCTTTTAATCCCTCAGGGTTTTTGTCCCACAGCCTGTGCTGGTGGAAAGGCTCAGCCTGGGCACAGCTGCAGGGCAGGGGAGCTGGCAACTGCCCCAGGTGGTTGGGCTTGTCTGGCCCTGCCGACCCAGGGGTTGCTGCAGGGGCATTTTAGGACAGCACTGAAAGGTCTCACAAGGCCTCATGGACGTCATCAGCTGATCTGTGCATCTGTGGCAGCATCTCTTGATGAAAATGCTTTTATGTTTTGGGAGAAATCCCACCCTAACCTAATCCCACCAGAGATGGGAAATCCAGCTGTGGGGCAACAGCTGCCAAGGTGGTGCTGAGGGTTTCTTGGTGTCTTTATTACATTTTAATATCATCACCAGGATCAGTACAGAGGTAATGGGATGCAGGAGTGCAGCTCAGTTTCCACAGAGATGGGTAGGGGATGCAGGACCTTTTCTAGCCTGAAAAGCCCTGAACTGATGCCTCCTGATGGGACTGAGGCAAAGCTGTGGGTCTCTGCTGGTGCTGCATGAGGACTGCCACTTGATCCCCTCTCCATTCTGAGCCCTGTTTGAGGCAGGATCACATGCCAGGGACAGACACACGGACAGAGATCACAGCAAACAGTTCCCACTGCTGAGGAATAGGAACAGCCCTTTTACTGCTTTTCTTGTGATTAAGAGACCAAAAATAAAATGACCTGCACTTATATTCCCAGGCAGGCGAAAAGAATAATTACTTTACAGAGATGGAATTCCTTCATATATTACAGCCATTAAAAAGAGTAAAATTTGAAATTTACTATGGCATGGAACAAAAAGGTAGTGCAGTTAGAGATAATGAAATCCTTACTTGCCATTAATGGAAGAATTACTGTTGTTAAAAGACCCCTTCATAAATAATTGAGAAACCAATTATACAGTCTTGGTGACTAATTTATCCAGGAGCAATACGGACCATGTTTTGCCATAGAATACATGGCACATATTCTCCACTATAGCTTGCTGCTACTCCGCAAAGAAATAAATTAAAAAGAAAAAAAAAAAAAAAAAAGGAAAGAAACTAATGCACCTACTAATCCGGAAATACATTATCAGTAATGAGAGATGGGTGTCCATATATCTTAATTTGAAGCGGTTCTGCTGATGTATGGAGGCCTGAATGAACACGCCAGTTGGTCTCTGTGCTGTGAGGGGAGCGGGACCGGCGGCCGGGGCTGTTCCCGCAGACCCCGAGGCCTCGGCGGGCGGGGGTCCCTGCTCCGTCTGCCGCTGGTGTCCAGACCTGGGGGGCTGCGAGCTGTGCCAGGGAAGGGGCCTGGGCCGGGGGTGCAGCCCGGGCAGCGCTGTCTGCGCCCCAACGCCGCCTTGGTACAAATATTCTTCAGCTAAACAAGGTTTGGGGCTCTTTGGGCCGTGTGTAGCGAACCCCTGGGCTCCCCCACAGCGCTGTCGGGCTGTGAGCCCAGGGCTTCCCCTCACGGGTTCTGCGATACAACCAGATGAGCCCCGCAAACCGGCTGCTCCCCGCGGGTGCCCCGGTGTGGAACAGATCCCCCGGGCGCGTCCCGACCGGGCACATCCCGACACCGGGCTCGGCGTGGAACAGAGACCTCCCGAGCACATCCCGTGTCCAGGATTCGGTGTGTAGGGAGCCCCCCGGGCATATCCCTCGGTCCCAGGTTCTGTCTGTCGCGGATCCCCTATCCCGGCACATCCCGCTCCCGCTCCCGCTCCCGGTGCGTCCCTGATCCCCGCTCCCGGCACATCCCGGTGTGTCCCGGATCCCGCTCCCGGCACATCCCGGTGTATCCCGGATCCCCGCTCCCGGCACATCCCGCTCCCGGTGT
>VZTI01000933.1:1454320-1521546 GCA_013397865.1 Struthidea cinerea | reverse complement strand
CGCCCCCTCCGGCGCCGGGAGGGCGCGGGGAGCGGAACCGGCGAGGAGCCGAAGCGGTTCCCTCGCCCGGACCCGCGTGGCCGCCCGGCTTCCCGCGGGGAGGCGGCCCCGCCGGCCCGCCCTGCCCGGTGTCCGAGCGGCGGCGGCTCGGGGAGGGGCCGGGCAGGGGAACGGCGATACTCTGTGTTCCACTGAAGTTTCTCAAAGTAGAGATTTTCTTGGCGTTTAAGTGATCTACGGAGATTACGGATTAGCTCTTCAGCCGTCACCTCTTCGGCCACTGTGCAGAAGCGGCGAGCTGCAGGAATAGCGTCTTGGTCATGAGGAAGTGTTTGATTTGTTTGTAATGTTATGTTAGCTGTAGTATTTCAAGTTATTTAAAAGCTCATTTAAAATAAGACTCTTAAAAATAATGCGAGTAGCACACACAGCACTCTGTCCCGGCAAGAGCTCAGCTCCTGGTTTATGAGCACTCTGAGGATAACTTGGAGTTTAACACCATTTTATGTGATGCTGTTAGGCAGGAATCCTCGGTAAAGTGCCTATCAAAATACTAGGAAAATATTGTTGTATTCTTCTCTATGAGCTGGGGAGTTAGGAAATTCCATTGGGGGAATTTTTGCTAATTCAGTGGCTAGAGTGATTGTTTAGGTGTTGTAATGGTCATGGCCTGCAGGCAAAGTAGGTAACTTGCTAAAGACAGATTAAAGGTAACTCTGATACTGTCCTGTGCATCCTTGCCAGTGCAGGTGGAGACATTTTAGGAGAGACCAATCCCACTTGCGTGTGCTCACTCTCATCTCATCTGATTTTTCACAGGGGGTACTTCATTATGAGCGTAATGTCTGTTTTATTGATACTCAGCTTTTCCATTGTCAATACATCTAGCCAAGAAATGGAGCTTGCTTAGGCATACCTCTCATCTGCTCCCAGTAGTAAGCATTCAGTGTCTAGCAGGATGTGGGCCGGAAGAGTGCATGAAATACAATACAGAAGTAATTTATTCAATGATGACAAATATAGTGCGAGTCGGGGAAGTGTATGCTTTGTTAATACTTTACGAGAAGAGAATGTGCCTTAATTAGGTAGCGGCGGAGTGCCTTCTAATGTTGAAAGGGGCTAAGGCACCTTGTCAGTCAGACATTTTCTCTCTGCCTGTTAGAAAGACACAGCATCTTTCTGAACCCCTGGTAGGTGCATTGTTTGTAAACAACTTGGAAAAAATGCTTGTGTGCATTAAAGTTCTGGCACTGTTTCTAGGGACTGATCATCTTACATTTTCATCAGATTTTAATTTATAAAAAGGAGGTATTTTCCTTAAATCTGAAGCTCTGTCTGTTTTTGACATCTTGGATAAAGAGGGGAAAGGTGTTAGACATTAATGGCAACCTGTAGGCTGTCTGGAAAACTGATATCTTTAGCTGATGCTGTGGCTTTGGTATGCTAAACTGTGAGCACAACTGAGTAAACCACTTCTAATTCAGCAAGCGGCGAAATAATGAATGCAAAACATAACTTTTTTCAGGCCACTGAGACCTTGTGCTGTGGTTTACATAGTCCATAATGTAAACACATTTGCAGTCAGAATGCTTTGTTGTGTGGCTCTAGTATGCAGGTGACTGGAGATGAACTTTATTGGAATGTTGAAATGTGTGCCATCCGCATGTAAGTGTAATAGGAATAGAAAATTTTCTGATTGTCTCCACTGTGATTCTAAGTCTTTGTCAATTTGCTCCTCCACCCGCCAGCTCCGGCTCCTCGCGGTGTTGCTGTGCTGACAGACGGGCGCTGTGTACGTTTCCTGTTGTGGGCATTGTAATGACACAAATCAGCTTTGATTTTTATCAAGTGTTGAGGACAAGCTGTGAAGCACAAATGGAACTGACAGGTAGCCAAAATAGCAGGTGAATGACTAAACCTGTGTGCTGTAGGTGAAGGTGACTCCTCAAACCGCACAGCTCTTCATCTGCAAACCTTTCACTGATCCTGTTGTTTGAGCTTTGTT
The DNA here is from genome assembly GCA_013397865.1 of Struthidea cinerea. Lineage (NCBI taxonomy): Eukaryota > Metazoa > Chordata > Aves > Passeriformes > Corcoracidae > Struthidea > Struthidea cinerea. The sequence goes on along the minus strand of VZTI01000933.1, from coordinate 1,519,541 downwards.
GTGCAAGGCCATGGAGACTCTTGCTTTCTGCAGCTCCCACCATTGTCTGTAATGATTTTGAATATTTTCCCTTTTAGGTTTGCCAGTTGGAAGGTGGTGGTCTTCCACCTTCCTCTTGTGTTCATGTGGTGTAAGTGTTAATATGACATCTCTTTGTGTTTGCAGTGTTGCTGGTGTCAGCATGGATATATTCAGTTTAGGAATTACCTAAATTGCTTGCCACATAGGATCTTATTAGTTCTATTTTGTAGTTAACCCTTGTGTCATAAGGTTGAAAATAAGCTTTAATTAAGTGTGGGAGACCTACATTGAGTAGTTGCACTTGGGAAACTGACTGAGAAAAGGTGTTGGCTTGGCAGGCTTGTATGCTCACTGACTTCGTATGTACTCTCATCTAAAACATGTGAAAACAAATGCTGCTTTCAAGCTGAAATTGGTAGAGCCAGCTTGGACTAAGCGTATGTCCAAAAATATGTGTGAGCTGTACTCCTTCCAGTAGGCTGAAATGCAAATGAAATTATGCTGCTGTTCATGTGCAAGACTGTGAAAGTAAGTAAATATATGTGATAACTTTATCTCACCTGCTATTATTGGTAACGAAGGGTGAGAGAGGGAGCAAAGCAGGGAGAAGGCTGGGGATATTTCAAGTGCTCTCTGGCAGTGCAAGAGCATTACATCAGAAGATGCAAAGTTTCAGATCAGATATTAAGAAGAAATGACTAAGATCACTCGAGCCATTTTGCAGAGGGTTCATTTATATGTGTTTAGCAATCTCTGTTGTATGATCTCATGGTGTATTTCTGCAAGGTCTTTTTTAGGAAATGGAACGGCTGGTGCCTAGGTTGGGAAAAAACAGGCGCCTGGAGATCTGAGATGCTGTGTGTTTGAGATGAAAAGTAGTGAGTTTTGGTTATAGTGCTGCACTACCAGAAGTGGATTTCCTGTGTGAATTTCCATAGTTTTTTGGTGAAAAAGGTCTGCCGAGGAGTTGTCATATTTAAAGGGCTAAGCCCATACTGGACAGCACAACTTCTCTAAATACGAGTACCTTCAAACCTGGGTGGTGGGGTGACTGCTTTTCAAAGGAATGAATTGCTGCATGTAACAAAAGCTGAAATACTTCAGTTGGGTGTAGGTATGTCTTGGTCAGGAAGTTTCTTTTGAAGTCGGTAGAACTTGGATTTCGAGCTCCTTTTTGTCTACTCTTCAGTGTTTAATGTAACCAAGCCATCCTATTTCAGTGAAAGCCATGTAACCTTTAGCTGATTGAGGAAGCATTTTAGTTTTCTTTGTTATTGTTTTGAACTGACAGGCCTCATACAAACGGAATGCTTCTAAGAACAAAAAGGGTTTTAGTCCCTGATTGCTACATGCTTACTCCAGGATGTTAGATTCGATAATTTAATTCATGTAAATTGGCCTACTATAGTCAGGTATTTTCTGTGGAGTTAGAAAAGTAAAATATAATAAGCCTTATTCTGTTACTTAGTTTTTTTACTGAGGTGAACATAGAGTTTTTGAGAAGCATTAATTTAAAAATGTTCACACTCCAAAATGCTTGATGTGGCAGTGTTAATGCATTCTAACATTTTACTAGAATATTTCTCTTTTCATTTTCCCCAGTTTTGCTTTGTAGGGAAAGGCATTATCCAAGAAATCCTGATTTGTGGTGCGGTGTGGATCCCCAACAGGATCATCAGTTCAGATGAGCCAGTCTGATCCGAAGTGCTGATGGCATATGCTGGCTTTTGTGAGCTTGCCATGAGTTATCGCTGTCTGGTAGCGCCTGCTGCAGCACTTGCTGCCAGGGAACCCTGGGACATGGGCCTGCTGCGGGTTGTGAGTGGCAGTATTTTACTGCGAGACCTCTGCTACCCTTGTTTCTGTAGCTAAACCTGCGCTCTGCGCCTTGGCTCCCAGCTTAACTCTTCTCATTCCCTGAATGCTGGCAGAGGGCAGTTGCATTTCCTGGCTTCTGATCTCCTCTGTGATTCTGCAGAGCCTCGTGAACAGCCTCCCACCTGTTGGGAGGAACAACAGAAAAAAAAGCCTTGCTCAGCTCCTATTTCCTAGACCCCTACTTAAATCCTGAAGTAAGTTGTTGCTTTCAATAACAGCCATCTCCTGAAAGCAGATAGGCTTTCTGGGACTTGCAGATCAGAAAAATCCTGTGTGCTATTGTAGACTTGTTACAGTTTTTCCAATAACAACCAGATTTGGATGCTGGAAATAAATACGATTTTGCATTTTGTTCTCAATGAAGTGTGCACAGGGATTTGTGTGCATGCGTGAGATCTGCTGTCATGGGTCTTCGTGGAAAATGTCATCTTAGACAGATAGTTTGGGGAAGTGAATGGGTGTGCTGTATTGTCAAAAACCTCCTGAAAAAATGCTTTTTTCTTTTCTGGAGTTTGCACCAGAATTTCAAAGCAGAACACCTGTTCCAGTACAGAATGTGTCTATTAATAGTAGGAGAAAAAAAGGCAGGACAGGCTATCTGAACTGAAATAGGAACCTTTAAAAGGTGCTGATAAGGGCATGGAGATGAATGATAGAAATCAATTAGTAGCAGATAGAGGTAAAAAGCAAACCAAGAAAGCCAAAATATTAATATTTTACAAAGCGTACCTGTAATCTGTTATTTACTCTTGATTTTGAAGTAGGTCTTGCTTGTGTGAAAAACACTCGCAGTTCTGTGATGTCTTCTGTAGGTGTAAGAAACCTGCTTGGGGTTTTTGTATCCAGCTGTGTAATTTATCACTCCTGTTTGTAGCTGGACTAAAGTGAAAGTAGCTCAAAAATAACTTATTTTAGCAATGCTTTGCTTACCTGCTTTTTAGAGTATAGACAACATTGTTGCTAAGATTAGCCACTTCACGCACCATGTAGGTCCATCCAAAATTTTTCAGTCATGTTTTTCCAAGAGCAAGCATGTGAGAAATGACTGTCTTATATTTCAGTTTTACATTTGCCTCAGATTCTCAAGAAGTTTCTGTTGAACTTCTACAAAACGTCTGTAAAGGAAAAAGGAAGTTTAGTAATACCCTTTGGTGTTCGCTGCCTTGGCCCTTAGGTTAGCATGGTTGGAGCAGTGCTGCTTTTGCTGCATGGCTGGTGAGCCTGTAGTAGGAAGGTGTAGTAGCATCTACTTCCCTTTGGTAGTTACACACAGCCAGTGGCATATCAAGTTCCCAGGGAAAAATATTGTCCATGTGCTGTTACCAGAACGTTACTGGGGTGTGTTGTAGGCCTTCCTCAGTGGTGGTTAAAATGCAGGCAAACAAAAACCACAGAAAAAGCGAATGTTTCTGAACTTAATTCAAATATTAATCAACAGGAATGCTTGTACTTTCAGGGAGTTTAAGGCTTCAGAGGTTTACTTAATCATCTGCTTGGATTTTTGTCACATGGTTTTGTGAGTTGTTCCCACACTGAACCTTGTAACTAACCTTGAAATGTGTCTTTGGGAAGGGTATCCAGTTTTTATTTGAAGACTCTTGAAGAATCACTCTGCTTGGAAAAGCTTTGGTGTCCTGCCCCCTGTTCTTCCCATCAGCTTCCTCAAGGCTGAGCTCTTGGTTCCTGCTGTGCCTTTTGGCTGGGCTAATGAGTATTCTGGATCTTCTGCTTTCTCCTCATGAAGATACAGGCTGTAACAGGCAACTTCAGTTTACAATGACAAGCTAAACTGAGCTCTCAGGCTCTGAGATGCTGGGAATCCAAAGTGTTGAATTAATACGATGCACTGGTCTAGTCTAAACATCCTTTCCTGCTTCAAATTTGCACAAATGTTTCTGACAGTGTAATTTGGAACTTCGCTTATTTTTATATTTCTTTTTCATCCAGTGTGGTCAGTTGTCTTTAATGAGGTTGCTGCTGTGTGCTTTGGCTAATTTGGCAGAAACACAGGTGCACACCTGTGCCTCGTTCAGGTCTGATTTGTACTGCTGGGTTGTCCAATAGCACTTGATTTTGTTCAGGGAATTAATTAATTGTGCAGGGAATATTTTAAACAACATCCTGCTTAGTAGATGTTGGTGAAATGGAATTTCCCACTGATGAGTATTTTTGAGGTCAGTAAGCCACTTTGGAAATCCTGATGTATACTTTATTTTAAAACCATTTTAAAATAATGTTTGGCATGTATTACTAAATCAAAAACTCATATGGGTGCCTATACACACCCTACACCATTGTGGTTATCCTTATTACAAATAGTCCTTGGCTGAAAGATGAATCTTTGCTTATCTGCCACAACTTGTTCTCTATAAAACCATGCTGAATGACCTGTTTAATATTTGTGTCCTTTATACAGTAAATTAATTTGTTTGCAGTGTTGCCATTGGGTTGATACCAAACTCTGATAACCACCTAGTTTTGCTTGCCTTTAAATATTATACAACAACTATACCTTTTTTATCAGTTACTTTATTGACGTTCCCATATTTAATAATGGTGGAATGGCTTCAGTCAGTAGGAATACAGGTATATTGCTCTGAATTACTTTGGGGATGAAAGTGAAGTAAGAACTGAAATTGTAGAGTACATTTGGGAATTTTTAATAAGGCAAAGTTCTTGGTATTTCTGTGGGCTTGCTATTCTGCATAGAAAGTAATTTTGCTTCTCTCTTAAATGAACTTTCTCATTGAGGTTGTATCATGAATTCTGTGTTAGAACTGGTTTGTAATCAGCTTTTATTTTAAGAATGCTCTTTATTGTCAGGTTTGAACATTTGCTGAGACTAAGGGCCATTCTTTCTTGGTGTATCTCCGGTGACTTAAAAGCATTTTGAAGGAGAGAGTTGCTTTGGTTTTTACTGCATTGTACACCTAACAACAGGTTTGCTTTCAACTGAATAAGAAATAGTCGTATGTGCTTCTGCTGCATATCTGCCGGACGTTTTTAATCTTCTTTTTAGTCACTTGCCCAAATGACTATTGAGTTTTACATTATTCACATCAGCTGATTTAGTAAAACACTGGGGTTTTTAGAGCCTCTAGTGCTGTTGCTGATCCCAGTATTAGAAAGCTAGTATAGACAAGATTTTAGAATAATTTTCAAATCCTGGAAGTCCTGTACTTCATTTTAGTTGTGGTTTTGACTACTGAATTCAAAGGATGAAGGAAAATTATTTTACTTTATTAAACTCTTTCCAGAGTAGGTACGTGGTCGTCTGTGGTTTTCTTGCACTTGTTAATTCTGTTTACTTGTTCTCATTGCTTGTTTCCTCCTTCTGCTGATACTGGCTTTAATGTTGAAGCTGTTGTTTTCCAAGTTCTTAGTTTTAGATGTCGGTATACATGGGACGTATTTTCAGGGACAGACTCTCAGTGCTAAAGCTCCTTGTGGTAATTGAGCAAATAATACTGATTTGTGGCACACAGCTGTGGTGAGCAAGCATATGCATCTGCTGGAGACTTCACAAGAGGTTTTCTGTCCACTACACCTCATAAGGCATGCTTGGATGGGATTCCAGGTGGGGACTGGAGACATTGGAAGCCATTGAAATGGTGACTCTGTGACAGCTGCAAACAAGACTGATCAGGCAGCTTGTGGGGTGCTGTAGGAGAATGGAATGCCAGTGTCTCACAAACAGACCTTGAAATGTGATTGAAATGAAGAAATGGACAGTGCTCTCCTTCACAGGAATGAAAATTGTCAGCAGTAGACATCTGATGTATTTCCGCACAGCCTTGTAAAAACAGTGAGAGAAACAGTTGCTTTGCTGCTCTTTTTGGGCCAGGGGGTAGGAGGAAGTTGCTGAATTTAGCAGGAGAGCAAGAGGTGAATCCTTTCTGTCTTCCTCTTAAAGAAAAAAAACTCACAAAGTAAAGGAGGAGAATAGGGACAAAATGTACAAATTGAATTATGCACAGGATTTGGGATCCAAACAGAATGAATGGAAAAGAGACAAAGACATGCTGTAGAAGAGAGGCAAAAAATACAATATAAAGCAAGCTTCCCTGGATGTGAAACAGAAAACATCCTTGTGATGTCTCGTTTCCAACGCAGCAGCCTGGGGATGTTCAGAAGGGAACATCTCAAGTTGTTCTTCTCCAGTAGGTCCTTCTGTATTACTGAAGATGTGTCTTGACCTTAAATTAGGTGGTCTGTTGTTGTCCCATTTCAATGTATGAGATGGAGAACAAAGTAGAAATGAAGGCGAGACAGTTGAGGTGAAGTATTCCACAGTAAAAATGTGTCTTAAGTAGGGAACTCCAAATTACAGATGGGCAGGTTTCACATCTCTTTCTGTGGGGTGCAAGGGTTACTTGGTGAAAGCTGAAGCAATTTTTACAGTAATATTGAAGTAGTCTCTAATCCTGGCACTTGAGTTGTAATTATTTCAACTATTCAGTTAAAATACAGGCATTGTAGGCTAATTGGTGCCTATGGGGACTATCCTTTTGGCTCCTGAGAGTCCTCTATCCCTTCATGCATTCCCTTGCAGCAGTTTTTTTCCTGGAAAAAAAAGGTATTCCTTCAGCTCAACTGGTAGTCTAATTGATGGAGAAACTCTTCAGATAAGACTTTTCTTCCTCTCTCAACTCTGAATTTTACTTAGTTTGAAATTTCTAATATTACACACAATCTGGTCTCAGTTTGGGGAAGGTTTGGTAAGGTGGGTGAGCATCTGTTCAGCCCTGCTGTAGATGGAAATGGCCTAGCAGTGTTTCAGCTATCTGTAAAGTTTCCTCAGATGCTTTAATTCTTTAAACTGCCTAAAATGTGATGTTTCTGCTTATTACTGTAAAGTTAAGGCCTTTTTGGTTCCGTGTTGGTGGTGGTGCTAATCATACTTAAAACTCCTGCCACATACATAAATAATTCCCACAATGATATGCTTCGGTCCTGAGTGAAAGTATAAATGTTTCTTAAAAAGTCAGACATGATAAAACCCAGCAATGTTTAGCATGCCGCAGTATGGAGTTATGCTTCTTTCTGTGACTTACAGCTTAATTTCTACTTTCACCGGGTGGTGGGATTTCCACTTTGTTTTGCTTCATTTTCAAATAAACAGCAAAAGCCACAATTACAAAATTTGCAAAATGTAACCACCACTTTCACAAGAGCTTTAAAGGGTACGTGTTTTTCACATGTGTTAAAAATGAACAGTAGAAATTTTGTCATGGCTAGTGGTGCCAGGGATTATTAATTAGGCAAAACCTCTTTCCTTACAGACCCTGAAATCCTGGTTGGGTCAAGAAGAGGGACATTCCCAAAGTCCGTTTCAGAGAGTAAATTTAACCTGAAATGTCGATCTGCAAAAAATCCCTTTTCTCTGAATATCGACACATGTAACTGGAATGTTCTTGCTCTGTGAATGGAAAGGGTGGGTAGGCGTTTCCTAAAACTTTCTCTGTGTTAGACCTACTTCTCCAGTTCTGTATGGGATGAACATTCAAGGATGATTGCGTTCCCCCACATCCTGCAAGTCTCTGTTTGTAGGGGCCAGAGGCAGAGAACAGAAAGGCAAAGCATGTATTTTTACATATTCCTCATCATATTTTCATACACAACATTGATAAACTTGTTTCTTGTGTCGAAAGCCTGAAAAGAGATTGCTCTTTGGAATACTGTGATACGTACTGTAAGATCTCCAAACTGTAGAGAAGGAAAAAACCACAAACAAAAAACTACTCACTGACTCCTAGGAGGGGTAAGTAGAAACATTTGTTTGCTGTAATGGAGCTCAAGCTGATGTGCCTTAACAGTGAGTTGGACAGTGTTGTGTTCGCTTTGTGAATATGTCGGTATGGTTTAGGACAAGGTATGATGTTAATTAATAAAAAGTTTCATCTCCAGCTCTTGTTGATCACCGTTAAAGTGTTTCTCTGGAAAGTCAATGTGTATAAGATGGAATTGGGGGACATTTCAACCCACTTAACAGGTTATTTGTGTTGAGTGGCTAAAGACACCTTGCTATTGTGGGGAAAAACATTGCCATCCCTAATGATTACCAAATAGAAAGGGTTTAAGGGTTTTAAAGAAAATTAAGAAACTACATGGTGAGCATCTACAGTTTGAAAACCCCGTAAATGGATCTTCATCGGGTAGTCCTTATCCCTAGTTTTAAAAAACTTAGAGGGCAGGTTGATTGATGTAGATCTAGCAGAGGTTTTACACACTTGAAAGAAGGATCTGCAAGTGCTGAAAGCCACTTTTACCTAGAAGGGAAGGATGATGAAAACACAGGCAGTTGGTGCTCAGGACCCAGTTGAAATGAGAAGGTGTATGCCTTGGAACAGGTAGAGCTGCTGATAATACCTGTGGCATGCTGGTGGCACTGCATGGCACGTGCTGTGCAGCAGTGGTCTGGCACCTGCTGCCTGGAAAAACTGGGTATAGCAGAATTACACTTCCACTCTTATTATGTACTCTGATGAGCAAAAACATGTGTTTCGTATTTACATCCTTGAAATTAGTTACCTGGGACTACATGAAGTGAAGTTGGAATTTCATGAGGGTTATTTGGGGGGGGGGTGTCTGTTAAATCTCTGTTCGCTGCTTTTGTTTGTGCCCTTTTGTCTTTGAGTAGAGAAAGAGTTGTGGCTGCAGAACTACTTGTAACAGGAGTTTGCTGTGGTTGCGTTTTGAGCAGACGTTTGTTATTTTAGAGCACAACTCAGTGCCTGTTAGCACCCACATACCTCTGAGCTGAAGCTGTGTATTAAGTTAGTCACCTAATAGTCTACTCTGATGCTAAATCTTTTGCTGTTCCTGCACTGAAACTTTGGGAGTGTGCAGTTTTGAGTTTGCTAATTGGTCAGTCCAGCAAAGTGGACTGGTTAATATGTGGTTACATGAAGATAAATGTTGGTTTATCAGTGGGCAGAGAATAGGCTAAAAAACATTTAAAATATGTTAATTTAAGAAGTGTTTATGCATTAGACATCTGATATCACAGAATAATTTGGACTGGAGTGCTACATTCCTTGTAGGTTCTAGTACTAATGGTGGTGTTGCTGAGATTTGAGCTGTTGTTGATTATTGGTTTCTAAGAAGCATGACAACCAGATTTTGTTAAATTTAAGTATTGTAGATGTAAGTCAAACAAACCACTGCATTTTAAAAGGATGGTTATTCCAGTGATCACACAGGCTGTGGAAAATAATTAGCACACACCACCTCCAATGAAACAGTATATGCTGTTTAAATTAACTATGAGCTATAAGCAATATGATCTTTTTGTCTATCATTTTGACAAGTCTGTGCATTTGAAAATATAGACAAACTGAACATAAACCTACAAATTTCGTTATGTGTACATGTGCATCTTTGTGATGTTTTTCAGGAGCTTTTGTATTGAGGCTGAGCAAAAGCAAAACCTGTTCCACGTGCTTCTGTTTTCCATTTGGATTAACTAGCAAACTATTTCCAGTACTAAAAATCCAGCAGTAAAACAGCAGTGCCACTAGAAGTCAAAGGGTAAAGCAAAAATTTCTTTCTAGTAGTCATCAGTAAAGGATAAATAGAGAGAGGTATTTCAAACTTTGGTTCAGAGTTTGATATGACAGTGTAGCTGTATTTTCCATGTTGGCTGTCTTTGTCAATGGAAATCTTCAGCTGGGTACAAACTAGCAAAGATGTCCCTGGCACAGCACACCTCATCTCCTGGAGATATGTTGCCGAAGCTTTGTGCTGGGAATGGTCCCTTGCCTGTGCTGGGCTGATGGGGGAGTCATCTCACATTCTTGGTGCCGTCCTGGCCGTGTTTGCATGTGCAGTCATTTTGAAGCAGTATTTTGCTTGTATGCAGTGAACTTGAGGACGTAGGGGCAGTGGGTTTGTTTGTGCTTATACACACTTTACTTACTGTACACACGCAGTGGAAATCAGTGCTGCTGAAAATGCAGCAAGTGTGGGAAATGTGTGCTGCATTTGCAGCCGTGGGACGGAGGAAGGGCCTCATGAAATAGAGCCGTTTGGAAAGGTCTGCGGGCTAGATTTAATTTTCCTGCTGGGTCATTCCTGCCTTGGCCTGTGACTTCTGTTGGCTCAGATTACAGCTCTTGTGTGCTGGAAGCAGAGACTCCAGCCCTGATAACCGTCTAGGAGCTTGTTCTACATGATGATGTTTAAGTGAATGAAAAATAAGAGCTATAAAGCACGTGTCTAATGAATAGTCAGATTCTTAAGGTTGTCATGCTGAGTGTTCAAAATAGGAAGTGTTTAATGTGTGCCTGTACAACCTTGCTACTTTTTCCTTTATGATGCTTTATTACCATATAATCTTTAGTTACATTAAAACCTGCATAGCAATATGTGGTTGTGGTTAAACTGCTCAGTAAAAGTTGCTGATACATTTTTTAGGCCCTATCTTGACACTTTGTTGGTCATAGAACATGTGGCTTTTTCACATGCTGCATTTTTATTAACTGCTTAATGCCAGTATTTAGATATAGTAAATTCCCCAGAACAGATTGCACTATGTTTTTTCCAGTTTTGAAGAAAGCTGTTTAAATTAGTTTTCAATTATGTAAGTAAATTCAGAAATTGATTGTATTAATTATGGAATCCATATGGCTTGTTACACTTTGTTTGTAATTAGCCACATGCATTCATTTTATAAATATTTATGCGTGTCAAATGAGCTTGTTTTCAAAACTTGTGTATTTTTACCACTTGTGTGTTTCAGTTGTGCAAGACTTTCAGGTCAACATCTAAATGCAGAGGGAGAAGTGTGTACAATGGGATTGCATACCATCAAACAATTTACTTCATTGCTGATGTTAAGAGATTACTTAGCATGAAAGAATACCCAGTGACTTTTGTGTTCAGGAAGCTGCTCAGTTCTGAGGGCTTTTCTCAAGTGCTCTTCCCAAACCACAAGATATATGCACCTGAGTTTTTGCGAGAAGGTCCCATAAGGCTGTATGAGCGATGTCGAGCTGAAAACATTTGACTCTGGTTAAAACTGACTTGGGAGAAAAATTTATTTCTTGTATTGTTTGAATCAGTTCATTTCTCTAGTCAGTCTGCATCCGTTGTGGATTTGTGTGGCCATATGCTGCATCACTTGGTAGGCATTGAGGGAAAAACTTGCTGTGCCTGGAGCTGGCGGCAGGAGTGCTGTGACAGAGGCGTTCTGACATGTCTGGCCAAAACCTAATTGACCTTTTAAAAAGGAGCAGGCTGGGGGGGTGAAGGGGACAGAGAATTTCCACCTATAAATGGAAATTAAAAGGAACTGTATTTTAATACTTTAAATTGTAGTTTATCATAAAGTTATTCCTTTATAATTATAATAATAAATTGTGTTATTATAATAATAAAAACCAGTTATCTTTTTTGTCTCCTCTTGCAGCAGAACTCATCTACTGAATAGTTGAAACATAATAGTACTTGTGCTTTGAAGCAGTTCTGCTTCAGTGGCTTTAATGTTACACAATAGGTAATGTTTAGAGTAGGTGAAGTTCTCAGGATGAATTCAAGTAATGAATTTCTTTCTTCCTTAGTGTATTTTGAAAATAACTTTTGGTAAGCCTGTAAGTTTGTGATTTTTTTTTGGGGGGGTGGGGGATCTGTTTATTTGTTTTTAGAAGCTAACCAACCAAAAAAGTGCTTTCTTCCTACACTGCCAGGTTTGTGTTTAAAAAAAACCAAAAAAACATCCCAGCAGCTTGGGGTTCTGAAGGAGCCATTCAAAGGTATCACTGCTTGTTTGGGGCTTCTAGGAGATACTGTATGCCCAAAGATAAAAATGCACGGTTCTTTCTATTGTTCTCTTACTCCTGAAAACTCATCTTAAAGGAGGGAAAAGAAAAAAAAGAAAAAAGTACTTTAATGTCAGACCAGAGGAAATGACCCTGGGGGTTTGCCATAGATTAGACAGGAAATCACACTACAAATTGACCCCAGAACTTGATTTCCAGCTCACCACTTCAACCACAAGCTCATTCGCTCTTTTCTCTGCAGACAGGCCACCCAGCTGAAAGGAGTACCTTTGCTTGGGTGGGAGGAAAGCTGTGCCCACATCGTTACTGGGGCTTGGGTGCGAATTCCTTGTCCTTCAGCCCTAACAGCCAGGAATGTGCTGCTGGGCAGTCGCTGCAGTTGGCAGTAGTGGGAGTTCTTTTCTGAGTCGCTGCTGACTTCTGTTCTTGTGGTGGTTCATGTTTCTCCTTGTCTGAAAGGCACATTGCATGCACTGTGGTCATTTCAGATGCAGCTGGAATGTTTGTAGGAAAAAAATAGCTGTGCTGTAAAAGTTTCTCCTGTAAGGGAACAGTGTCAGCTCACTGGAATATTTATTGCATTTGTAGATCAGTAGTTTTCTGTACTGATTTAACCTGGTGATAGAAAGTATGGCCAGAGCAGTCACTTGAGTCAGTACTGCTAGAGGAGGAGTGTGTACTTCAGGAGAGCTGGGAAGCTTCAATTTTATTGTATGCAAGAACTGCATATTCTAAAATCATGTCATTGTAACTTTCTGCACTTCTCACCCTGTTTACCTCATCCTATTTAGTAGGACTTGCGGGAGGGGTGCTTTCTGAAGTGACAGCTTTAGTTCAGTGTAACATGTGCAGCGACTGAGATCATCTCTGCCCGAAGCTGTCCCAACCCTTCAGTCTATATTCAGTAGCAAAGATTGAGTTTCTTGTGTCAGACTGAACTGCTCTTCAGCTCCATCTACAGGGTTACATTGTCCACAGGGTCCTGTCAGCAGGACTGCACCAGGAGAAGATGGATGAAAGGTAAAGAGGTCATGGTGGCTCTTGACATAAGGATAAGACCTTCAAGGGTGGGTTAGATCAAAACAATGCTTGGTAGGCAGTTTCCAGCAAGATCCCCTGAAATCTTGTGTCACCTCTACCCTGGATGCCAGTGGAGACAGGTGATGTTTGTCAGCATGCAGCTGGGCATGCTTGACATGTGCCTTGCAGGTGGTCAGGTGTAAGTGCCTGGAGCAGTTTGCAAAACATTTGCTACTGAAATTGTCTGAAATGACACCTGACACTAGAATGCAAGAACATGTTCATGTCAGGTCACTGATAATGTGCTGATACTGACTATAGAGTAGGTATTAAGTGGATTGCTAAACTTGCTTGCTGTGCAGTAACAGGAAGGCTTACGAGGCTTTTAGAAGAGCTAGTGGGGGGAAAAAGGGATTTTTAAAAGTTTGGGGTGTTTTTTGTGTTATAGCTTTTTTTTTTTTTTATTTGACTGTGTTCAAGCTGATGCCTCATCAGAAGTACTGGGTTTTGCTGCTTTATATAATACAGTGCCACTAGAGCAGTGTGGTCAGTGTATGGTGCAGTGGTACAGAAAAAGAGCATCCCACCAGAAACAGAAGCTGCTGCTTGTGCTAGAACCAAAACAGCAGAGGGAAATTCAGCAGTGTGAACCTGGTTTGCTAAAGGCATATTCACAAGAAGAACTGAGAGAGCGAAAGTACGTTAACAGCAAACTTTTCAGTTTATGGTAGTGTGTGCAGCATGTGGAAAAACAACTTTAGTGCAATTCACTTCCTAATATGATACTTGGTTACTATGTAAAGTTTAGGACAAATATGTTTCTGAGTTCTTTTAAAATAGCTTGGATTTTAAGCTCATGAGAACAGGTTTTTACAACACTTAATGTATCAGCTCTACTAGTGACCAGGATTTCACAAGCTTCTGCAATAGAAATAATAGGATTTTTCTTCCTCGAAAATATAAGAGGTTTTTTGTGGTTTATATGCATGAGGTGCTTTTTACCTCCCTCTTTATTCTCGATTTCCTGTGGAGTAACATGATAACCCTTGCATTTATGGTCTTGACCACAATAATTATAGATTTTCCTTGGAAATCCATGGAATGCTGCAAGTTAGCTGTGCGTGGAGTTTTGAGACACAGGAGACAGGTGGATATGACTGTTGTTATATGCAGAAAATCTGTGGTGAAAGTAGATTGCTTGTTTCAGGTTTACAGAAACTGACTGATCAGCTGTTATCATTTTGTATCACTCAGTGCCTTAGCAATTTATTTTAATATGGTACACAGAACGGAGTAAATGGCTGTTAGTATTTTTGGATGTTGAGTGTGATATGGATAATAGAGGAAAACCAAGAACTCTATACCCTCGTGGAAGACAGTGTTTCTGATTTCTGTATTCTGTTTCTTTTTTTTTGCTGATGGTATCAAGCCTCTTTTCAAATACAGATACTTAATAAAAAAACAAGTTATCCCTTTGGAAAAACAATTTATTCACATCCAGAAAAATCAGTTTGATTATGGGCTAAATGAGTAACAGATTTCAAGATTTTAGGCAATATTAAGGTAAACATGAATTTTTCTATTACTTGAGATAATTGAACTATCACCAAATAATGAGTAACAAGATGAAGGGCAAGTTTCAGAATGAAATTTAGAGGAAATATGGTAATGAATTATGTGATTTGTACCCAGTCTTAATAACTGTCTGATCTTTTTCAACTAAAATGTTTGTATTGAAAGTGCTGGCCCATGGGTAATTAAATGGACATTCATTATATTCAATACGCTGTGTGGCTATTTGAGGCTCACAGTTCATGTGGTAGAGTTGAGAAATGCATTCTTTGTGTAGGGGAGGCAGATAAAATCCTACCCAGCTTTTCCTGTGAGCCACCCGCGTTCAGGCCGGGGTCCTGCTCGCTGTGGGCACAGGGGTTGTTGTAGGGCAGTTCTTGAATGGGTAAACTGGGGCTGCTCATTCCTGTTTCCTGCGTGCCAGCACGCTGCTTGTGTGGCATGCCAGCCTGGGAAGCAGATCCAGGAAAGGAAAACGGGAGGAGGAAGGGAAAGGCTTGGTTTCTGCGTGTCTCCTCAGCCCGTGCTGGCCTGCTGCCTGGCCGCATGAGCTCCCGTGCGGGCACAAAGGAGGGGCATTGGCTGGGACAGGGATCTTGGCAGCCTGCGCTCCTGTTGGCCTGGGCACCGATCGTTAATGTGACACCAGGATCTGGCTAACAGTGTTGTGCAGGCTCGGTGCTATAATAATGTGATTTTAGAGCTTTTGACCAGTGCAAAGCGTGAGCAGAACAAATCTGTGCAAGTTACAGATGAATAGAAATCAAACAGAAATACCCTGATTCTTCTGTTTATCAGAACCAAGTGCTTTCTAATTTAATTTTAGGTAAGCTTGGTCTGTGTTACTGTTTTTTATTGTATGAACCACTGAAAAACAGACACAAGTAGAAATCCTAAGTAGTGAAGGCAGAGGAGTTGATTTTGGAACAGTATGCATGAATTTTAATGATTTGAGGACAATGAGCCCTTGCAATTTGACTTGTTTACTCTGTTCCAAAATGTCTCTGAAGACATAAGATGGTTAGCAGCTCTAAGTAAAGCCACATTTAGAAGCTGATAGATGATGTTATTCAGATCAGTTAGATTCCAGGAGTTTTAATCCTTTGAGATGTGAGCTGACAATGTAACATTTCTTCATACCTTTTGGACAGCTGTCTATTTTCTTGATGTGACAGGTAATAATACCACTGCTGAACATGCTGGAGTAGCTGTTCTCTGCTATGGAGATGCAAAACATTAGAGCGGAGGTGTTGTGCAGGACCTAAGCTGCTAAGTCAGTAAACTCTGCCCGACCTTGCTTTTTCTTTTCTTTCTTTTTTTGTTTTTTTTAGGTTGGGGTTGTGCAGGTCTGATGGTGACAGGGAGAAGGGAGCTGGTGGCAGATAGATAGTAGGAAAGGGCCATGAAAAGAAAGCAGTAGAGATGGGAGAAGACACAAGAAGGCAGAGACAAAGATGTGAAGAGAAGGACTTGATGGAAGGTGGACTCAACTGAGAAGTTTCCAAACCACTGCTTTAGATTTTATGATATTGGTGATATCATGAGGAAAATTTGCAATTGTCCTATTGTTTCACCAAATTGAAAGACAGTTATGCTCTTTAATTAACTTTTCTCCTAGACATTGAAGGTGTCTAAGTAATTGGCTCTTGGGCCACTAGGGAATGTATCATTTCAGTTAAAGATCACTGACATAATGAAATCTTTCAAGCATTTTCCAGTGTACAATAAGTATAAAGAGATAGTTATTTTGGCACATTTTGGGCATAAGATTATGGAAAATAAGCTTTCAGCAATGTGTCTGTTTCAGTTCTCAAATTTTCTTCTCTCTACTTTTACTGAAATAAAGCTTGCAGAATGTTTACATAAGATGTAAGCTGGTATAATTTTATAAGAATCAGGGCAAATTGCATATGTGCAGTTCAAGTAATGGATTTTATTGCAGGGAATAAAACCTCTCCTAACACTATCTTGCCTCATTGGTTAAATGCAGTATTTCTGTCATTCAGTTGTCTAGGCTTTGGACTGTGGCATTAAGAGTTGGCTCTACCAATTTGTAAGCTGTGATCTTTCATTTGCCCATATGAAATGCTCTTCATGGTCTTTTAGACCAGGCTTTCAAAAGATCACTTTTATCTTCCATTTATCAACTTTGCTTAAAAAACATACAAACATCTGAACTGTAGGGAATGCAGGAGTTCAGTCTCCCAGGCTGGCTTTCTGTGGAGCAGTGCAGGGTGCTAGCAGTAAGCTGAAATGGAAATTGTCACCTCTAGTAATTCTGCATGGGGAAGATTTCCAGAGTAGCTTGGGTTAAAGATACCCCATGGCATTTTTGTGAGTTGCTGCTGTATGTAGTGGAGTAGCAGTTGTGAGGAGTACCATACCTGTTTTCCTGGTGGTGGGGTAGGAATTCCTGTGAGAGGAGCCATGCTGCCTGCGGCTCCGCATATCTGGGTGAAAGAAGGGGAGCATTATTTGGCTCCTGGAAAGCAGAGCTCAGTCTAAGGGATCTGAGAAGGAGGCACAGTGGTGCATGCAGCAGTCTGAGCTGTGCTTCAGCTTGTGATGGAGAACATTTAGACGGGAGCTCCTTTTTAGGCATAGAGTAGGTAAAAATAGGTTTCTGAATCTGTAATGCTTCTACAGAGTTTATAAGGTTGGGGAGTTTGTGCATTTGGTTGGGAGGAGGCCACTTTAAAGCACCAGTGCAGTTTCTCACATTAAAAGGTTGAAAACAAAAAATGAAGAAGGGTGCTATAATGTTATAAAAGGGAATGGCAACAGCACTTAGATCCAGCCTACAGGCCTCCAGGATGATAGGCATTTAAAGGGGAATGGAATAATTGCAGCTTTTTTGAAAGGAAACTTCCTCCCTTTTTTCTCAAAACTATGTCTTTATTTCACAGCAAGCAAGGGCAGAGCAAGAAGAGGAATTCATCAGTAATACTCTATTTAAGAAGATTCAAGCTCTGCAGAAAGAAAAAGAAACACTTGCAGTAAACTATGAAAAGGAAGAGGAATTTCTCACTAACGAGCTCTCAAGAAAACTGATGCAGGTAATTGTTGCCTTTACTGATGGTTCTCCCAGGAGCCTCAGGACTGACTGGTGACTGAACTTTTGTGTTCGTGTGACTGCACTCTGAGGGAAGTGGTCAGGTTGGAAAGCTGACTCTTGATAAAAGCAAAATACAAAAAGTGTAGTGAGTGACCTTTTTTTTAACACGTTGCTTTAAAGTTTGCATCTGTGAACTCAGCTTTGAGAACCTGAAAGTTTGTATACTGGTGCAAAAAATGGGTGTAGCTTGCAGTAAATGTTAACTGTCTTCCAGACAAGAGTTACTGATTAATTTAAAATACTAGTGAAACACACTTTTTTTTTCTGGAGTCTTTGATATTTAACAGGAGTCCTGAAATATTAAACTTCGTATACAACAATGTGCAGCGATGCTTGAAGGAGACTTTTTCTGTAAGTTTATCCATACTTGTAACAAAACTGTTGCTTCTATTGAATTAAAACACATCAGTTTGATGGTAAAAGTAAAAAGTTGAAGATGCTGGGGCAATTTGTGGCAGAGCAACTTCTTTCATTACCCAAGCTGCTAATTTTTGGAAAGTGGCTAAGTATTTGTTGAAAGGGTTGTTCATGGTTGCTGTGTTCTCAGAGTCTTGCCTAAATACCTGCTTTTGGCCCCTATAGGAGACAGGGTACTAAAGTTAGGGGAATGCTTAGTGTGATCTGCCTGAGCTTTTTTCATGCCATTAGTTCTAAGCTATGTCATGAAAAAGTAGGCACTTTAAAAGAAGCTAATTTGTATGTTGTAAGCATTGCTGTACTCTGCAGCTGGAGACTGAAGGCATGTTTAGCCCCGCAGTTAGGAAATAACAGTGTTTGGAAACACCACTAGAGCTAATCCCATCTGGCGCTTTTGTTACTGAAAACTGGGCCTTCTCTCACTTTGTCTCTTTGGTGCCTGTTATCACACAGGAAGCTCAGCAGCAAGATAAAATATCCCTTACGTGATATTACTGTTTCCCCTTGCTGTTCTTGAGGACTGACAAGAGTGTTTCTGACTAAGAGACATGTTTGCTTTCTAAGTCATACATTTTCATGAAAAACAGAGAAGCAGATGGCAGTAAAATAGGGGTATCAACTGTTCTTTTCTAATTGAAGTTAGATGTGGATATCGCTATAGAAAAAGCTTTCCAATGAAGTCTCTTGCAGTAAAGGGAGAAAAGGTACATTGAACAATGTGGTTTAATTGAAAATAACAGATAGAAATCTGTTACAGAAACAAGTTACGTGGGACTGTACCATACATTGTAAAGACGAAACTAAAACTTACTTTAAAAGTAAAAGCATGAATTACACCTGATTTGTTTGAAGAGTTTTGAAGTCGTATGATGACCTTGCACACAAATTTGTACCGCCAAGTTCTGCAGCAAGTAAATTGTTCTATCAAGTAATTGCTTAAAATTTGCTTAGCCTTTTCCCTAGAATTCATGAGATTGTTTTAACTGGTTTTTTAAGCTATCTTTAGCATTCTTAATTGCTAAAATTATGCAAAATAGGTTCACACATTACAAAGAGAAATACAAACTTCTTGTCAACCTAAAAGTACAATTATTTTTATTCTTTTTTGCTATGGACTTTCAGAAACTATCCTTTGACTGTTGCCTCAAATTAAAGAAAAAGGTAACACTACTGTTCTGAAAATGGCCAAGAGGGTGCTTGTCTTGTTGTAATGTATGAAACTATGCAAGGGCATTGTGCTGTTTGTTGGAAACCCTTAATGGGTGCAACTTCATTCTCATTGGTGAAAGATTCAGAGAAGCATCTGAAACAGAATGCAGACATAAACTGGAAGTTATTCTCACCTTTTGTGCAGCATTTGGAGAGAATCCTGAGTTTTGGGTTCAACATCATCCCATAAATATTACCCAGCTTTCAGCAGGCAAGCTGCAGGTTTCTGCTGAAAGAAAAGCCGTAACTACAAGAGTATGGAGGTAAAATTCTGACCACCACCTGTTTCTATTAAACAGTATCTCAACCTGCAGCCTTATATTTCATTCCATGGGGCCTTGCAGTAAGCCTCATTTAGCCTTTGATAAACATGGTTATGTCATTCAGAAGGTTTTAAAATATGGCAATTCATAAATGCACCTGTGTTGCAAATTGTTCATCCTGAAGCTGTGTAATTTCTCTCAGCACCATTAGGTAGCAATTTTTGAAAGTAAACTGTGAGTTTATCCTCTCCGTGAATTAATAACCCAGGTAACTTGAAAAAGAGAACAGCTGTCAACATGCTGGTGGTGGTGGTGGTGGTTGTGTCTGTGAAGGGTGACTGGCATGGAATTTCTTGCTTAGAGGTTCACCTGAAAACTTCAGTGCACACAGGAGATAAGGGTTATATCAATGCTCCTCCACCAGGCCGGAGCTGAAACTTCTGTGCCTTGTGCATAGGCACCAGTGGTGTTTTGGTTTATGGCATATGCTGCAAATGCTATTAACCCTTCCCTTACACTGGTCAGCAGGTTTTGTTGTCCATACTTCTGGATGACTTTTCATACCTTTACAGTGGCTCAAGACTTGCAGTGTGGGTGGAAGACTTGTTTTAAAGCAAACAGTTTAATATTAAAACTATTTTTCTGTTTGTATGTATGCTGAATGCTGATCTCATTTCATGGCTTGATTATATCTTTGATTTGATAAACTTGCTGTGAAATGCAAAACCAGAATATCGATATATTCTCCTAAACATCAGTAACATGGTTGGCAACTTATAAATGATACAGAGGAAATGGTCCCTTTCACTAAAGAGCTTACCTGTAGAATTAGGGAACATTTGAATATTACTGTATGTTTCCGTGAAAGTAATTTTTCATCTCTTCAGAGACTTAGTGAGTTGACATTAGAATATTGGTGAGTTGCAGTCACTTTTCTTAAGTAGCAAAGAACTGAAAATAATACCTGATGGTTTTTGTTTTCTGAAAACTTATCTGTTGTCTGAAAGTTTTGATTCTTCAGTTGTGAATCCTGGGAATTAAATCCACGTAGACCAACAGATTAAATATTGGAGAAGAGATTACATTATTGTAATAATGTAATGATATTACAAGTAAACTCATTTTTTGGAAAAGGAGGCATTATTGACACCCATCACGTGGTCAGTTTAGAGTTTATTACAATATCTTTTCTATAATCGGATAGTCTTCCCATTATTCAGGTGTAGTGCTACATTCCTGGCTAATGTTTTTTAGACCAGGAAGTTAAGATAATTACAATTTCCTTTTTTTTTTAATTTCCTGAGATTTGTGAGTGCCATGCTTACCATTACCCACTAGAGTGTATTGTAGCAGCAATTCTGTCTTTATTAGGAGAATAATGAACTCATAAATGCCCACTTCCATTTTTGGCATCTTTGCTCTGGAGGGAATTCTAGTTAAATTAGATGCAGACTTTGGATGATGACTGAACCAGCAATACAGTAGTCTCCAGTTGGTTGCTTCACTGTTCTTTGGGATTAACTCTTAATGTCTCTGTTCGTCAGGCAATGTTGGTCTGACCTGGAATGAGACTTTCAGCATTCATGCTGTCAGACATTGTGCATCGAATGGCTTCCTGCCTTTTGGATGAGTAAGGGAAAAAATTGCACATGAATCTGTTGTTTTGTCTAAAACTTAGCGTTTTGGAACAGAGGAGAGATGCTTCTGCTCAACTGCATCTCATTTTCACTCTCAGTTTTTCAAGTATTTACAACTCTATGCCTGTGTCAAAATTACTGCCATATTATTCTGTTGAAAGCTACCCAGCAGAGGGACTTTTTTCATGGTGCCTGTGTGTTTGTTGCTTTGTCAGACCTTTGTTTGTCACAATTGTAGGGGCTTATGCCTCTCATTCAGCCTGGCCTCTGGAATGAGCTCCCAGAATGTTAAAACATTTTAAATGTGGGAGCTGCCTGCCAGAGCTGCAGTGCTTCTCCTAGCAGCCAGCAGGAATCTCCCAGTTCAGCACCATGTGCGTTGCTGTTATAAAACACAGACTGACATCAGGTTTGCAATATCATAAGAAATTAATTTCGAAACCTTTTACTATATGCCAGACTGAGCCTAAACAGACACAGTAGCACATAAAAGAAGGTGTTTCCACTGGAATAATACTGTCTTTCTGGTGCCATACCATTGCTTAATAATACCTTTTTATAACTGCAACTTTCACTGACTCTACAAGCCAAATGAATAAATACACAATTTTGTTAGATAAATTTCATTTGTTTAGCATAATTATTAATTTTCTATGTTGAATGTTGCTGGAATGAAGGAGCACATGCATCTCACCAGAGGTCTTATAGTAAACAAAAGCTTTTTATCACATACGTCCTTGACAAACTTCTTATAAGCCTTATATAAATTTACTATATTTTCCTGTGTACTTCATGTAATACATTTTTTTTTACCTGATGAAGTCTCTGGAAAGCTTGGAACAGTATTTTTATAGCATCCTCAATCCTTAGTCATTGTTGAATGGTAGCAGTATTTTGCAGAATATCATTAGAAGCGTTTTGATGCAGGCTCTGTTCTTGCAGCAGTGGACGTGGACATGTTGAGTTCCTGTTTTGAAATTGAAAGTAGTAAATCTTAAAAATTAATGTTTTGTGAAACAAGGCTGCTCCCAAGAGAAATTTATTTTTAATGTTGTTTGATCTTACAAAGTCAGTTGCTTGAAGTTGTGCACCAGTCCTTTTCAAAATCAAATTCAGATTTTTTTCAACACCCTTGTGTTTTTGGAAGTGCAAATTGGTCCAAGTATCTGTCCTTGAAAGTAAGATGTTACAACATACCAAGATAATAGCATAATGTGTAGTCAGGCAAGTGAAGTAATTGGATGTCTGTACAGAAATGTTTCTTACATAAGTCTGATTCTTGATAATTCTTAAAAAAATTATAAGTCTGTAAACATAAGCTATTACCCTTCCTGCTCTCCAAAATATAATGTGTCAGCTGAAGGATGCAAATGGGATTGTGCAGAATAAACAGAGCCAGCTCATCTATCATTTATGTGATGAACATCTGGACATAAAGAGGAGGCAAACTGCTGATACAAAATTGTTAATAAATAGGACTTTCAGGATGCAGTGAAGGAAGAAGTGGACGGCTTTTGAGGGCCTGGAATACCTAAAAATAGACTGTACAAGGTCATAGTCTGGGGGATAAATGCAGGTTGTTTTTTTAAGGGGGAACTTCATCCATTGGCTCCATTACTTCATAAAAACATTTCCCACGGTCCCAGATGTAAGCCAGTACAGTAAAGAAGGAAGGTAAATGTGGTCCTACGTTGTATCAGGACACTTGTTTCTACAGAGAGTGTTACTATAGTTGTTTAGAACTTAGGTGGACTAAGGCACACACTCCTGCTGCTAAGCTTTGTGTTTGATAGCCCCACTCTCACTTCAGACTAGTCACTGTCTCTCTTGCACCAAACCCATCTCTAATCTTACGTAGCTGAAAATTCTCCTCCAGTTTTCATAGGCAGTTCAAGGTCTGTGAGACACTGACATCAAGGTGACACGTTCTAACACATTTTGTTCATTCTCTTTAGCTGGCAGGTGTATCTGTAGACCGTTGTTACTATAATTGCATGTAATTAAAAACAGTTGGGAAAGACTCTCTTACTTTACTAAGTAAAATAAACACTATCCACCTATGTTTCACCAGAGGATATTTTCTCATTGTTAGTAATTCTGTTCTTCAGCATTAAGGTTTCAGCAATAACTGGATTTTGGTTTTGGTTTTGTGATCAAAAGAAATAGAAGGGAAAAATTATTTTACCCTATATGAGTGACAGACACCACTCATGTATTTTGGGGATGTTAGTAGTATTTTTCTTCCCCTTTGTAAAATGAAGCCAGTATTGTGTATTCTAAGAGTTTTCTATTCTGGTCTTTATTTTAAATTGTGAAAAATAAAATGTCAGCATTGACAGGCCCTGCAAACACCGTTAACCCCCAAACTTCTCCCATATGTGTATTGCCAAGTAGTTGCTGTCTGCTTGGTGCTGTTCCTCCATGAGCCTTTTGGCTCTGATCTCTCTGCCAGGCTGCACTTCACAGACCATTTTGTCTCTACATAGCAGCAAAAGGAGCTGAATTAATGAATGAGCAATTTTAGCTTGTTTTAAAATCAAAGTATGTTCCTTCACTGTGGATATCCAGCAACCTTGATTTGTGTTCATGACTGAGAGGTCTCTCTCCATTTCCTCAGGTTTTCCTCACACATTTAAACGCTGTGACCTTACAGATGTTGTGTGCTAGCCAGAAGAACTGGCATAGAAAATGAAAAAAGGAGGTGGGAAAAGGTGCCTGCAGTTTTAAGTGGATTGTCAGAACACAATGTAATTACACTGTTGTCTTTTGGTGACATTTGCTTTTCCCTGAGTCAGGTTCACGTGTTCGTACCATGGTGGCAGTCACACTCTTTTATCCACAGGAAGATTTGGGTCCCTGTCTCAGAGGGACTCTACTCCAAGCCATACTTCATGTTAAAATGAGGGGGGTTTCTTGTTTCTATCTGCTTGAGAGCCTTGAGAGTTAACAATTTTTTTTTCATTGGATGTACTAAATGAAAAAAATGCCCTTCGGTATTAAGAAAATGTATAACATCGATTTGAAGTAACCAGTATTTTTATGTCATCTGAACAGTTTGATTTTGGTAGCATTGGAATATAAATTAAAATTTTTTGTTGTTGTGTGTAAACTCGTTGCACAGCAATTTCATTAGTATGAGTTCAGTCACAATTTTCGTCTTTCAGTTGCCTGGGAGAAGGAAGTGCTAAGACCTACATTTTGTGCTTTGGGTGCTCTTGAGATGATGCATTTAGATTAAAATTTTGTGAACACTATGGTAGATTTTTTTACTTTTGAAATGTCTATAATGCATTATATATAGCAAATAAAATAACCTATTTTGATTTGACTTAATAATTCGAAATGTAGTTTTATCTGCTTTGTAAATATGCAGCACAGTTTAAAAGGCTCCTTTTTGAAGGGCTGTTGGGTGGGTTGTACATTTTGAAGTCTTTTGAGAAGCATCAGTAGAGAATTTAACATGCAGTAGGAATAAATGTGTAAATAAATGTATAAAAGGTGCCTAAGTTCATGCTTTTATTTGTGTGTTTAAAATATTTACATGTCTCCTAAATTTTTAGCTGCAACATGAGAAAGCTGAACTGGAGCAGCATTTAGAACAGGAACAGGAATTTCAAGTGAACAAACTGATGAAGAAGATCAAAAAACTGGAAAATGATACAATTTCAAAGCAGCTCACTCTGGAGCAGGTAACTCCTTCATTTCACCATTATGTGACTGAGAAAAAACCAAGTTCTTCTGTTGTATTAGATTTGACTTAATTTTTTAAGTGTGTAAGAAACTGGGCAGTATTGAGGATATAGAAAAGTCAGTTCAACTTTCAAAGCAATAGAAAAGTAACATAATTTATTTTGAGAAACTTGGATTCGTTTTTTTTTTTCATGGCCATTATAACTTCTAGTAGTCTTTCTGTGGGCCTTTCATGTCTACTGGACAGCAGTGACCTCAGCAGCCACCAGTTTTGTATGATTCTCCTTTTTCTGTTGACATGAAAAAATTAGTTAATGGCTATCTGAATGATCGAGTGAGTTCTCTTGATTCGCATGGTAACATTCTATATGGAGAGACCTATGAAACAAATTGAAAAATAAAAAGGTAGGAATACGTCGTTGCCAACAAATCCTTTCCCAGCATGGAAATTAGCATGAGGTTGAAATAACTCTCTTAGCCACAAGGTGGTGGTGGCTACCACTTAATCAAAATGCAAAGTAAGCTTAACATACTAAGCTGTTGTACTCTTTGAAATGTTAGCATGAGCCACAGCTGAAATCTGCATGATGTTATTTTTGTCTCATTGTTCTGGACAGACAGACTTGTGAAATCATAAAATTTGAAACTTGTTGCTACATCTAAATGTCAATGATGTATTGTTCAAAAAGCTTGGATGCGCAAAGGTCTTTAGTATCTGGCTTTGAAAACTTTGTGAAGATGTTAAAATTTGGCTGCCAGGCTTGCTTAGAAATTCCATGTGTATTTGTGTGATTCACCATATGCCTTTGTTTTCTCTCACAGTAAGGTAGAGTAAATCTCAGGTTACTTTGGGCTTCAGCATGCTTTCCTCCCTCACACAAATTAAAAATGCTGATTGTGCTAATTAACCAGCTGAAGCAGCAGCCGTGGGGCAGTGGGCACTACCTAGCAAGAAGTAACCCAAGGTTGTGAGGAGAGCCACTTTGCCTTTATTGCACACTGAGGGAATTAAGGAAGAGGGATTGCCATGGTCTGCAACACAACCTTCAGAACACCTGTTAAGCAGGGCTTGGAAGGAGGACTCCAGCAATGCTGTGAGCTGGGCTGCATTGGGATCTGTCACTAATCAGGGAGCAGATAATTACAGCATATGTTCACTGAACTGTTTTTAAAATAGAGAACATGAATTATCTGTGCTTTGTGTTCTTTCTTTCTCCTTTGCTTTTTTTCATCTGAACTGCTTATGCCACAGGTGATCAGTAGGTGTCTGATTTGTGGCTGTGGTGGTTGCATAGAATATTATTCCGTAATAAAAAATTAAGTTGGAACTTAGGGTTCAAATGTGACCTGAAATAATTTCTTAAGTCAGCTTGAAGTCAGCAGAGCATTCTTCTCTGAAGGCAAATGGTGAAGAAATTTGCAGCGTGTGACTATTTCATTAACTGAATGGCTCAGTTAAAACGAGCAATAATGTTCTGTGTTACAGTTCAGTGGTTTGATAGGAAATAAATAGCTGTCAGTATTGCCCAGCAGAGGCCAAGTGTGTGTAGTCTTGCTGTTGTTACTATTTTTAATTGCTTTCCTCTTTCATACAGTATAGTGAGAAACTAGAATTGATGCAGTTAGGAGATGAGAAATAACAACTAAACTGGCAATAATCATCTCCTATGTCTGCTTTGAAAGGAGAAGAACATGAGATGCGTCAAATCTTCGGGAAAGATCTTCTTGGAGAGCAGCAGAATTAAAGCTACAAAGGGCAAGGTGGAGATGAGAAGCAGAGAAGTAAAATTTAGGATAGTGGGCATAGGCAGAGATCAGCATATTCAACTTTGACTGATTTGGAAGACCTCCATTTCAGGAGGGAACAGCTGTGCTTGTTAATAAGTTGGCAAGACAGTTGACAAAGCAGTGATACAGGAGTACACACGTAATGGATATTTTAGCTGCATTTTGAAGTAAAGTGAGTGCACGTGTGAAAGAGAGAAGAAACACAAGTGGGTGGTGAGGAAGGTTAAAAGGAATTTTACTCTTCCTCTGAAGGGAAGGTTAAGGTCTGAAAAGCAAGCAATGCTTCCTTGTTTCCCTGTTTTAATGGTCAAAATTAAGTGATGTTTGATTGGAATGTAACCATGAACCCATGCAGAGTGACACTAGTATTGACAAAGCTGCTGGCTTGATCCTGAGCATAATCCCATCCTGCTTATTTTAGTTCAGAATATTACCATATTTCTAAAATATTCACTGACTGGAGTATCTTTCAAAGTACACCTGAAACTACCTAGTACCAAGCCAAATACACCAATTCTCTGAATTCACAGCTCTGAACAGGATGCTGCAGTTGCTTCTGCTGTAGGTCCCATTCAAGGTGTTCTTCCTCCAATCTTTGAAATCCTGACAGTGGGAGAAACTGGCACGATGCTCATGATCAGAAAAGGAAGATCCTTGTTTCCAGTATGTTTTCGTATTGCTGGAGATGTGGAGTTCTAGGTCTGTTTCACAACCTGGTTTCTTTGGTGTTTCATCAGAGCAGCTTCAGGGCACAACACAAGGCTTATTTGTCTGTTGTTGCTGATGGTTTGGCTGTGCCATTGTGCACGCTCATCTACATGCAGATTTTTAATTAATGGACTCCACTGCCTTGGTGATGGTTGCTATAATCCTAAATGTAATCTTAGATTTTTCAAATCCAGACTTATAAATAATTTACTCTGTCTTTAAATTCCAGTGTGCTCTTCTTCCTACCATTAAAAGATAGGGATTTCTTTTCACCTGTATGTTCTTGTGGGTTTGTTTGTTGCTAGATCAAAACATAGTTGTAAAAAGACTCAGAGTAGGTGAGTCTAAGCCATGCTGCATTGAAATGATGCAAAAGCCATTGCTGCAGAGGTCAGGACCTGCATTCACACTTTTTTCATCATGTGATTATCTAGATAGCTGTGCAATGTAGTGGAGATGTGGGTTTTGGTAATGTAGAAGCACAATGTGCAGATTGTGAGGACATTTTCTGTAGTTTCTTCCCTGTGGATGTTCCCAGCCCCAGGCATTGGCCAGACTGGCTAAGGAGCCCTGAGGCTGGGTGCCCTGTGCTCCTGGGGCTGAGCCCTTTGCTTTCCTACCTCTCCACCTCCAGCCGTGTGGGGAACGAAGTGTTAGTCAGGATCCAAATTCTCATCCTTGTGGGGAGGCTGAAGCATTTCTGACTCTCTTTTATTGAAGTGTAAGTTCCCTGAGCTGTTAATGTACATCTGGAAACTCAAACATGGAAAGATTTGCTAGACAGTGTTTCTCTTTCTAAGTATGTTCCCTATTACTCATCAGCATATGTCTGCTTCTGCTCACAGTAACTAATTCCTCTAACCTTTAAAGAAGAAAGTTGTACATTCATTAAACTTGCACCGGTACCTGAAGTGTGCAAGTTTTTTTGGGGGGGGTTTCTAAGTATTAATTTGGTGGTTAGCACTAATAATTTACAGATTTAGATGCTGCAATAGCCCTTCAAGCCAGTGTTGTAGTAAATGGAAATAGTTTCATTCTGTTTTCAGTCTTTCCATTTTCTAATGTGAGATCATTTGCCCAGCAGAAAAGTGGTGTTAACGAAGGCTTGGCTCGTAAAAATGCTTCCATGCTATTTTCCACCTGTAAAGGTGTTGATCTGCTCCCAAATATTTCATTATTGCCAACTTTTTGAGTTCAGTTACATTGCTACTGAGTAAGATCAGCTGTGCCTCTTAATATTCTCTTGTATTAATAATACTTGCATTGGATTTCTACTTAAACACTAATAACAGGTTTCTTCATGTATGGGTCTACATTATATCTTCTTTTATTAACTTTGGAGTAGAAGGTTCTACATTGTATCTTGTATTAACTCATAGTAGAATCAACTATGTTTGTTCACACAGTGAACATGATTCATGTCAAGCTTTTACTTTTATAAAGCCTTTGCTAAGACAGAATTACATTTGTTTTGCTATGATAAAGTAACACTTAAGGCAGTTCACATAACTTTTTTTTTTTGCTATTTTTGTTATGTCCTTTATCTAACACAAGGCACACAAGGCAATCATGGCTTCTGTTCCATTTCTGGATTATTTAACTATGATTCTTCCACTAAAAAAGCCTAAAATTTTCCAAAAGAATTGTTGGTGTAGTGAACAGTAAATTCAGTTTGAATTTCATAGATTTATGGGATAGGACATATCTTTGAATGGGTTTGTCACATCATCAGTGCCTGCATGTCCAGGGTTCATGCTCCTCCTTATTGGCCAGAGACAAGTTCTGTGAGAAAAACTTGTGTTAAGGAGATAACAACTGTGCAGCTACTGAATCTCTTGATTTTTCCAATGCGTTGTGCCTGAATTTTGTCTCTTCTTCCCCTTCTCCTTGCTCTTGCAGAGCATTGTGTAAAATGGTGTTGTTGGAGTTTTCCTAATGACAGTTCTCTTGCAAAAAATACATGCCCATCATTTTTCCTAATTGTTCTTCCTCTCCAGTTAAGACGTGAGAAGATTGACCTTGAAAATACTTTGGAACAGGAACAAGAAGCACTAGTGAATCGTCTCTGGAAGAGGATGGATAAGCTGGAAGCAGAAAAACGGTTTGTCTTGTTGCAGTGCACTCGTTACTGTGGGAGAGATTTTTTAAAACATCATGTTCTGGATTAAATATGTTCATCTCTGTCCCACAAGAGTTGTCTGACCTGTGAAAACCTGGAAGATGATGCAGTTGTAAAGTTCTTGTTTTCATGGTGGCACATCATTGATTGCTTGAAGTAGATACAACTAACCACTCTAAGAAATTACCTGGGAATGCTTGAAGGAATTTAGTGAATTATTTCAACTGCTGATAGCCCCTTTCTAAAGCTTCTTGGTCAGCTTTAGATTCATGGTATTTTACTGTATTTGTTATATCAGAAGCTCTTGGTTTTTCCCTGTCTGCTTAAAGAAAGCTTCAGCTTTTTGGCAGTGGTGTGCACTCATGTCATTGAGACTTCCCAATGCTTCTTTAGTAGAAGTTAAGACAGTGACTCTTTATATTCCTGGAACAGCTAAAATTAAAAATATATATGAAAGCAACCATCTCTTAAATGTTATAATACAAGAACTCTGTTTGGGGAGGAAGTAGGAGAGAAAATTGATTAATAATTATTAATACCTTATTTTTTTATGTGCTTAAATATTGTTACATTTGTGTGACCCTCTGAATCTTGGCTGGGGCCTCAGAAAACACCCGAGCCTGAATGAACTGCAGGTTTTGTAGTTTTATTTTACAGAGCCCTGCTGTGTGGAAGGTGCTCTAAAGAGCTGCTTGTGATACTCAGCAGCGGTAAATCCATAGCAGGATGAGCCTTTGGTAGGATTTTTGTGTATCTTAGATTTAAAGCCTTCTTTAAGGCAAACCATTTCTGTTTTTATTTGACTCAGTCTGTGCCCCTTCCTATGAGGAGCTGTGGTGGAGTCAGATCCTGCTTTAGTACACTTTGTATGGTACCCATAAATATTGCACCACACAAAAGGTTGTGCTTGCATGGTGCTGTCCCTGTTCTTCAGGGATCCCTGCTCTTGGATCTGGCCTATCAACATGTTCCTTTTGAAGTTTCATGCTTTCAGGCTGGAAAATACTCCTATGTTACCTCAAAAAATCATTATGTAGAAACTGTAATATCTACCATGTGCTTATTTCATAACAGAAGTTCATTAATCCTGAATTTACCATCAGTTATTTGAAGTGTTTGAAACCTTGATTATATGGAACACCTTAATACCTTTCTGTTTGGAAATTTAAAAAAAAAAGGAGGAGCCTATTTGACTGTCCTTCAGAAAATGTCTATGAAATTCTTTTGGTAGTGGTGAAATGCAGAAAAGCCTGTGTTTCAGCATTGACATACTTTACTCATCATCAATCTTCACTACGTGTTCTTTCTCTAAGAATGTAAATGTAAAAACTCATTAGAGATTAAATGAATTTGCTTAGCAAAAATTTTGTGTAATAAGTAGAGTTTGAGTACAAAACTGAGATAACTATTTATAGTCTAGGATTTGTTTTTCCAGAACCATATGTGGTAATATTTAGGAATGTCAGTGTCTGAATATGTTAGAAAATTCATCTATACTAGGACAAGAATTTTACCTTTTTTATTTTGAGTTAGAGACTAAACATTATAACTTCTCCCAAATTTATCTGCCCCAAAACAGTAGTTAAAAAAAATTCTACATACCTGTCAGAATCCTTGCAGTGGCTTTCTGGGGGATATAAGAGGTTTTCTTTTGATTAGAATGGAAGGTAAAGTTTGCACTATTTCTCATATAGAATTTTACAGGAGAAATTAGACCAGCCGGTATCTGCTCCACCATCACCCAGAGACATATCAATGGAGATAGACTCTCCAGAAAATATGATGAGACATATCAGGTTTTTAAAGAACGAAGTGGAGAGATTAAAGAAACAACTGAGAGCTGCACAGTTACAGCGTGAGTAAACAACTTGTTTCGAATCTTCTAAGGTTTGTGTAATGTAAGATTTTTATATGTACATTCTTGAGTTTGAATTTAAGGTGGAAGTGGGAAAAAATGGGGCAAATTTGGATTACAACATTTTCATAATTGCAATGTTATTGCTTGTTGATGTATTTATACTGTAGTTTAGGGGGTTCTTTAGCTTTACTAAAAGGATGTCTGAAAGAATCAAAAAATTATCCTTGAATATTTTGTGCCAGAAAAAGGTGTATCTATCTTCTTTTCAGAAACTTAGCAGTATTTCAACATACTAATTTTTCAAAACTTATTTACGACCTGCTTTGTCGGAGTCATGTTGCAAATAGAGAATTACTCAAAAGAATTAAGAGCTAGCAAAATAAAGGTCAGCTGTATGTAAGAATTCCGCTTGTTAATGATGGTGGCAACCTGAGGCAGCTGTTGCACAGTGCAGCAGCAGTAATTTACTGTGTCCTTTCCTATGTAAGATGCCTTTGAAGCATGAAGAGCTGTGTAGAAGTCATCATGTTCCTGTTGTGCAGGGCTGGGGCCCCTTGCCCAGCAGCAGGACCTGCATTTTGCCCTGCCTTCCCTGGAAGAGGCTGTGCACTGAGCACGTGCGCTCAGCTGCCAGGAGGCTGCTGGCACCTTCCCTTGGACTTTGCAATGGCAATCCTTCTTTCCTTCCTGCTGAATCTAAAATTCCTGTGTGAGAGTCAGCAGTTCTGCCTAGTTCTGAGTCAGTAGCGTTACACGGCAGTTGATAAGTGAGTAGATACCTCACCACGTGGCCAGAGGAATTTGGGCAGATGCAGAACAGGCAGTATCATCCCCCTCTGGCCAGCCAGGCTAACTGGAATGTTTCAGCCTCCATTTAGAGAAGGAGCTTGCTAGAGGCAGCAGCCGTCCTTCGAGATAGAGATGATGGATCAAGAGTGCTCTTTTGCAGAGACCTTGTGCACAAGTTGGTGGCATTAATAATTTGTGGCTGTTAAAAGAAGATAAGGACAGCTAATCTTTGTACTCACAAATTCTGCACTGCAGCCTTCACTTACTAAAGTTCAGAACAAGAGCAAGGCCTTACATTTAAAGTAATCTTTGTGCAAATCCAACCTAATTAATTTCATTTCAAGTATCTTCTGTTTTTTAAGTGGGTTTTTTTTTGAGCTACTGTGATTTAGAGTAAAAAAATGGAAAGCATATCAAGTCAAATTCTCATTGAAAATAAGAGCTAGATTTAAAAGGACTCTCTCCCTTTGTGAGCAGATTAAACAGAACTGCAGTACAAATAGCAGAGCTGGTAGGAGTGGTGGATGTGCCAGCCTGCAAGCAGAAGATGAAACTGAAATAGGGTTTTCATATTGGTGTTTGCAACACATGGCCATTAGAGAACCTCTAGTAGTATTAAGTACTTCATGAAATATGTTTATGGAATTCTGATACTTGTATTACATTTTTAATCCTGAAGCACTTCTAGGAACTGGTTTGGTGTGATAATAGTGTAAAATAAGTGACACTGTTACATTTAAAAGTGATATTTCCACAGAAGACAAATAAATCACGTGTTGTTAATAGTTTGAGAACAGGTTTCTAAAACAGGAATATGCTTTTCCTTGATGGTTCCTGCATAAAGGAGTGATGACAAAGCATGATGAATTGTTTTGGGTTTTCTTAATGTCAGGGATTCAATGCAAACTTGATCAAGCATTACAAAATCTCACAAAATACACTATGTGTGTCATAAGTCTTCATCAATATTCCATTTTATTTCAGTAATCTGTCGCAAAGCTTCATAACTTTTCATAATTTGACTTCATCACTTTAAATAGTCTGTGATACCAGACCATTTAAGTGATGTTTGCTGAACTTGCTTAGAATTGACAACTCAAATTGCCCTTTGATGTACAGAGTAAACCTCCTGTTGACTTTTAACGTTAAATTGAATACAATTTTAATAATAATATTTTAATATGGGTACATGTTCTGCTGGACAGTTGCTATGATAAGATGTGTAATTGAAAGAGTGCTGTAGAATATATATAAGGTAGCAATTTTAATACAAGTTTGAGTTTGGGGTTTCAGAACTTGCGTTGTGCTTCCTCCTTCAAAATGAAAAGACACCTGTAAAATAATTTCTTCTGTGTGTTGCAGGAAGATCTTTGTAAATGTGAAATAGTATTATTTTAATGGAGCAGGAAACAGTATTTTTTCTTAATGGTTATACTAATTCTTTTGTAATGAATTTTTTTCTTTTCAAATTTATTTAAATCAGTACTTTTGCTCCGTGATGGGGGTTTTTTTGTTTGTTTTTCTTTTACTTTATTTTCAAACTTGATGTCAAGCAATCGTTTATTTTAGTAGCTACTGTTCTGAATTAGGCTTTGAACTAATGACTTAAAGGTGAAAATTTTCAGTGATCTATCCTGAGCGTTTTTTACACCTTCATCTTGAAGTGTCGGAGTAAACTTAGGCACAACATACTTGGCTGCCTGAGAAATTGGATTTTAATCAACATGTAACAAAATGATGAATTTCAGATTCAGAGAAGATGGCACAATATTTAGAAGAGGAGCGACATATGAGAGAAGAAAACTTGAGACTTCAAAGAAAATTACAGAGGGAAATGGAACGTAGGGAAGCTCTCTGCAGACAACTGTCAGAAAGCGAATCCAGCTTAGAAATGGACGATGAAAGGTTTGTATTTTTTTGGCCATCCAGATGTGTGGGACTTATTTATCAGTATTTGTACTACTTTTTTAATTTTTTAGGATAATTATAGAAATAACTTGTATGTGGGTTTAATATACGTATCAAATTTCAGCATAGTCCAGCAATTGTATCAAAGTTGTATAGAAATTGCATTCGTTTTAACAATGAGGAAGACAATATTTATATCTGAAGATTGTTTAGGGTTTTGATAATATATATTGAAATAAATACAGCTGTGGAGTTGAGAATCAGGATAATTTGATCACACCACCTTTGTTTTGCCTCTTACTTGGTAACTGCAAAGAATTCTGTGAGGTAGGGACATCATCTTTACTTGGGGCTGATTTATGCTTTGCAGAAAGTAAAGTTTGTTTAGCCAAATACAGAGGGATACCGTGTAAAACCTTTGAGAGAGGAAGCATTTCCAGAACTGTTGGGTTGTTCTTGATGTCCAAACCACCACATCCTTGATTTTTTTTTTCTCTATTGCAAGCTGCTTTGCTTGCCCTGACCTTACAGATAGTCTTGTGTTTTTCATGGCTTTCAGTGTTTTCTCACATCATAGAAATATGACAGTGTTATATCTTGAAAGAGGATTTTAAGTACATTTTGAATAAAACCTTCTTATTTCTTACCAAATGCTCATTATTTTGTTGTGTTGTTTTATATTATTTTGGATTTATGGTGGTTCTTTAGAATAACTAAAAATGTTACCCTGTGCTGTGTATTCTTCTGATACTGAGAGATTTCTTCTTGGGTCATCAATATGTTTGTTATGAAATGTAATTTACCAGAAACAGAGTACCAGATATTTTGTGTCAAGGAGTTCCCTCAAAGTAGTGTGTTCATTTTAATGAAACACTAAGATGACTTGACCTATATTGCATTAGCATCTGGTATTAAGATGGAGCGAATGCTATATAAATTAAATTGTTAGAAATACGGGATTCTGAGTTTGGAATTTTTTCTTATTAGGCTTATATTTTCTTCCCCTATTTACAGTGTAATAGAAGTACAGTCAAAATCTAAATCTGTGTGAATTACCAGTATAAATCTACAATTGTAGAGTATCCTGATAGTTTTTTTATATCACCCACTTTTAAGTAGTGGTAACCAGGAAAATGCAGGAAAATTTGATTAACCATTCTGTACTTTTAAGAATCTGTAATGTTTGATTTTTTGGTATTACAAAGGCCTGACAGAATAACTCCAAATCAGGTATTTGCAGTGTAAGTAATACAAAGCAAAGTGAAGGACAAAGCAGGCATTAGTGGTTAGCCTGAGAAGACAAAATACTTGTGGAACTATGTGCAATTATGATTTTAAAATGTCGATTTTTGTCAGCTTACAGCTTCCTAAAAATAATGGTGGCAATGGATCAGATATCCATTTCTTTCGGTTGCATTCTGTTAGCTGATGATAATTATTGTTTGTAGCTTAGAGTAGGTGAAGATGCTTTCCTGAATGCAAAATACACAGCTCTCCCAAAGCCTCTTTCTCCAGAGTAGCAATAGCTTTGTCTTCTCAATCCTCCAAGCTGTTCTTTGGAGCAGCAGGGTAATACCTGAAAGCAGGATGCATGCTAATGGTGTGCTGCTGTTCCACATCACCTGAGCCAGGCAGTGGGATGGCTTACAGGAAACTGTTTGTGTAGAATACAAGGGGATTAAATCACAGAGATGCTGCCTTGCTGGAACATACACACTGGTCTGCATTGGAAGTTACTGTGTGTTGCAGAGGTAGCTTAGTTCAGTTTCACTAACCTTGCCACTGATAGCTCTTTAAAAACTTGTATATTTAATTAAACCCTAATTTGTCAGTTTGTTGGTTTTGTGTTGTTCTCTATTGCAGCTACTTTTATTACCTGGTCTACCGAAATTCAAACCAGCTTTGGTATCATTACAGTTACTGCCTGTGCTAGGGCATGTGGCTTGTTAACTCTGCATATCCTGGTTAAAAAGCAGCAAGATGCAGTATCAAAATATGTTGCAAATAGTTTATGAACAGACCTCAAAGTAGTGAGTTCCATCAAATAGGAGTAATTTTAATGCTGTTCCACGTTACTGGTTTTTTTCTATGATGGGGAAATAAATGCAGCTACTAAGAACTTGTGAGAACACGGTGGTAGGAGACAAGTAAGAGTCAAAGGGCTGTTAGGTAGCTAATTTTGCCTGCTGCTTTGCTGTGTCCAGTAAAGAAACACAGCTGAATCTAATAATATAAACCCACCTGCACTGATTTGCAGCCACATGGTGAGCAGGGGAGCGTCTAATCTAGAGAGTGACTGAAAAATCTAAGTGGAGAGTGCCTAAGCAACTCAACCTGAGACTGCCAGCCTAGTGCTGTGGGGAAAAAAAACATAAAATCTCTTTTGAGATAAAAACATTAAGTGGCAAGTAGGAGGAATTGGTATTATTCTTGTCCTTTTATATAGCATTTGGTATCTGTGAAGAAGCTTCACTGTAGTCAGTGAATGAAGGACAGATAAATATCACTAAAATTATTGCAGGTGGGGAAAAATGCCTTGCCTCAAGTTCTGATCTGTTCAGTTTATCATAGTGAAGTGTGGGAGGTGTCTTGCAACACAGCCTAAAAGTACCTTTAGTGAGGCAGTCCTGGGTTGAAAGTGTCTCTCTCTTCCAGTGGCAAAAGACAGGATGAGCAAATACCTGAATGTTGAGGCTAGAGTGGTTCAAGTAGGAAACAGGGTGTGTTTTTAATGCTATGGCTGATCACCTGTTGGAACAAATTATTAGTACTTTAATGATTTCTTCCCCCTTTTTCATGATTTCAGATTAGTGCTGAATGCCTTTCTGCAAGATACACTCCAGCCAGCCAAGCTATTGAGTTCAATGTAGAAATGATGTGTGAAGTGCAAGAATGTAGAATGGGTCAGATGGGATGACATGGTTTATATCTCTGACCTTAATATGTACTATTTAATAATATGCAACTTGTACGGTGTTAACTGCAAATGCCTAAGATAAGTCCAGCTGTTTCCATGGAAAGTTAAGCCAGTGTCAGCAATGACGAAAGTTCCTGTCATGACTTCCTGATGTGATTCTTATGGGATTTGAAAAAATCACAGTGAAACATTTAAAACATGGCACATTTTAAAAGGTTTGATCTAATTATTCTTTGCCTTTTTTTGTTAGATATTTTAATGAGATGTCTGCACAAGGATTAAGACCTCGCACTGTGTCCAGTCCTATCCCTTATACACCCTCACCAAGTTCTAGCAGACCTATATCACCTGGTAAATATTTAACCCAGTTTCTAAAATTATTGTATGCATCACATAGTAACGTGCCCTATTAATATTTAGGTCAGTAGCCTTTCAAAGCTAGTTTGGAGAAAAAATCCTGCAGCATAAATGCAAGAATAGTTTTGCCTTAGGTGTCTTCTAGTGCAGCATGTTCTTGGATGGTGACCAGATATTCTGTATTTCAGATCTGTGGACAGATATTGAAGATTAGTTAAGTAGTTCACTTGAACTTTATTTCTCCTTGCTGTCTTTTTCTTTCTTGCTGTCTTTTTTTTTCCCCTCACTTCCCACACAAGTTGCGCAACAGGACGCTTAATTTAAATAGATTTCTAGAGTTTGGCGAAGGACTAGTAATGAGACTGCTGTTGTGCTCTGAATCAAAGCTTCTTAGAGGAGTTTTATCTTGAACATGTTGGAAAAAAGTAAATTTTCATTTTTCTTCAGTAGAGAAATGGCTTTTGTACTTCTGCTGTTTTCTATTATTAAACAAGAACTATAAAATTAAGAATTCCTGTCTCACATACTTTGTATAACAGAGGCAAGCAAACTTTTCTGAGTTTCTAATTACTGAATATATTTTAAGTCAAATGAAATGCTTTTGTGTTACTAACACATTTATTGACTGAAATTTAAAATTCCTTAAAATTGCACTTGGAGATTCATTAGAAGTTGTTGGCAGTGGGTGTTACATGGTGCTCACAAACACCTTGTACATAAAGAAGTGAATCGAGCGTGCCTGGCTTTCCCACGTTCACCTCTAGAACCTGCTGGACAGATGAGGTGTGCTCTGTGTTGACACAAGGTGGGAATGAGACATTTTATTACACAGGTCTGCTAGAACATATAAAATGTCTTTAGATCCTTTGATTTTCAAGGTTGACTGTGGTTTCTCAAAGGACTATAAATAGTTTTCATCCAGGTGTTGCATGTGTGAAAACCAGCTATGGCTGTAAGCCGTGTTCTGGTGCTAGAGATGAGCAGTGTGACTGTGAGTTTTCTGAAATGAGCCGAATGACTTGACTTTCAGTGTTTTGCAAGGCATGTTACCAAGAAAATGATACATATTTTCTTATCCCTTTCCTGTAACTGTGTGTACAGAAGTGTAGTCGGCCAACAGCTGCTCTGGAGTAAGGACTGGGCGTTTGTGGTTCTGTGTGTGCAGCCTTTACCACAGTACAGTATCCAACTGCAGGTTGGATTTGCAGTCACACAGTGGTTATAACTACAGCTCTGTGTGGGACAAATTACCTGCTGGCTTGCAGGCTTGCAGCTTACGTTCCTTAGCCATGCACCCTGTTTAGATGCTGATGTGTCAGTGCAGAACTGTGTCAATTTATTCCTTCACTGACACTGAAGCGCATTCCTTGTTCCCTGTGGACTTTACTTCCCATCAGTAGTTGATACAAGAGTGGGAATTTTATCCCACAGACAGGGGATGCTGAAGCACACTCTGAAGCACAGCTGAAATGATCATTTCTAACAGAGTTCATGAGTTTGGAAATTCTGGTATGGTAGATGTTCAAGGCTAGCTCGTCTGCACGGGCAGCTGCATCAATCTCCTTTTCATCTGAGTAATTAATACCAGCAGTTGGGAAGTTTCAGACTTCAGAAAAACAGAAGCAGCAGTTTGTTAGAGAGCTAATGAGATAGGGAATTTTTTAGAGCTGTCTGGGTTATATGGATGCAGTAATGGATGAAAACAAATAATTTTTGACAGTATTTTGTATCTAAAGTAGTACAGTAAGATGATGTCAAAAGTATCAGCACAGAATAATAAAACAGCTATATGTTGCATCAGATATTTGTATGACTTGGCATGTTTCATTTGGGAAATTATGTGCCTTGCTTATGTGGAAACAGAATTTGTAACCGGTTAGAAATGCTGTAATTTCATATGGATAGCTGGTCAGGTTTAATGGATCAGATTCTGGCTTCTGAATCCCGGACTCTTTTGTGCCTGCATGGCTTGGGATACTACCTTTGAAGACTCTTTGAAGCTGAGATACTGCTGAGATTTCTAGCACAGTGCATGGAACTTTGAAGATAGTGCAATTACTGCTGCTCCTAGACAGCTGGGGATTAGTTGTTCTAATTACCAGTTAGTCTTCAGTGTAGATAAACTGTTTTGTGCTTTGCAGCTCGTCTAGATAGATGTTTGGGGTTGCAGAGGTGAGCTACCCTGAATGTATGTGCACTGCTCTGTTTTTGCTTCTTTGGCTGCCATGTAGACTTGCATTTGTCAAGCTTGTGGAGCTGGATTATCCCAAAGCAGGTCAAAATTCTCATGTTACAAAGGTGGCTCTGTTTTGCCCATTATTTCTAGGCTCTTACCTCTGACTGGCTGCCATGTCACCTCCCTGAACATTGACTTGTTTCTATCCTTGTGCATACAAAAGCACTTACATACAACACGTGCTCTACAGATAATTAGATTGTGTAGTCAAAAGGCAGATTAATTTTGTTGTTACTCTGTAGTGGCAGGGATTCCATTGGAGTAACTCGTAATTTGCACCAGACTTACATTGAGGATGTAACGGAAGCAAACAGAACTGAAGGAAGCAAGGGGAGTCTGTTTATATGACTTCATTAGTGATCTGAGGCTTGTTCCATTTCCTCCCCGAGATCTTGTCTCATTTCGTGTAGGCAGAGACACAGGTGCATGCAGTCAGCGGCGATGCTGGGTGCTGGTGCAGGGACACTGTTCTGTATTGGTTTAGTGTTGAAGTGTGAAAACTGTTAATTCCAGTGTGGTGTTATAAAAGTTTAATAAGCCTTCAGAAGTGTTTTTCGGTCATTATTCTCCAAAGCAGTTGCTTGAGGCTAATTGTAAACAGCTGAGAAAAGTCCTGTCTCCTTCCTTATGGTAGTTTTGTCAGAAAGCAGAAAGAAGCAAAAGGTTTTGGAAAATGTGCTGTTTTGAGAAACTCAAACTGTTCAGTACACTTTAAGGTCTGAACTTGAAGCATTTGGCAGTTGCTGTTTCAGTTTACCTTGGTTAAATAGAGCTGTATGGGAACTCTGCATTTTTATAATTGAGTTCTTACAGAAAGAAAATATTTAGATGAAAGAATTAGATATTTGCAATTTTGAATACTAGGCTTTCCTTAATGTAGATAAAACAAGTTGTAATTTTAAATGTTATTTGCTAGCCTAGTCCAGCTAGTAACATTTCCCAGCATGTTTTAATTTCCCATCCCCAAAGGTCTTTAAAATGCTGAGGCAGAAAAGGAGGAAGCCTCAGTGCAGATCTGGTATGCCTTGGAGGAGCCACCTACATCCAGTTTTTTTGTGGAACCTCATTGTGGCCTAGTGCTAGATGGCTTCTCCAGGCACAGCCTCTCTGCTTCTTCAGACTTTATGTAGTTCAGGGAGCCATTTCCACTCTGGAGAAATGGAATGCTGAATGGAAATACTTACAGACTAGAACTAAGCTACCGTGGGAGCCTTACGCCATTTATCTTAAGTGAAAAGTTATGTTTAACACTGTGTAATATATATTTGAAACATATGGTAGTATGCTACAGGAAAAGAAAATAAATCTGCATTACACTTCTCAGTACAATTAATATTTTCTAGATGTCTAATCTGCAGCACTTACCAGTTTTTAGACTGTCACTGATTCAGAACCAAAAAATCTAAAAAACCCCTCACACTTTAGTTTCTAATATTAAATGAGAATGTTGATGTTACCTTGTTTTACCAATTTTAGGTCTGTCATATGCAAGTCACACAGTTGGTTTCACACCACCAACTTCACTGACTAGAGCTGGAATGTCTTACTACAATTCCCCAGGCCTTCATGTGCAACATATGGGACCATCCCATGGTATTACAGTAAGTATTTAAACCACTAAATACTTGTTACCAATATAGTTCGGTTTTTGGAAGTTATGATTGGTTTTCCTTAAGCTTTTCTGCAAAACATTTTTGTAAATGTTTGTTTTTGTCTCCTTACTCCAAGAGATCTATGCTGCTTTCTTCAACCCTGATTTTCCTCTTCACCCCTCAGAAACTGATTCTTTTTGGAGAACCTTGTTTTCTGCAAAAGAATAGGATGTATTATCATCTTAAGGACAGTAATAGGTATCATCTTATGGATCAGCAGGCAGGGTGTGAAAAGTGATGTTCTAAGCTACTAAGCCTATCCCAGGAAGTAAAAACATTGCTTTCATTTTTCTCCTAGTCTCCACCATCTGACGGATGAGTCATCTGAGGTTGCTTCAAGCTCAGGTTTTCTTCAGGATGACACACAATGCTACCATCATGTCACTGTAACAGGCAGTTAACTCTTATTTTCTATTCTCATTGGCAAAGAAGAAAGTTAATATAAACATTTGTCAGGGCAATTTCTCATATCTTTCAGCTGAATTTATTTCCTTTTCACCTGCGATGTTTGATGCATTTCTGCTTCATCGTGTTTCTTCTAAATATTTGTGGAGTTTATTGAGCAAACAGAGCCTAAATATTAACCATTTGGCAAAATACCTTATGGTTGCTGTATCAAGACCATTTTGATTTTTCTCAGCAGGTATGGTAGTATGTAAATATTCTTCAAGGTTTCTGCATATATTTGTCATTCTCAGATGTAAAAGAGTATTTTAATAGAATTTTTAGTACAATGGTAAAATATAGCTGCTTCTGGTTTAGATGAGTGTGCAAAGGTAATTGTTAACAATCTCACTGAGCAAAGGTGGGTGGGAACACTATAATGGTAGGTAGAACAGAGAGGAAGCTGGAGATCAGCAGGAAAGTAGAATTCTGGTCGGGGTTCAGCCCGTGGCTGTGTGTCACATGAGTTAGTCACAGAAAGATCTTTATGCTTCTGGAAAACATGGAAACTAATTTTATAAATGAATTTTTCATGGAACTTGCTCTGTTTGGTCCCTGTGAAATACTACTCTTTCTGCAGCTGTAAATGAATTGAGTCATTATGAAAAAGATCATCCTCAGGACAAAATACTAATTATTCAGGGAAGGGTGTCGCCCAGCAGCTCTTGGCTTTGTCTCAATGCTGATACCAGGTCCCCTTATATTATTAGATGTATGCAATTGCAATAAAGGATATTAAGTGCTTCAGAGGCATCAGTTAGTTGTCAAGAATCCCTTGGATTTTGCATAGAACTTGAATCTATTGTACATAGTT
Source organism: Struthidea cinerea (assembly GCA_013397865.1). Classification (NCBI taxonomy): domain Eukaryota; kingdom Metazoa; phylum Chordata; class Aves; order Passeriformes; family Corcoracidae; genus Struthidea; species Struthidea cinerea. Next base: position 1,477,350 of record VZTI01000933.1, on the reverse strand, counting down.
GTGCAGAAAGATACATACAATATACTTGATTTACTAAGCTGCAGTTTCGTTTTGACTCTTCATTTTTGGTCTCCATTACAGAATAAATTTGACTTTACCTGTAGTACATTTGGTATAGAACTGTAATCATCTTTTCCCCAAAGCTGACCACCTGTGGTTGATTATTAATTATGGGTGGGTGGTTTGTCTTGCCATGAGTTCTTGATTAATGCTAATTGGATTGGTAAGTAATAAGCATTTTTGTTTCAAAAGTGCAGAAGTTAGAGTTGTGTAGTGTAATTTATATTTTTGCATTACTAACATTAAAGATCATCCTTCCCCTCCTGCCCCCCAGTTTGTAAAGATAAAGTGAGGTTTAAATCTTTCTGTTTAAATGTGCCAGTTGTTGAAAATCTGTTGTTTCTGTTCAGGGGGTCTCTCTAACAAATGCTTCACTCCTGCAGCTTAAAGGGTTGTAATATTTTTTTTTTTGTTCTCCGAAGAGCAACTTGTATTATGCTTTGGTTTTGCTCCAGTGTGTGGGCTAGAGATTCTGGGCAGAGTCTGATGTTCAAAACATTCCCACCCACGCTCAGGTACCACATACTTGTACCTCATGTGCCAGCAGCATGAAGTTAAAGGTTCATCAGCACCTACTGGTTGGGCAGGCACAGCTGGGAGGTGCTGTGCCTGCAGCATCTCATTTCTTTTTAGGTTGCTGGTCATCATGGGTAAACATATCTGCAGGACATGTCTTGTGTTCGTTTCCTGCAAGCTGACAGCATGTTCTCTTTGATGTCAAGGGTACTTCCCCTTTCCTTTGCTACTCCCATTTCAGAGGAACATTTATTTTATGTAGAAGTTGTATTGTGACTCCTGCAATGTTTTGAAATTTCTTCTTCCCACATAATTGTTCAGACTTTTTTGTGTGATTTTTTTTTGTCCTTTGCCAAGGTTAGAGGACTTGCACCTAACATTGTTGAGGAGTGTGTTAAACATAATTTCAATATTTGTTCTGCAGAGGCCTTCACCACGAAGAAGTAACAGCCCCGACAAATTTAAACGTCCCACTCCTCCTCCTTCTCCAAACACGCAGACCCCCGTGCAGCCACCTCCGCCACCACCTCCACCTCCTGTGCAACCTCCGGGCCAACCCGCAGCGTCGCAGGCAGCCAATTTTCAACATTCAGTGCATCCCTCCTCTCAGCCTTAGTGCATGTGCTCAGCAGTCTCTATGTCAGAAGTGGACTCATAACACGGAGCAGTTTACTAAAAGCCAAAGGCTTACTTGGCATATTTGGATTTGACTTATTTGCACTGAGGTTATATAGGCTTCACTGTTAATTGTGTTGTAAACGTTTGTATGAAATGCAGCCAGTGTTGTGGGTCTACAACACTAACTTAACAAAGTTTTCCATCAGTGTTTACTTGAACTACATGTATGTCCATTCTCTGGCTGGAACATTTGCTACTCTGTTTGGTAATACGGCATTATGTCGTTTTGCTTGGCTCCAAAGCTTCATTTTCCTGGCTTTTAGGTTTGTAAAATTAAAGGGATACCTTTTTATATTTTTTCATGACAATTTGCAGAAAATGAAAGGCATGATGGGCTACATGATAAATTCTGAAATATTACAGTGTTTACCAAGCTTATGGAAAATCAGCACTATGTTTCAGTCATTTAAAATATCAGCTTCTAGTGCAAAAGTGAGTCAGACACCCTAATCAGTGCCCAAGACACAAACGCTATGTTATTACATAGCAAATAAGCTTAATTCACAGAGGACACATCCATACTTCTCCTGTTTAAAAGCACCTCAAACGTATGGTACAGTCAGGACTTTACACTGAGGGAACTGGCTTGTTGGAGTCTGTGGAATGTACAATTCGTGGCCCTTAAGATTTGATGATGTCACTTGACATTTCTGTTAACCTGTAAGCTGCCCATACCGTGTGCCCTGTCACAGTGACCGTCGGGAAGTTTGGTCCTGCCCACAGGTTACTGAAAGCTGATTCAAGTGTGTGCTCTTGGATTTTTTTGCTGCAGAAGGCAATGTGATTGTAGAGAACAACTGATGATGATTTCTTTCTTGTTAAAATATGTTCATTGTGATTCCCCTGAAGCAAAGTTTGAACAGGTATTTTAAATGTTCAAAAGTCTGTTAGAAAATGAGATGAGCATAGAGGAATATATTGGCGTAACAGCCAAAACTTTGTATTGCTTGGTAGAAACAGAGTACAAGAAAGTAGCACAACATGGCACTAATGAATGCTTATTTAGCAGCCTAAGCCGGTACAATGTATAAAGAAATGTATTCTGAATACATTCTTTCCATTCATTTAGCACAAATAAATTGGTTTCACTTTGCAGTGGAACAAAGTGTCACTTCTTGATATTGACATCTTACTCGGTTACATTTTTCCTGAGGTTCCTGTTGAGTACTGAGGTTTATATATTATTGATAATTTTAAATGGTTTACCTCATATATATGGATATGTGGGCCATGGAAAATGACAAGAGAATGTTTATTTTATGAGAATATGTATCTGGCTATAATCAGAGCAGAACACGAGTAATTTATCTTTTGTTTACAAAAGTTTGTTTGACATGCCTAATGCTTTATTAAGGACATTTTTAAGAAGGAAGTACAGCATTCTGGTAGTATACTAACACTTGTACATATATTGTCATGTTTGCCGCTCACCTATTCAGTCAGAATTGCAAACTGAAAATCTTTATGAAAATACTGCTCTAAATCAAAGTTGTAAGTTAAAATAATGTTGTGAAATGTTCCGCTTAAGGCAAAATTAGAATTTCTTCACTGTAGCTATGTAGTTTCAGCTCTGAGAGAATTTAGAGAAATGCATATATAGTCTATTACACTTCTTAAACCAATATGGGATCAAGTGCATTATCAAATTACATTAATTATGGTAGTGACTCTCCAGTCAAGTGATTCTCAAGATTGTGGCAGACCTAAAATTTGACCGGTGCTTCCATCTGAAAATAATTGACCATAGCAGATGCTCAGCTTTCCATAGAGGAAACTCAGCTGTGAGCATTATAATTAAATAGAGCTCCTGAATCAGTGATAGGATTGCATGGGAGAAAGTGACAGGTAGTCCAAGGTGGGACTAAGGTCAAGACAGGATCGGCTTGGTTTGACGCTTGTCCTTTTGTAAACATAAGACGAAGAAAAAAATATATTCTTTATTAGATAGGATTCCATCTCAAGTATCCCAGAATTTGAAATGGTGCCCTCCTTTCTGAAGTGCTTTGAGATCCTTGGATGTACGGCTCTACAGAGGGCAATCTCATGGTGGTGGTAGCACAAACGTGGGTGGAAAGGGAAGAGCCTTTGACGGTGTTTTAAGATCTCAAAATGAAAAATTGCCTAGAATAATATACATTTGAAGCATATTCCAAAACTGAATTTGCGTAACCCAAGTTCAGCTGCTGTTATAAAGTGTCTTAGAGAACTCTCCTTACTATTCCAGTGGGACTGTTATCAGAAGAAAGTAAAGAACTGACAAATGTATACTAAACCCTGAAAGTGTAACAAGGCGCTAAGTTGGCCTTATCGAACTAAGAACGTTGAACAAATACTTGCTTGCAATCAGAAGTGTTAAACTCTATTTGTAGACTTTTTGAATAAGATGAGAAATTGTGCACAACCATCTCCTAATAAATGTAAATGGATTTTCAGTTTTCCTTGTGAATTATAGTAATGAATTATGATTCTGCAGCTGTGATTTTATCAGATCTGTAGACTGGAGAAACTCACTTGACAGTGAGGTCCAGCTCACTATGAGGGCTTAAGTGCTTTGTTTCTCTCAGAAGCACCTGGGTGGGTTTCTGTCATCCTTTTCATCACTAATGCCTCTCAGTTGCACACTGCATTGTCACCAGTTGTGTAGGGCCACAGAAGCAATTTTTAGCTGTGTGTGGAGCATTTTGTGAGCGTACCCCTTTACAGCTAAAGATTAAAAAAAAAAAAATTCTACCTTTTAGCTGTTTCACCAGTGCTTTCCTCTCTGACAATCAAGCAGCTTTCTTTTTGTATTTTCTCTCAAGGGATCTGGCTTGGACACTGGAATGCAGCTGATACTCTGTAGAGCATTAAGAGTTTATTTTATCCACGATTTGTTCCACAGAAGTTCTTTGGAAGAAGATGTGGGACTGTTTGGAGATAATCTTCCAGCCAAAAGCCAGATAAGACTGTTTTAATTACATGTACTCTTCTGAGAGCATATTCCCAAGGGCAGAAAGTACATCAAGAGATTTTCCAGAAAGTGTTAGTGCATTTCTGTTGGCAATCACTGTACTGGAGCTGAGCAGAACAGGATTCCTTTCCTGTTAAAATGTTTCCGTTTAGGAATCCAGCTGCCTGGGTGGAATCCCTGTGCACTTCAGCTGAATGAAAAATGCAGTCTTGGAAGCAATGAAAACGAGAGAAAGCTTCCTGGGATCTGTGCAAGTTGCAGCGCTGGCAGGAGAGTATATGGACTCTGTATATTTTGTTAAATAAATGGAAACTGATCCTGGAGACAAATAAAAGCCTTGAATAGTTTGTCAGTCAAAGAAACACAGTCTCTCATCCTCAGTATCGATTATTGCTTGCTAAGAGGATGCAACCAGGGACCTTGATTAAGTTTTACACTGTTTTTTCTGATCCTAATGCTTAGTTTTACAAGCAGTACGAGCTCTAATACTGTTCAACTCTTTTTGATGTTTCCTTTTTTTTCAGTCATGGCAGTCTATTTCTTTTTGGTCCTTGGGAGTCTACAGAGCATGGACTATGCAGAGCATATTTCTCCAGTTCAAGTCATCTCATAAGAAACCAGAAGGTTTATGAGTGTAAGCTATAAAACTATAATACGTGCATGTATTACAGCAACCTCCTTGAGAGGAAACATCTCTCGTCTTGAAGAGAGAACAGACAGAGCCCCTAAATACCAAATGGACTGTATGCATAGAGACAATCTGGTTTCCTCAGTTCCTTAAAAAGCTGAATTCCCCTCCCAGCCTTTTTTTTTTTTTTTTTTTTTGGATTAAGGTTCTTAAAATTTTAAATTATTTAAAATTCCACGTCTCACTATGATAAGTACTCAGGACACCTTCATGTTCCTTTTGGGTTGCAACCATTAGTCCCAGTACAAGCAGAGGCTGAGTCAATGCCACTGTGTAGACAGGAGGAAGTCACTGAATATGCCAGACCGTGGCCTTTACGATGCAGTTAAAGTGGGAGTGTGTGCTCATATAATGATTTATTTTTCTAAGCAGCTGGTTTTGGATTAGAGGTGTATCCTGAAGAGAAGATAAACTGTGGGGTTTGGTGCTGCATTGCAGAGAGCTGCTGCTGCTTTAGGGAGAAGAGTGCTTGTGCCTGTTCCACTAGTTGGGCTCCAAAGAAAAGTACTACCTCATCTTTCAGTTGGGATAATGTGGCCGCAGGGTCAGCAGAAATGTTGTAGCTGTGTTAGCTTTTGTTCTGCATGTATTACCTGGGTGGGAGTCTTTCCTTGCTGGAATAGGGCTCCAGGGATTATCAAGCTTTTGTAGAGGAGAAGTGAAGAGTTAGGACAGATGGCTGAGGGTTGAGTTTGTGAAAATTGTATCCCTGTAGTAAATTGCTGCTCAGAGTGCTCTTCATCTAGGCCTGGGGATTGCCTGTACTAAAACTATTTTTGGGGGGGCTTTTTTTTGGTGTGATTTCCTTTGAAAGAATGCTGTGTTGCAGTTCTTTATGGCATTGGTGTCTAATTAAAATACAACACAACAACAAACCACAAAAAGCATTTCCCCTTTCCACAGAAATATTGGAAGTAGTCTTCTATGTGCAAAGGTGGGTTTTCTCATGATAAAACTTAATGCTGTATCTATAAACGGAGATGTTTTATTCTAGTGGTAAAACCTAAGCTGTCCAAGGCACTTTAGTTTGTGATTGCTGACTTTTGTTTTGGCAGGTGTTTCAGATGAAATCTAAGCCTCCTGTGGAGGAAGAAAAAAATCACCTGACAGCTGTAGACTGTTCCTTTCCTGCAGAAATACAGCAGTTTCCTCAAATGCAAGTGGAACAAGCATCCTTGAGCTTTTCTGAAGCTTATATTTAATTTCAGTACCTTGGTGATTGCTCTTGTATATTTAGAGAATCAATGAAGCCTCATTATAGGTTGGTTGGGTGTTTAGCTGGTTGTTCCTATGTTTTTCTGATCCTAGGGAAGGAAGCGGGTTCGAATTTGGATCAAACAATGGCCAGAGTGCAGATTTGTTGAGCATGAATCCAGGTGGTGACTTTCAGAGTGTTACACTGTGTTGGCGTGGATCAGAGCTTATTGTAAGAACCTCAGATATAAAGAAGTTTGTTTTCTTTAGCAGGTTACATTTTATTCCTGTACTAGCTGTATTATTGCTTTTTTGTATATCTCAAGGTGTTTACATATATTTGTAATTGTTACAATGTGTCTGTAATCAAGCTCATCTGTGCCTTCATGCAGACTTCCAATAAACACTTGATTTTTTTTGTATTTACTTGTATGGAAGACTACTGGGTGGATGTATATTTCCTTCTCTCTGTCAGCCTGTCATCACTGGGAAAAAGAGGAAGAAAAATGAGAACTGGGGGTCAGAGAAAGATACATGTTTGTCTTTGTTTTTGCTGTCTTTGATTCTAGTTGGGCCATTCCTCTTTAAATGTCTGAGTGTGTAACCTGGGGAATAACCTGTTCACATAATAAAGTTTGCATAGGAGGTGCTCCTCACTTTGAATTAGGTGGATATTCAAAGTACAATGCATGCTTGACTCCATCAGTTTTGCTTCTGTCATGGAAGAATGTAGCTATATTTCTTAAGGTATTATTGTGGGGAAATTCCAGGGTACTTTTCTGAATTAAACCTGTCTGTTTAACCTCTAACAGCTGCCTTCCATGAGAGTTCAGGCTTTTTATTGCCACAGCAAAAACCTGCAGTATTTTTGGTCTTAGTTGACCTTACCTTGAGGGTACTTTTCCTTGGGAGGGTGGAGGGGGCTAGGAAAAGAACAGAGTTTCATCTTTTTACCATTTTTTCTCAGTTCATAGGAACAGAAATGTATATTTGTACAAAGTTACAGAAAAACATCCTGTGTGCTCGGAGTCAAAAGCAGTACATGGCAGGACAGCTGTGTTTCTAATCTGATATCGACTGCGAGAAAGAGAGAAGGCAAAAAATGTTTCCTTGCCTGTGCTAAAGGGTGTGCTGTATATTCTGTAGCTGAGGAAAGAGTGCTTTTGCTCTTCCTTTGTAGTAGTAAAGGTCATGGGATCAGGTGCTCTCTTTCAGCTTTTCTTGATTGTCTTGTAATCACATCTGGTTGTTCAATTAAGTCATTCTATGACTGATGGATTCAGTTATTTCCTATTAAGAATCCACCATAATTTTTGCTGTTTTGACATATTTTCTTACTAAAACTTTAATCAGTTATTATATTTAATGATTTTAAAGCATGAACCAGTTGTAAACTTTAGATTGTATGTATTTGTGTAAATTCTGTGAGTACTTTGTTGTGCCATTCCTTTTGATGTTTCTGATTTTGTCACATTTTTATTGTGTGCATTCATTCGTCAGCTTAGCACAGAGCTCACCTGTGATACCCTCAGTAGCTTTTCTAAGTATTACTTGCTGTACCTGGCTCTTCTGCCAAGTTTCTGGGTTAGATCTGAAAGTCTCAGCGGTACTTAAACTTATCCTGTATTCAGTGTCTTGAGTGTTGCTAAACTTGTTGGTTGAATCCACTTGTGTCTGTCTTGTTCAGCTGCCACTTTGGCCTCTCTCTGCCACTGCTGCTCTGCTCAAGTCAGCACAGGCCTCTGCCTGCACTGGAAAGCGTGCTCTTCCACTCTGACCAGTAAAACCCTTCTGTTCTGATGGCTGCAAATTCCCGGGCGCCAGGCCATGGGTGTATTTCAGCAAATGCTAACCTAGCTGATCCATGTTACTCTGTTCTTGGAACACAGGCAGTGTTTCTTAAAAGGCCTTTATTCTCCTCACTCCCTGCTGCAAATGCTGAGCAAGCAGTTGTTCTGCCTGTCCCTGACTGCCATGGCTGGTGGGTCTGTGCACTCGGGGAATGAGCTGTGCTGATGCTGTCTGTCTTTGTGCATGTCCTTCGTTTTCTGACATTTGTCTGAACAGAAATGAGCCACTTGAGCACTTTCAGAAGAGCAGAAGAAAAGGGAAAGATGATGTATGTGATTGGTTTAAGTTCAGGTTGCCTTGTCTAGATGCTTTCCCCCTTAGATGGTTCTTTTTTATTTCTTCTAGTGCTTGTACCCCTATATAAAGGAAAGCAAGTTCCCAGCATTTCAGGGGTTAAGTTAGAAATCCTGGTAAACTGCTGACAGTGAGAGAAAGAATGATGCTTTGCACAGCAAGCAATTTTAATAAGCCTAATCCTTGCTGTATGTAAAGGTGCTGGCTGGGATCTCAGTCTGTTTCACGTGCTTTTGAGGCCATTCCATGCCTTTCAAAGCACACAGTACAGCCATCCTAAAGAAGCAAGAAGAGGTTGAAGTCAGTCCTGCGTTTCCCACGTGGAGACTCAAGGTATGTATAAAGACTGTTAGTTTGCTTGGGTGCAGAAAACACTATTTTTGTGCCTCAGGACTGTCGTGAGTCCTCTCTGTTCCAAATCCTGTGTATTAGTGAAAATGCTCTGCACCATGTCCTGTACTTTTTTTTCTCTTAAGCCTTGAACATAGCCTGGCTTGTGAATTTAATGAAACCAGAACAGGGATCTGTGGGAGTCTCAAGTATCTGTGGTGTGACCATCTGGCATTTTTGGGGCTGCACTTAGGAAGTGTATGCTGCTGCCTCCTTTCTCCCTCAGTCCCTGTAGTCGCACTCTGGCTTTCCTCCTGTTGCTGAAGGCCCCCTCGATCTGGTGTGAAAAAGCAGTGTTGTGAGCTGGGCTCTTGCCATTCTGGAGCTGAGTGCTTTTTGACAGTGCTGAATGAAACAGGTTGTACTTTTGTAGTGAATTTTAACACTATCTTGGCTGTCAACAGCAAAAAATAAATGGAGAAGAGGTCTAAAATAAATGCTTCTATCTTTCTGCCTTGAGATGGGAATTTTAGATCTGCTGTGACTTCTTTGTTTTTCCACACTTCCTAAAAATCATTCTGATTTTTCTGCCCCTCTTCAACACTGCTACCTACTTCTGCTTATTTCTTAGCAGGGGAAAGAAGTAAGGCTAATAACATGAAGCAGTTTTGCAGTTCAGTTGTGATTGGTACCTGACTTTCTTTGGAAATATGTAGATTGATAATCTGCATCACCAAATTGGGCAAGTTGTTTTGGATCACTTGTATGTGAATTTTTGCAGTTGTTTTGATACGAAAAACGTTGGATGGCTATTGGGAAGTGTCCAAGGGAGGGCTGTGAAGGTGGTGAGCACCCTAGAGGGAGGCCGTGCCACGAGCAGGGCTCAGGTCGCTCGGTCTGTTCAGCCTCGACAGGAGGAGATGGGGGGGAGACCTCACTGCAGTCACAACTTCCTTGTGAGGGGAAGAGGAGGGGCAGGCACTGATCTCTGCTCTGTGGTGACAGTGACAGGAGCCGAGGGAATGGCCTGAAGCTGTGCCAGGGGAGATTTAGGTTGGATGTTAGGAAAAGTTTCTTCCCCCGGAGTGTGGTTGGGCACTGAACAGCTCCCCAGAGCAGTGGTCATGGCCCCAAGCCTGACAAAGCTGAAAAAATGTTTGGACAATGTTCTGGGCACAGGGTGTGATTCTTGGGGTGTCCTGTGCAGGGCCAGGAGTTGGACTTGATCCTTGTGGGTCCCTTCCAACTCAGAATATCCTATGATTCTAAATATATTTTTTTTTTTGGCTAACAGCCCTCTGGTGGTTGTTCGTCCCCTTCCAGAGTAGCTGCCTGCCCTGGGGCGGCGGCACCATGCTCAGCTACCCCCAGGGACCCTCGGGGCCTCCTGGGCCCCACAGGGTGGATCCGAAGCTGTGGGGCTGTGGGGGGAGCAGTGCAACGGGGCCTTCTTCCATCCACCCTTGTAGCTGAGTGCGGGTAAGGTGGAAACTGGAGCAGGCTTGGCAGTAGAGAAATTAAGTTCCTAATATGATGAAATCTCCAGCTGCAGTGGTATATATTTGCAAAATCTTGACTTCCACAGAAACTGTAGCTAGAAATGAGTTTCTGTGGATGGATGATTAAAGTGATTAAGGCTTTTAAACTTAATATCCTTTGTGTTGCTTTTGGTCATTGGGACATAGTTCTGTGTAATTTTAAAATTGTTCAGTCACTTTTCTGCACACAGATTTTTATACAGCAGACTTAGAGACCAGTAACTCCTGTAAGTTTTATTTAAAATATTTTCTTGGGTTTTCTGTCCAAAACAAGTGTTAGCTATGACAACATACCAAGGAATTAAACCTGTTAAAAATTACTGCATTCCTCACACTATTAAGGAACTCAAGGATTAGTCTGGCTGTTGTCTTGAGTGTTAATGAAGTACATTTTTAATGCTGTTAGTCTCTGAAGGTAATTGAGGGGTTTCAAGTTAACTGTTTCATATTTTGAAAAGACATTCCATTTCTTTTAAAAAATTCTGTCTGGACTAAAGCATCCCCTACTATTAAATATATATATATATTGACACACCATGCAACTGAAATTAATGTCTGAATTAAGAGGGGAACCTGTCTTTTTAGATTAACCATTCCAAGAACTTCCCAGAGATGCTCCCAGGAATGCTGTGCCCTTGTTGCAGCAGTCTCCCTGATTTAAGGGACAATTTATTGCAAGAACAATTTGTGTGAGTCAAGATTTCACGATAAAGCTTTGGCTTCTCTTTTATGGTATATTTTAGGAATCCACCTAACTGAAATGATGGCCCTTTGCACCAAAATTTATGTTAACTGTAATTCCAGCCCAAATCTTACTTAGATGCTTGGGAACACATGGTCTCTTGGCAGCAGTAACCTTGCTGATCTTGTCTGGAGCATAATCTTACTTTTTTTCTTCTAGAGATTTTTTTTTCCCCCTGGGGCAATCTCTATGCATGTGCGAATGGGGTTAGAAATACCATTAATGTCCTACTGGTTGATTCAAATGATGAAACGAATCATTATGGCAATACATGAAGACAGTTTGGGTGCACCAGAGGGATAACAAGGGGGAAGAGAACACAGAGTGAGCAGAGCACTTGCTTTTGCACGGCCTAGCATGAGGGGGAAATTCAGCTTGTTTTCTAACAGGAAAGGGGCCACATTGCAGTACTTGTGCTACAGTTAGAGCTTGGGTTTTTCCAAATACTTTCACTTTACTCAGTCATTACAGAACTCTTATCCTGATTCTGAAACTATTTCTCAGTTTCGTGTTTCCATTAAACATAAAAAGGTTTCTGTTTTCCCAGGTTACCTCTTGGAAGACAACTTTAGAAGCAGGCCAGTTTCTTTCCCCAAAAGTAGTAATGTTTGATTGATTAGAGTCAGGATGCCTCATGATAGTAATAAAATTTGCTCAAGATTTGATAAAGATTTACTTGGTCGAGCCATTAAATGTTGAATAAACTATACACTGTTAGAACTGCTTGTGACTGAGATAGTCTTTCAGGCTACAAAATTCACATCTTGAATGGTTTATACTGGCATGACAGTATATTTAATCCTCTTGCCTTCATTATTCAGTTTGAGTGTTTCATTGTGGTGGTTGGGGGTTTTTTTGGTGGGTTTTGGTTGGTTGGGGTTTTTTGTTAACATGCTGCCAGTTTTATTTGCTTGCTACTTGCTTCTCTTACAAGTCTTGCTCTTTGGTCCATACTGCATTTTAGCAATGTTGTAAAATCTTTCCTTTAGCAGTGGAGATCTAAATTTTACAGTTTTAATTTTAATGGTACAAACCGCCTGTAATTTACAGATGATAATGAACTTGAGAAGGTCCTACTGTCGTCTGCTGCTGACAGTACAACTTCCAAACTCACACATGCTTTTCAGCTATTTCCTTTCTTCCAAATTCCTGGTTTAAAACCTGTTCTGGAAAAAAAAAAAAGCTTGTAATATTTTTATTTTTTAACAGCACTGCCACTTGCATTTATGAATTATCACCTGATTTTACTTAAAATTTATTATTGCAAGGAATCTGTTATGATGTGATTCAGCAAACATCAGTCAACCTTTGGTAAGTTTCCAAAATACTTGGATATGTTGAGGGCTGAAATTAGCACTTACCTAGACACTGTGGATCAGCTGTTGTTCCCACGGATGAAATACCTACAATGAAGGTGTTTGGGACTTAGAAGGGCAGAAATGAGGACTGAATTTGGTTGCAAATTCCAAATGGATGAGTGGGCTGTGAAATTAGCTATGACATCTACACCTTTTTGAAACTGTCACAGTGGTTTCTAAAGTGAATGCTTCCTCCAAGCCTCAGATCTGAGTTCAATGAAAGGCACAGCAACCTTATTCCCACAGGGGCAGAGGGAGCCAGAGAATTGTTTTCCTGGCAGTTATGCCCTTGTATTAAAGTTGCTCGCATGGTGTTCAGGCTTCACTTTCTTCTTCCACAACAAATCCCCAAAAATAGAACAGACACTGAAAGCCTGACACTTGCTGCAGCTTTCCAATCAAAGTTGGCCTAAGGCTGAGGTGGGGGAAGTCTCAACAAAGACCAAGGATTCAGCAAAGACTTTTTTGTTTGTTTTTCCCCTCCCAAGTGCTCTGCTCAGAGGCAGGGTTCCTGGCTGCTCCTCTCCTGTTTCCAGAGCAGTTATATAATTACTGCACGACTTCAAAGATAGGTTAGCGGAAGCCATTAAGGATGTTTTCCGTCTCTGGACTGTAGAAACTTAAGGTGGTTTGTCAGCCTACCCTAAAGAAGAAAACTTCCCTTGGAGGACAATAATTATCTTCTGCAAATGCAGCATTAATTCACTGTTGACGTATTCAGATTGGCAATTCATCTTTTTAAATCTGTTTTGCTTCAACTCTGTTAACTAGGGTAAATCTCCTCTGAGATTATTCTCCTTAGTGGTGGATATATAAAATAATATTTAAGAAGAAACATTTCTGCAACTTGAAGCAATGGCATTCCCTATGAAAACCCTAACCTGGTGTTTAAGATGCCATCTTATTGCATATGAAGTCTGTGCCAATTGGATTCTTGGTCAAATTACTGTGACTGCCTTTAATGACCATATGGGGAGGTGAGGGAGGAGAAAACAGCAAAAAGAAAATGGAAGAGGAAATTCAAGTGTCAGTTTGCACAAGTATTAACTGTACAGGAATGCTTTGTGTGTTAAAAATAAATTGCAAGCCCTTGTAGAGATATTTAAAAGAAACTTTCTCCAGTGTTTCAACTGTTTCTGAAATGCACAGATAAGTATAACCAAGTAAGGAATGTCCTTTTTCCCTTTGGTCAGATGAACACTGTTTTCTCTGCCTCAAAGACTCTCAAATCCTTTTAGTATCCTTGCAGATCCTATGCCTCTTTTGAGCAACTTTCCATTACCTAAAAGTAATCCCCATGAGTCAGTGAGGGAATGCCTTTCTCTGAGGCATGCTCGTCCCTAAGAGAAGAATCTGGAAAGCTCACTCCAAGCTCACCCTTAACCCTCCGAAAATCGCACCCCATTGCTGAGCCTTGGCCTTCGGTCTCATGTCGTGCTCTGACTTTTGCAGTCCCACAGTTCAAGGCAGGACTGCTTCCTTTCAGGAAGCACCCTGAATTCCTGCCGAAAGTGGTCAGTAGTTGTCTTTAATACATGAGTTAGCTTGGGGAAAAAACCAAACCAGCCATCTATAACAACAGTAGCTTCTCCAAAGCATTGTGAAGCCAAGGTAGAGGCTTTACTCTGTATATCAGATGTGGTAGGAGGGCTAATTTCTAACCAAAAAGCAAAAACTTTTCAGGTTCAACTGTTGTAAGGGGCAAGAGAATCAAAGCAACCCCTAGCCAGAAACGCTCCAAATGAGTTTAGACTGGACACGAACATGCTACAAGATTTCTGAGGCAGACCCGTCTGTGCCTACCAGAGTGAGCCACTTGCAAGTTCTCCAGTGGCATTGTCTGAATGCCATCTGAATCAGCCACTTGGGGCTCTGTTGATGTGTGTGAGAACACTGGGTTTTCTAAGATTGAAATCACTGGGCTGGTGGTTCAGCCTTTCTCTCCTGCTCTCGCTGTCTTGGGTTTTTTTTTAGCCTGAAGAAAAGGAGGCTCAGGGAAGACCTTATTGCTCTGAACTTCCTGAAAGGAGGCTGAAGCAAGGTGGGCGTCAGCCTCTTCTCCCGGGAAACCAGTGGTAGGATGAGAGGACATAGACTCAAGCTGTGCCAGGACAGCTCCAGGTTGGATATCAGGAGGAAGTTCTTCACTGAAAGGATGGTTAAACATTGGAACCCTGGGCTGCCCAGGGATGTGGTGGAGTTGCCATCCCTGGAAGTGCTCAAAAAACAACGGGACGTGGCGCTTAGTGCTGTGGTTTAGTTGACATGGTGGTGTTTGGTCAAAGCTTGGACTCGATCGTGGAAATCACTTCCAACCTTAATGATTCCATGATTCTAAGGTGGGATTGCATGGGCTGAAACACGCCGGTAGGAATTTGCTGTTTGATGTCTTGCTCGGATGTGTGATGCAGACTTTTTCATCCAGTGTTTCTGAGCCCAGGAATTCTGTAGGTTAAAGGAAACCAGTGCACAAAAGATGCACTTTGCACTTTGTAACTTTAGAAGGGGTGTGTTCTCCTTGCCTTACTCATGCATCTTTTTGGCCTGTTGTACCAGCAAGTCTTACGACCATCCCTTGTGAAATAAGGATAACACCAACTGTGCAAGGCTCAAATGCTATAAAGAAACTTTTTCTGCCTCGATGTTGAATTAATGTTTCTAAATATTGACAGCAGTTATGAAGAGCTGTTCATATGAATGACCGTGGTGCTCCCACATGACTCTAGCTGCTGCTAGCAGGACACATCTGATGCCTGATTTGTGCTCAGCAGCAGATGCTCTGTAAGACTGTTAAAATGCCCCAGCCTGGCCACATTGTGTAAGGACAAGTTTGTGACAAGTTTCTGGAGTCTTCCTCAAGTAGGAAAAAAGCCACAGACAATGGCAATCGAAAGTAAATGAAATCCTGATGCTCACAAAAGGGTAGAGGAGTTCTGTAGGGCCTTGGACATGACCTGCTGTGTGGATATGTAGTATTTGAAGTGTCATGTGAGAATAAGGAACCTTCCTTGTCCTGTTTTCAGGTCGGGGATGTAACACGCATTTACGTACTGAACATTTGGTTTTCTAATTTTTCTAGTTGTTCCCTTACTTGCTGTAATGATTACTGGACAAACTGGAATACTTCACTTTGAAGTAGATTGCAAGGGTTTTGAAGATAGATCTTGTTACATAAGGGAGTTGATGGAGGCTGTATGTCAGAGTTGAAAGCCCCTCTAAGTTCAACTGTTACCCTGAGGTTTGGAACCATCCCAAGTGCTGCCCTGCACAACTCCACCTCTGGGTCAGCACAGGAGCACAGCACTGACATTTGGGCTGCAAACCTACTGCAATACAGCATCCTGAGCCTTTCTTCTGGCAATCTTTGCCATAAGCTCTTTAAGTGTTAAGTGGCAGAGCCCAAAATCCAAATAAAGTTTTACATAGGTACAGTTAAATATTTATGTCTGGTTTACCGTAAAGTTACAGAGGAGTTCCCAAGTTGTTTCAGTGAAGACACAGTTTTTTGTGTTTGTACTTTTTTGGTAAGGAAGCTCCAATAATCAGTAAACAGACAATGGTTTCCAGTTCTCTTCACAGTCGCTGGGGAGATGACACACTGACTTGGAGAGAGTATCGCATTGCAGTGGTAGGACACACAGGATATGTTTACATTGTAGTTGTCAGGGCAAGCAGGTTTTCAGCTAATTTATTGATGGTAAGTTGTCCAAGCTCTTTGCAGATGCAGTGAGTTCACCAGACCTAGAGACAGAGGGTGCAGCACAGCACAGTGTTTATGCTGCAGAATAAAATGATTGACAGCTCAGAGGCAGAGCAAGCGTAAACAAGAGGAGGACGGGAGTAAGCAGGAAACCATGGTATGAAAGCCAGGATTTCTGAGTGGCAGAACAATGACCCACACCTGCCCAGCACAGGCTGTTTCCTGCACTGTCACGTGTGAGCCACTGCAGAGGCTCAAGGAGCATGTCTGCCCAGCTCCTCCTTGCCTGTTCTTTGCAAACCATGGTAAGTAAAGGAGCTGGGACTGAAAGCTGCAGCCCCTTGGTGAGCTTGCTTCTCATCTTGAGAGCTTGGATGTCAAAAGTGTGATGCCAATAGCAGGAGGCAAGCTTTTCTTGGTTAATGCTTCTCTTTGGATGAAGAAAGAAAGTGGGTTCCTCTTCAGCAGAAACCCACTTACAAACTACTTTTTCAGGAATTGGTGATGATTGAGCGTTATTGTGGGCCTGGGTGTGGATGCAAAGCTTGCCTGTCATTGCTGAGTAACTCTGCATGTGTCTGCACTAAATGCAGATTAAGGGTGTTTACAGTGGACAAATCTATATTTAGACAAGCCCTGGGTGTCATCTTGACATAAGCTTAAAATAACCTTCTCCCTTTGTGGAATCTTGCTTTCCCTTTTGTTCCTCCACTCACCAAGTTTGTCTTGGCAGTCAAAATTAAAAGATGTGTGTTTTTGGGACTCTTTACAGACAGTTGGAGTGATTAATTGTGAACTATTTTGGCATGTGCTGCAACAGATCAATGCATGAGCATAACCAGAGAACTGGAGTGTAATTTGGGATCGTGGTCTCAGCCTGTGAGGATGCAACGCTAGGGTAAGGGCAGCATTAGAAATAGTGCTACATCTGAAGGGGCAGGACTGCATTATATGGAAAAAACTGACAGCATTTGCATTGAAATGAGAGAGCAATGAGTTGAGTTTGTGTTTCTGGCTCTTTCACACTGCTACTATTATCCTCTCCATTTAATTGTCAGAAAATAAATGCCTTCCTTGATACTTTAATATGGTTAAATAAGAGAGGGAAAAGCTAACTCGAGTCTATTAAATGAACTTAGTACTCAAGCAAGATGAAAAGAGTATGTCTGTACTCTGCAGAGTCTCACAGGAATGCATTATGCTGCTTCCTGCCCTAGTAAATGTGTGCCATTAAACTTCAGTACCCTCTGTTGGCAAGAAATAGATGAATTTTCAGCAGGGGATAAGCAAGCACTACTTCTGAGGAGCCGTCTCCAGGATTCATGCTCTACCTGGTGTCCACCTCAACAGAAATACTTGCCTTTGATTTGTTGAGATTGCAAATGTGGGCCGAACAGATGATGACAGCTCCAGAGCAAAAAGAAGTCAAAATCTTTTTTGTATAGTCTTTACAAAGACTAAAAGCTACCCACGGGGGGACAGTTGAGGATTCCTGGAGCATCTGACTGTCACAGTAGTGAATGGTCCAATCCCACTGGAGAATTAGCAGCCTGGGTGTTGGTAGCAGCCCCCCCTTGTCATGTGCTCAACAGGCAGAAGCTGGAGATAATTCTGTGTAAAGTAAATGAGTCATTATTTTCTTATAGGATGTTCTTTAATGCCTTTCAGCCACCTCACTGTGCCCTCTGCCACAGCTCTGATTACTGCAGCCTTCACCCTGGGGTTTGTAGTGTGGGACATTCTGGTATTTGCCTTGTTCTAGATCACAATGCTTTTCAGCAGTACTAAGGTTCCAGTTCTCTATTTTCTGTCTATCCACTGCTGAAAGTGAATATATATTTAACCATTTCGTATCATATTCTTCCATAAAGGTGGTTATTCTAGCCCGTTAAAGCATGAAGCTAATACAAAATAGAACTCAAACAAGAGATTTGATACTCTGGATTGAGAACAAAAAAGCAGAGATAGCACAAACCAGTCTGCCTCCCTCTAATTAAACAAGCACTTCATGTGCCCTAAATACAATAGTTCAGAAAGGGTGTGATGGGGGAAAAGGGAAAGAAATGTTACTGAGTTATTTTCTGAAAAAGTGATTTATTTATGTATCGTGATTTTTTTAATATGCTGGTATTTTTGCTGTCATCTGGTTCTCTAATGTAGCCATACCTACTTGTATATACAAGATTTGCTGCTATATGAGATTACTCTGACTCTTGCCTTTGTCTGTAAGGGATCTTCTGATCTCTAAAGGAGGTGAAATCTTTTTCCTGAAACAGTGAGTGCATTCTGAGCTGTCCCAGTGTGATACTGCACCATCTTAACTGGGTATTAGCTTTACTGTGAGTGGCATGTAACAGGATCAGGAAAGGGAAGTGGGGTTGAACAACAGAAAACTTGTCTCTCTGTAAAAATCACATTTGTGGTTTGTACTGGCATTGATCTTTGTGAACCTGAAGGTCATGAGGGACCTATGCCATAACAAAAATATACTGCTAGGTATTTCCCAAAAGAAAATAGAACCGATAAATTCCATTGCTTAGAGACACAGGGCTAATTTTATTCCCGTTTTACACTCTTAGCAGATGTGATTCACGCTGTCAGCATTTGCTTGTCATTACATGTTGCATTTTTATATTTTAGTTGAAGTGTATGTGATTTTTAAATAGCCTTAAAATAATGTGATTTTCCTTAATGTATGAATATGGAAAACTTCATTATTTACCAAGGCCAAATAGTTCCTTTATCAGTTTTGAGAATGCAAATATATGCAACAGATTCAGAAGATTATGTTATGTAAAAATTGTCACAGTTCCCTAGTTTGTTACAACAAACTTTTACTGAGAAACTGTACCTCTGACATCTTCAAAAAACACTCCTTGCAGCTGCATTGGTTGATTGTGCTGATAGCAAGAGCATTTAAGTGAGAAGCAAGTTCAAGTTACTTTGATTAGATAGCTTTTCCCTCATTTGTTAATACCCTCATGAGGACATGCAGGTAATGTCCTACCTATGTGGGTAGGTAAAGAGAACCTAAAAAACCCTTCACCCATTCAGTCATGTGAAAGTAGAGAAACAAAAAAGAAGCTATTATAGACTCCAATTTTTTTAAACCTAGATGACTGCTTCTTTCCTGTTGTTACAAGCTTTGCAGAAGGTTTGCATGTGGTGTTTATTTTGCACATAAGTAGGCTTGAAGACTAACACAGAGAACTGATTTACAAAGCAGCATTTGAATCACAGAATGGTTCGGATTGGAAGGGACCTTGTAGATCATCTAGTTCCAGCTCCCCTGCTATGGGCAGGGACCTTCCACTAGACCAGATTGCTCAGAGCTCCATCCAGACTGGCCTTGAACACTTCCAGGGCTGGGGCATCCACAACTTCTCTGGGCAACCTGTGCCAGGGCCTCACCACCCTCACAGTAAAGACTTTTTTCCTGGTATCTAATCTATATCTGCACTCTTCCAGTTTAAAGCCATTCCCCCTTGTCTTGTCACTACATGCTCCTGCAAAAAGTTCCTCTCCATCTCTCTTGTGTGCAGCTGACCAGTTTGTCAGACGTGGTTAGACTGGGGACACAGTTCATCTGAACACAGACTTCAGGCCTTGCCCATGGTATGGGATTTCTGCAGAAGTGGGTGGTGTGGAAACCTTGGATTTCGTATTATTAGTGACAGCCAGACTGTGGGAGGGACAATTCTGCCACTATTTCTCCATCTCCCCAGACAAAGTGGGCAACATTCCCTGTGATGTCACCAGGGAGCTTTGTGGTACTTTATTGGCATTTCCTAGGAAATCTCTGTTCTTTTCAGCTGGAGCAGTCTTGTTCCCTTTCACACAAATCTGGGAGAAGGTGTAGTGACCCTGCCTAATGTGGTCAAATAGCACTTGACAAGCCTCATGCTTCTCACCTCTCACATGAAGGGTTAATTTATAACCACGGAAGTGTTGCCTTCTGCGGCTGCTGAAGACAAATGAGTGTCCTTTAGACTGTGTGAGTGCATCAATATTTAATATGTCTGCTTAAATTAAACTCCAGTCAAACTGCTGGTTGTTCTCCTCACCTTGTTCCCCCTTCAATCATTGATGGACGTTTTCCACAAGCAAGTTAACAAAACACCTAGGATGGACTTTGCACATATTAGCCTTACCCTTTCATTCCAGACTCTCTCCTCCTATGCTGATTGCATAAGGCCTGCAAAAATACAAAAGGATGCTCCCCAGTTTGGACCACAGTTTAAAGGATAGTAGTTGATCAAATATTTAGAAT
Source organism: Struthidea cinerea (assembly GCA_013397865.1). Taxonomy (NCBI): domain Eukaryota; kingdom Metazoa; phylum Chordata; class Aves; order Passeriformes; family Corcoracidae; genus Struthidea; species Struthidea cinerea. The sequence goes on along the minus strand of VZTI01000933.1, from coordinate 1,457,181 downwards.
TGAGTTATATTTTGAGATTTTCCTCCGTTGCAGAATCTGGACTCTCTTTAAAATCAAACAAACAAGCAAATGAAACCCCAACCAAAACCTGCCAAAGCTGCCCCCTCTTTACCCAGGGTGATAATCGTTTTGATCAGATTTAGGGTGTTCAGCACCATCTGCATTCCTTGCTGGGAAGGACCCCTTCTAAGATGGCTGTATGAATACCCTCTAATTTTCTTCCTTGTGCCTTCAGGAGCTGAGCTGCTGCTGGTGCACTGTCTGTGAAGTAGAGAACATTCCTCAATCATCTGTTTGCTGGTACAGCTGCGAGTGACCCAGAACTGCACATCCTGCAACCATGGTGTACCAAAAATCAGGTAAATTTTTAACTAGGATCTGCTCTCATCCCTGGCCATGCTACATGAGTGCCTTTATTCTTTGTGTTCTTAGACCCCATAGGCCAGGGAGAAAAGTGGCTTATAGGAATTTTTCAGTGTTTTACTTCATTTTCTATTTTAAAGTGAGGATTTAAGAATTCTGGTGATGCATGGGATGAAAGTGTAGTTATGAACGGTGCAGCTATGGCACTGTTACAATTCACTAGGCCTTGGAAGGCCGTGTAGGAAGGGTTTCTGAAGGGAAGAAGTGAGAAGATTAACCAGTGATCTGAAATCTAAGCCAAATGGCAGTTGCCAAAATACTGTAGGCCAAGGGAGCAGAGACCTAGACTTGAACAGGGCTGTATTGCTTGTTATGAAACCAGGGACAAAGGAGACATGGAGGAGGGACTCTTTCCTCTAACCTTGTGTTTCTGTGGCTTGTTTTCCCAGTTCTGTCTCTTGCCAGCAAGGCTGCCCTCTCAAAATTATGGTATGCACTTGACTGACATATTCATATTAAGAACGGGTTTAATTAAAACAGGGGACTTGTCATCAGGAGGACATCCAGAGAAGTTAGAGTAAAGCAAATAGGGTCAATATATATTCATTTAAAGTGTACCTTTGTTCTCAAGAGATGTTTCTTGTTCAGGTCCAAAGCTGCCCGTGATCTGAACTCAGTTTGGTTTACATTTGACTGGGCTTGCTTCCTCTGCATAAGGATCCAGGGTGTGTCAATGTACTTTGTCACTGATGTGCCTTAACTCTTGTGGATGTTCCTGTACAGCTAAACCATTGTGAACCTGTGAATACACTAATTTTTTCAGATGCTCATAACCAATTTTGCTAGAGTGAAGTGTTTAATTTTAGCCCACAAGGTTGTTTTTTAAGCTTCTGTATCAAGCACTGAAATGGGAACTGGAGCTTTATATGCACTTGTCTGCAAAAAGGTTTTGTATTGAAGTGTAGGAAACAGCACATCTTGAGCAGTTAATTCAGAATTGTTGTTTCCCAGCCATTTTTTTTGTGGCTATGGATAGATTTCAGTTACCCTTTCGATTTCAGCCTGTGTCCTGAAGCCCAAGAAGCAATCAGAGTAAACAGCGGCTGTTTACTGTCTGGGCAGCTGTCTTCAGTCATTTGTTTCAGCAACCCCAGTGCATGTGTTCCCAAAATGCTGGGCTTTCCCAGAGAAATCTCTGCCAGCAGCAAGCTAGCCTAGCTTTTCCTAATATCTGTAGGAAAATATCTGTAGCAGTTACCTGGGGATGGAATTTAAGCCTACTCACCTCTTTTACTTGTCCAATGTATATGCAGAACACTTCATTCCTTTTGCTTCACAGTAACCTCTTACAGTTCTTGAAGAATGCTATTACATTTCCCCTCTGCCTTCTCTCTAGGTTAAATGCCATTTATTTCAGTTCTCCTCCCTGGAACAGTTTTCTAGAGCTCTCGGACTTTCTGTTCTCCTTTCTTCCCCCCGGTCCCCTTCAGCTGGCTGCCCTTTTCTGCATGAGATACACAACACTTACGTATGCCAGCTGAGATGTCCTAGAAGTGAGGCTTGAGTTTACGTCATTCTTCTGTCAGTCCTTCTAGTAGCAAGTACTAATTTTGGTATTTACCTGAACACTGCGATGTGTGGATCAAGACACTTTCAAAAACACTTGAAGCTCACAAACCCTTGTAAATATTGCATGAAGGAGTAAGTCTGGACTGCAGGTCTGAAAAGGGGAATGATGCCATACCTGCCAGAACTGCAGAGGCTGTGAACATCTGAGGTTTCATCGGAATTTCAGGTCAAGGAATATTTCAACTCTCAGAATTTCATTCAACTTTGGGAATGTTTGTATTTCCACCTGCAGTGTGTCGTTACATGAGCTCTAATTGGGCAGAGGTAGCAGCAGAGCTGTCACGCTGAACATGCCCGGGATAGAGGCTGATGCTTGCTGAGTGTTCAGTCAGCTTCTGCAACAGCCTTTGCAGACTGGAGGGTGAATATCGCAGGTGGCTGAACTTGCACGACTTGACAATTACCTTGCCGTATGTGTGACAGCGCTGGACGCCCCACGCACACGGATCCGGGCCCGGGCCTGTGATGAGACGGCCTCTAAAGGCAGCGGGTGCGCTGATACACCAGTGAGTTGTCTCTCTCCTGAGCTGGCAGGCTGGGGTTGCAGTGCTGCATGTGCGCTGCCTGCATTGCTGTCTGCAGCGCAAGTTTGCGGCCTTTTGGCATCCCTGGCGGCGGGAGCCAGCGCCCATGCCCGTCCTGCGGCCGTTCCGCTGCCCTGGGGACCCGCGCAGGTTCCGAGCCGCGGCGGCGTGCCCTGGGGAGCCCGGCCCTGCGGTGCCTCGGCGCTGCTGCAAGGAGCAGGGGATGGCTGTGGGGGGTCACCGTGCCTCGGGGCCAGGCCCTCGCCGAGGGTGGCGGGGCTGCGCTGGGGACGGGCAGGGGCACCCGGCGGGACTGCGCGGTGAGCGCCGCTCCCCAGCCGCTGC
>VZTI01000933.1:1315799-1453531 GCA_013397865.1 Struthidea cinerea | reverse complement strand
CCCATTGCGGGAGCCCACCGGCCTCAGTGTGTGCCCATTGCGGGCGTCCCGTGGCACCTCGGCGGCTGCCCCGGAGCGGGGCACTGTGGCTCGACCCTGTCTCGCCGTGTGTGGCATCGGGACGGCGAGGGCGACCTTCAGTCACCTCTTGGTGCGCGTCACTGCGCGGATGAGCGCTTCCCGTCGAAACCGGCCTGGAGGTGGAAGGCGTCAATGTGTAACGCGGGGCTGTGGGCTGGCCCCCGAGGGCGTGGGGAGAGGCGAGGCGAGCCGGGGGCTATAAGAGGCCATCCATCCCCACGGAGACTCTGGCCAAGGGGCACGGACGGACTGAGGGAGCAGATGCCGAAGGGAACCCTCGCAGGTTGTGATGCGTAAGGCGGCGCACATCGTGCTCTCGTTTTGCAGAAGAGATATCTGGTAAATCGTGTTGTCTGGTGGTTTCTAGCAGCGCCGGCTCACATCTGCCTGTACGGATGTGTGCTAGTGTCCGACAGGCAGTTATACTTGCGGGGGGTTTTCCATCCCCTCTGGAGCAGTGAGGCTCTGGAAACAGGTAGGACTGGTTCTGCTGAGCTGACAGATTTGTACAAAGCTGGCTGGTTTATGTGCTGCCCCACTGATGCTTCTTAATGTAAACTAATTTTGCACAATAGAGAAATATTATTATGTTATTGGTAAGTTTTGTTCTGGTGTTTTGTTTGGTTTCAAATTTCACACTCCTTCTGTCATCCGGCAGAAATAGAAGGAAACATTGATATTGACAAGCCTCTTGCTTACCTTATAGAAGGGCAAGTAGAGAAGTGTGAGAAATAGGCTAACCTGAATATTGAGAACTAGAAGGGAAATAGATATATTCAGTGTCACACAGGAAGCTACTGTAGTTAAAGCATCAGTTAAAGTCTGATGTCATGGAAGTACGGACGCATTTTCAGTGATTTTAATGCAATGCTTACGCTGTCACGTCAGTACATATGCAGGTATTTGGATATGATGAGTATGTTAAAAGCAACTATAATGCACCACTCTCATGCTCAAGGTGTTCCTTGCAAACTAAGGGCAACAGAAATTTCGGATCATAATTGCAAGAATTTGCCTGAGAAATAAACAGAAATTTAGAAGAAATCTGGTTCAGCTTAAAATGAGGGATGTTACTTTTCTGGCTGGTACCGTCTTGATCTGTAGCAGTGCCTTGCGAAACTTGACTAGCCCAGTGTTAATCACGCAGTGTTTCTGCTGATACTGGCTTTCTTTGCAGCCATGTGCTGCTGCAGAAAGCAACACACTTGCCCAGGCTCCGGCTGCACACAGAACAAACTGGAAACAATCATATTGCTACTGTCTTTCTCAAGATTCCCTTTGCCACAGATTAATACAAGTTGCTGTGCTGAGGGCTAATGTTCCAGTGGTGTTCATGTTCTTTTTTTGTGCTCGTCTGTCATCTTTAAGCCAAATTCTAAGATTTATAGGGAGGGAGTTCAGTGTTGTGATACTGCTGCTCAGAGCAAAGCAAATAGTTGCAGCCAGACACTTCTCTCTTTCCACATTGAAACTGTTGTTCAGTTTGTTCTCTAGGGTTTCTTTTTGTTGTGGCTGGTAAAGGCTTTCATCAAGCAGCTCTCTTCCTCTCATTCTTATTCGCAGTGAGTACAACTCACTGAAAAGCTTTTTCTGACCAAATTTCAAGTTAGTGTTCAATTCTTTATGCTTCATGTCTCTATTTCAGTATTTTTTATGTAATTTGATTTCCTGGAGCCTGAAACAGTATCCCTAGGTTTAGTGAACAGTAAGGTTTGTGAAACTGTTCCCACCTGAATCTTAAATGGTTGTTTGTCTTTACCAAGATCACACAAGTCTTCCTGGTTGGTTCTGAGAAAGTAACAAAACTATTGACCACTCCCCTCTGTGTGGGCTTCTGCTGCTTTATTTTCCGTGTCCACATTTATCTGTACAGTTTATGTCCTCCTTCTGCACAGACAGAGAACAGTAAAAGGCACTTTGGATCCCTCCCAAGCTGATGCACAGATTTGATGTCCGTGCAAGTGAAGGTTTAATTCTCACTGTCAGTTCTTTTCCCTGCTACCAAGCTATTACAGTATAACTTGCCACCTTCAGAGAAGCATTAAATAATGTGCCAATAGAAAGTGGATTGATACTCACGGTCCCAGCAGTGGCTTTGTTGTCCAGGACATCTTTAACTATCATAGCAGAGGGCTCTGGGGAACAGGCTCCTCATGCAGGTCTGCCCGCTCCCTGCTCTCTGTGGCCTTGAGCCTTCAGGGGAGTCAGAAAATATCTCACTTTAGGCATGAGGCACACAGTAGTGTGAGGTGAAGGAATAACCTGCAAAAAAGGGAAGGGAAGTAAAGGGAGGAGAAGGGAAGGAAAAGCCAGGTCATTAAAAACAGACCCTGAGGTTTTATAGATCTGTTATTCCTCTGAGGATGATTTCTGGGGGGGAAATTATGGTGTTTTCTACTTTTTGCTTGACAGTTGCAGACTGTAAATGGCTTGGCACATTTAGAAAATAGAGATGGTTTTGATACCTAAAATTTTGTTATTTAGCTAAAAGATGTGAAAGATCTGTGATGCAAAATAGGAGTTGTCAGGATGTATAAGGTCACACTTCTGCTGCTGTAAATTGGGAGCAGTTGGTTAAATTCAGTTATGCTGTGCAGCATTGCATCAGGTGCCGAACTAATCCAGAGGCTTGTAATCTTTCTATAAGAAAAGATTACGTGACCTGAGACTACAAAATCTTTTATCATCTCCTGCCCTGTCCTCGCTTCCTTCCCATCAAGTGTTTAGAATAGCAGAACTGAACTCAGTTGTCTTTGTGCCAAATTTTAGGGCATCAATATAATGGAAATCAATATAACAGCTAAAATGTGTTTGTTTTCTAAAGTTTGTTTTTTAAACAAATGTGAGTTGGGGTTATTCACTGTCTACCTCCATTATTGTAGAGTTTTTCTGAAAACTTCCTTGCTTTGTCTCATTGTCTGCTTTTAAAGCTGTTACTTATTTCCACTATTTCTTCCTGTAGGCAGGGACGAAACAAGCCAAGCGATAATTACTTAACTCATGGAGAGATGCACAGGTCGGCTTTTGGTGACTGCATTCAAATAGCTCAAATATTTCATGTAGAAATACGGGGATTCCATTTCGTGTAAAGGAAATTGTTATAGGAAAGTGCCTATAGGCAGTTTTTTAATGCTTTTTAATCCCTTAGGTAGGGAATGACTTCTGTCTATCCCAGCTGCCACTCTTGCATCTCACGGGCTCAAGGGACACCCACCAGGCATTGGAGTGAGTCAGAGCTTACATTCGTAACTGAAACAAATAACTTTGTAACATTTGTACCCGGGAATGTTGTATCTTCAAGGACAGTCAGTATGTTAAAATTGTAAATCCCTCCCAAAGGACCCAGAATGTCAAAGCATATTTTACATTGGTAGGCCATGTTTTTGTTATTTGAGGGCTCAAGGCTGCTGTCAGATGGTAATTAATTGCAGGGGATCAGTCCTTCTCCACTGAGATAACTTGATTTCTTCTGAAGTTCCTCTGAGAAGATATTAAAAAGAAGAAATTTCATGTGAAGCCACCATTTTTTCAGAGTTGCGGTAACTGTTGCAGTGATACTTTCGCTGAAAACTTGCTTTGTTCTTTTTCTGCAGGTAGTTGTCACATGAAGGTACATTTGTAGGAAGTTGACGGACTTTTTTGTCATCGTCTGTGAGTATCTACCCTCAAAGTAACATTTAAGTGCATCTGTAAGCTAGAACTGGCCTTTTTCATGTCTCTATACAATTATTCCTCAAAATTTTATGCTGTAGTGTTTTTCGTAAGTTTTCCATGCAAATTCTTTAAAATTGCCCAAGAAAATCGAGGAGCTTGAGTGGGAATTCTGTTACTGTTCTGCTTGTTTTCCCCATTGCTTTCATGCAGCAGTAATTTTTTTCCATTTCCTCTGGGTTATAAGTCAAAAAGGCAGTGCAATGCATTTATTTTTCTGCTTTGCCTCTTGGGAGACTCCCAGAGCAGAGTTGTTACTGCAGCACTCTTAACGCTCAAGCTGCAGTGTGGAGATGGTCCTTGAGAATATTTCATGAAGAAAACAGGGTAAGACCTTATCTCTTTCTATCTTCCGGGATAAAGGAAATAAAACTGTTGAGAATTGTATGTCTGGTTAGTGTCAGAGCCAGGAACAGAGCATGGGTTTTGTGATCATCACTTGGGCAGATTGCTTCCGGCAGAGAGGGAGGGCAGACTGGTTGTGTGCGCAGGGGGACTCCAAAGCAATGCAGCCTGGAAAACCTCTAAATTCTTTGCTAGGTTTTAGAAGTATCCATCCCTACATTCACACACTTGTCTTGAGAAGGTGCGAGGGTGGTGGGTTATTTAAAGCCCTAGATGCACAGGTGATGGATCGTGCCATGCAAAGGAGCAAGGTGGTATTTCTGCAGTCCAGGAAGTGATTGCCAGTTTGGGGAAGGCTGATGGTGTGCCAACTGCGCAGAGGGCAGACACTCTAACAGGTTATAGCAGATTTGGGTGTGCTGGTTTACTGCTGTCATGTCTTGGCATATAAGCAACACCTGTACACAGTCTTAGAGCTCACTTCACTAATACATGCAAAGTGCTTTTTGGATGCAACACTCTACACATCACTTTGTTGACAGAGCAGAGTACTAAACTGTCACTACTGCCAAAATGTCAGTCTTCCTCTTGGTCTGCCCCTCCCAGAGTGCACTGTCTGGTGGCAAACCCCCTAGTAGGTGGCAAGATGCTATGCTGAGATGGAACTGAGCAGAGATTTTTCACTCCTTTCTTGATATTCTTGGTTTTAACAGACGGTGACTGTGGGGCTCTCTTGTTGAACCATGGCAGATGTTATTGCCTGAGGTTTTCACAAGGCCTGTTTAACACTTAGCAAATTAAATGTTCTTCCGTCATACAGTGCTGGTGTATGTACAACTTACCACGCTTTGGGTTCTGTCTCTGTCACACAGCAGAGGTGGAAGCGTGGCAGTTCTAATTTTCATGGCCTGTCTGCTGTGCTGCAGCTGTTCCTTGAAGGATGGCTGAACCCAGCCTCTGTCTGAGTGTGCACTTCTCTGCACAGCTCCCTTGTGCTCACAGACCTTGCTCAGTTACACTTCTAACGCTCTGTTGTGTTTGGGCTTTGTTTGCACAGGTGCTGCCCCTGCCTCTGCACCCAGCTGACAAGATGGTATTTCGGAAGCCACCAGATGGTGGTTGGGGCTGGGTGATTGTTGTCGTTTCCTTCTTCACCCAGTTCCTGTGTTACGGATCACCGCTGGCGGTGGGAGTCTTGTATTTGGAGTGGCTGGATGCTTTTGGAGAAGGGAAAGGCAAGACTGCTTGGGTTGGATCGCTAGCAAATGGAATTGGATTGCTTGCCAGTAAGTGCAGAAGCAGTATCTGTCTTAAATTGAAACATTTCCAATTGATGCTTTCATCTGTGTGTGCTCTTGGAATTTTATCAAAGACAGCTGCAAATGAGGGTGCTGCATTTTTGTTTTAGGTCCAGATGGATAAGAAGATTACATTTATATTTTCACTATGCATAAACCAGAGCAATATAGCAATAAAAGAGCAATAAAAATATTCCCTTGAGAAAATTCAAAATAATTGTATTTGAATAAACTAGAAAAGCCACACTCTGGGAAGCTGAATGGTAATTTTGTTGATGTGATTTTTTTTTTTTAAATGAGATTTTAAGACTAACATTTACATTATTGTCTTAAAATCAGAGCGAACTGTTAGTCTGAAATTGTTCAAATGCTTTATGGAAAAAAAGTCAATTAATAAACCAGTTACAAATTTTTCAGCTCTAGCAGTAAACCTACTGGTTAGGGTTGGTGAGGGCTCCTTTGCATTCTCTATCTGAGAAAAAACTCCCTTTGAAGGCTGGAAAGCTGTAGCTAACAGTAGCATTAAATAAAGCAACTTTACTGGAAGCTTTTCTTTAATAAGACATTGTCACATGGAGAGTAACAGTGGAGTTTTAGGGAAATAAAACCCCACCTTGAAATTTCCCAGGTGGTTGTGTTTTAATATCAGGCACGGGTATTTACTGGGTCATATCACTAACTTCTGTTTTTCAAAGATTCACCCTGGGAACTATTATCTATTTGCTGAACCTGGAAAAAATTGCCTGTCAGCAGGGTAACTGCTACAGGCAAAAACAATAATGTGGTTTAATGGACAAAATGCAGCTCAGGATCCTGAGGAAACTCCTTAAAAGAAAGCTGATGTTCCAATAGCAATACAGACCTGAATAAAGAGCACTGCTTCGTATGGCGCCAGAACTGATCAAATACTGGCAGAAGAGAAATGGGCAAAGGCAGGTGGATCACTAACCACAAGAAGACCATATTCAGTCTCAGGGTGTGAGTGAGTAAAGGACTGTACATTGCTCTTCCATCATGCTTTTCTATTTTTCTGTATTATGGCTATTAACTCCTGCTTTTAGTGCATCAAGACCTAAATAAATGAGTGAGAGAGTGAAGTGGGAGGAAAATAAGGATAAACAAGGTAATTACTGAAGAAAAAACTAGGCAGAAAGAAGTTGCAAGAGAAGAACACCCTCTTGTAGGAGAGCAGAAGACTCTGGCTCTGTTAAGAGCCTCAGCCCCCTTTCTCTTACGTCAACACCGTGCTAGTTTCCAGATTTCTTAATGCCTCTGTCTTGCTACTGTGAGCAATTGTCAGCAGTGTGGTTTTGGCTGGGGTTAGAGTTCATTTCCTTCTCAGTGGCTGTGTTTTGGATTTGCGCTGAACGCAGGGTTGATAATGTAGAGATGTTTTTGTTATTGGTGAGCAGGGCTAACAGAGCCAAGGCCTTTCCTGCTGCTCCTGCTGCCATGCTGGCGAGGAGTCTGGGGGTGCACAGGAAGTTAGGAGGAGACACAGCTGGGACAGGTGACCCCAACTGACCAAAGGGATGGTCCATGCCATGTGACATCATGCTCAGTATATAAACTGGGGGGAGAAGGAGGAAGGGGGGAATCTTCTGAGTGATGGCACTTGTCTTCACGAGTAACCATCACATGTGATGGGGCCCTGCTCTCCTGGAGATGGACGAACACCTGCCTGCCCAGCCATGGGAAGCAGTGAATGAATTCCTTGGTTTGCTTTGCCTGCATGCAAAACATGCTTTGCTTTCCCTATTAAACTGCCTTTATCTCAACTCAAGGGTTTTCCAGCTTTTAGCCTTCTGAGTCTCCCCATTCCCGCTGGTGGGGGAGTGAGCCAGTGGCTGTGTGGGCTTGGTGGTGGCTGGAGTTAAACCATGACAGCAGCAAATGGAAATTTCTGTGACTGAGTAATAAAAATAAAACTGATTTTGGTGTGGAATGATTAAATGAAGTTTTGACAGGTTAGGAGGAATGGTGTCTGTCCATGTGATTTTATTCTTTCAGTTTGGCACTCAGAAGCTTAGTAATCATTCCTACCTTTAATGCCTTCAAAGGAAAATACAGGGAGGGTCTTTTAATTACATTGATGTTATCAGAGTTGGCTGAAAACAAATTCTATATTCCCAGCTTTACCCAAAAGGAAAGATCCCACTGTTTATCAAGCTGGATAATGATAAATCTACTAAATTTCCTCCTTGAATGTATGCAATCTTATGATACAAGTTGTTTAGTTTTAGTTTTGAGCTCATGAATAATGTTATCTTTAAGTGGTATGTTTTGAAGTGCCCCTTGATTAGTGTGATGGATGTCTAGAGAATTTAATCAAATACTTCTAAATATTCTTTAAAGCCTGTAACTTGATAGAGTCTTTTTGCCATGGTACAGAAGACTCCCACACTTTTATTTAAGGCTCTACTGGAGAGCCATTTAGACTCTTCTGTGAGCTCTCTTCAACTTAACATCACCTTTGTGAAGCTGTAGATGCCAGACTGGATGCCAGTATGGCAGTGATGGCAGATTAGCAGCTACAGGCAGGAAATAAGTCAGCATCCATTTTCTTAGGAAGGCTTTTCTCGTTGATAGCACTGGCAATCACTCTCACCAGCTTCTGCAACAGAAAAAGTTTGGGCCAGTGACTCTGCTGTATTAGTACTGCAATTTCACCAAACTCAAGAAGACATGTATGGCATCTGGCACAGAAAAAGGTTCTGTGTTTTCTCTCCTTCCCTCTGTACATGTAGTCTGAAACATTTTTTTAAGCAGCTGATGCTGGTGAGCACTTTCATGTTTGCTGCATTGGTATCCTTTCTAAAATGTTTACTTCTGACTTATGTGAAAGCTAAACTTAGACTGGAGACATAGAAACCCAGTACAGCACCTTGTTTATTTGGATTCATTTCCTGGGCACCTGGTGTTCGATTTCTGTCCTTTTGCTTGCAGCACAGACGGTGTTGCTAAGGCCAGTGTCCAGCCTGAGCCGGACTGTTCACTTCGTCAGCCGGAGGAGGGAACGTGGCAGGGACCTGGCTGACATCTTCCTTGCAGGATGACTTGGGTTATGACTTTCTGTGATGAAATCTTACAGAGCATTGGAAGACGTGCCTCAAACAGTGAAAGACAAGCATCAGTGTTATTGTAGAGGGCAGAGGTGAGAGCTCCTCTGCAGCATTAGGTGTTACAACATCGATCAGGCTGTGGCAGATGTGGCACATGGCTCCAGGGCTTGTTGCACAGGAAGAAATTGGAAAAGCTTAGTAGGTTTCCCTTACTAGAACAGGCCAGAGGAGGATATTTATGTATATTCTTGAACATCATGTTTTTCTTCTGCACCAAGTGTTCTTAATTTTGCTGCCATTTGGAGCCTGAAATTAGATTTGATCCATGTTACACTTGTTAAAAGCAAAACAAAGACCTTGGCGCCTGTAATAGGCACCACAGCTGTTTATAGTAAGAGTTGACTTCACAATACTTGGCAGAGGAGGAGACACCAGCAATGTCTCTGTTCCTACTTCCCCTCTTTAAGGGAGAAAGAACAAAGGGAGGATCCTCTCTTGAAAGGCATGCCTTGATAATTTGATGGGATGTTTCTGCTGGTCTGAGGCATTCAGTGCTAGATGTTTAAGAAGCTTTATTTTGTGTTTTCAAGCAAGAATTTTACTTCTCTATAACTGCCTTTGCAGCATCTACTTATTCTTGGAGAAAACCCTTACACATACATAGCCTGCACTGTACAGTATGGAAGCTGTAAATAGCTTGTGCGTAGGGGAGAGGGTGTCCCCAAGATTCCTCTGAAATAAGCCCAGTTCATATAACAACTTTTTTTAGAAGGGAGCTGTCTTTCCAATCATTTGGGAGTGGGTTGCTGCCCAGTGTAAAAAGCTTTTTTTCTGATCTATATTCGTATCCAAAGTACGGGCATTTGGAGAATACTGTATTTATTATAACCAGGTTTCAGAAATGTGCTTACTATGCAAAAAATATTCTTGTATTCTGTCCAGTGGATTTTACATGCAGTCCGTGACCATTTTTTCTACTCTACAGTTTCAACAGGCTCGGACGGATACCCAGGTAGGGTGGGTCAGATTAATGCAGGTGATAAGAAAAAGAACTCAGTTGTCCAGTATTGCTTGTTTAGCAAAAGGTTTTGCATGTGTGTGAGTTGAAGGAGGGAGGACCCTTGAGATGAATGAGTGGAGGGAGGGAGTGTTGTTTTGCAGAATTTTTTTCACTTTATGTGAAAATATTGAGGAAGAAGGTGCTGGTTCTTGATGTCCATAAAACAAAACAACTTTGCACTTGTCAGGAGGTCAGCAAATTGCAGTAGGTTTAAGCTTCTGAGTGAGCAGCAGGTGGCTTGTTTTCAAGTCTCAGGAAGGACTCACTGTCACATCCAGGTTTCACTGAGGGTAAAGTATTTAATTCAAAATAATCTTAATAAAAATACCAATGTACAAATGATCCCTTCTAGGTGTTCTTCCTCTTTGGTCTCTGTATGAAGATCTGCTGTGAAAACCAATCTCCTTTCTGCTGCTGCTTCCCGTTTTGTCTGGGGACCCTGTTGACTGCTGCCCTGATAATTGTGTTGCTGACTGCAACACAATTATCAGGGTCGTGTGCAGAAGAGTAGTGTCTGTTCACATGCTCAGTCTTTCTTCCTAGATTTAGCTGTCATTCCTATAAACTGAGCTGGTATATTTTTTTGATAGAGTTTTGTCTAGTTTTAAGAGACATCATTTGGAAAGGAAAAAGCCCTAGGGATTTTATTTGTAAAAGAAGTAAATATTTATCAATGTCATCCAATATTGTACTAGTTCCAGTGCTAACCCCTGGAGCTGCTGGCAGACTGAACAAAATGCTGGCTCTTAAGCTATTTTTCGTGCTTCCTACTGAGAATTGCCACTGGGATTTTTTTTTATGTTGCTCATATTATGGTGAGAGTCAGCTAATGAAAACCCTTATGCTGCCTGAAGAGCTGTTTCCTGTGTGGCTGTATGCAGACTCCTGCATTCCTCAGAATGCCCATTTCGAGCACAATGCACAGGGCAGGTCTCAGTCCCACTCTGTGAAAGCTGGATTTTTACTAGAATTTACTGCCTTGAACCCATTGTGCTTCAAATATTTGTAAAGAATAACAAGTTTGTGTACAGTCAACTCCTGTGCAAATACCATGGTAATAACTGAAGGTGCTGTACTGGGTGAAAAAAAAATGCCAGTGCTATGGGAAACAGAGAAAGGGAAGCAGTGCGAGGAGGCAGGAAAGGACAAAGATGCTGGCTGTCATGGGGATTTTCTTTTGTGACTCATTTTCCAGCAGTGTGATGAGTGTGAAAGTTGTGCCTAGTGTGAAGGGGAAGAGGGAGCTGTTTTTCCTTCTCAACCCAGAGACCTATAATAACTATTTTAATACTTATACTGGCACTGCTTCTTATAAACAGGGCTGTTGCTGAGCTGCCAGATCTCTTGCTGTGTGAGATGGCAAATTGATACTGAGCTTACTGGAGCAGGTTCTTCAGTTTTGTGCCGGTTGTTTTCCATGTTAGAGCAAAAAGAACTCTCTGTACTCTTTGTTCTCCTTTGGGATTAGATTTTGTAAGTGGGAGAAGCTGGAAGAGCATCTCCTTGGACCCTGTCAGGGATGCTTTTGATCATGTTCCAGTGGAGATGTCCTTGTCAGGTTATGAAGACACATCTTTCAGCTCTGTGTCTCTTGTTCTGGCTTGGGGTCAGAGGGTCCAGTTTCACCTTGGATGCTCTAGCAGGGGTCAGTGACGTCTGTACCAGCACCACCACCCCAGACTGGACAGAGACCTTCTGAAAGTAGCTGTGTCAAAATACAGAGAGCAGGCTGAAGGGAAATGCTCTTTGTTTTAGCAAGGTAGTGGGTCAGAAATAAAGAATAGAAAGAGTGCAAATTCCTCTGCTTAATTAAATTATATTAACACTACCTTCTGTTCTTTTAGTGTAGAAGGATTCTTTATGTAATACAGAGTCAATCCTTTGTTTATTTTTAAATCCCGTGGTTTTAGGAAACATACCAATCTTAATTTGCCGGTTCTAGCAATTAATTCTAAGAATCAGCAACAATCTAATGCTCTCAGCTTTTGTTCTCAGCATGTTACTCTGCCCAGGTTACACTGGCTAGCTTTCATTCCCACAGCATGCTGACTCTTGAGAAGCAGCAAGCGCTTAGATCTTCCTTTTTCATTGCTTCCAAAATCCAATTAAACCTTCTTTTCCTGGAATATTTTCTTGATTCCTCTGTAACTCTGACTCTTTGCCTGGATAAGCCCCAGCTCAGACTTGCCCCCTTTGCCATTCCCTGGGCAGATAGCTCTAATGTGGGGCGAAAGTTCTGACCTGCCTTGTCTTTGAGGACGGTTTCACCTGCTGATGTATCTCTGCTCCTGCCTGCCAGAACTGCTTGTCCCATGGCTGGCAACCACAGGAAACCCTTGCCTGCATTCCCAGCTGCTCACTCCTGTCTACAAACCTAGGCAAGCACCATCCCCAGGCTCCAACTGTTTACCTCATATCACCTTTCTGGGCTCACCTCCCTTCTGCTGGGAATCTCGGTTAACCTTGACAAATGGCAGACTCCAAAATTACTGCTTTTACAGATTGAACTGACCATGGCATGTATGTGTATCACTTCAAATGAGATGCAAATGTGGTGAGGTGGTTTTGTGTGTTTGTATTAAATAATGGCATTCATCGGTGTATCTAACTTCTAATCTCAGGTTTGCTGAGCGTAGGAATGGGGCTAATATCTAAGTTTCTGTATGAATGTTTGGAACTCTGCAGGGTTTCAGATAAGTTGTCTCTGCAAACCAAGTCCCTTGCTGGTTGATTATTTATACAGGGCACCAAGCTTGCACGCTACTTAAAACTAAAACGTGTATTCCAGGTCACACAACTGAAAATAAGTGCTTGTTCTACAATTCCTGTGCGGAGAGAACTGGCTGAGTAGAGGCAGGGTATGAATTCTGCCCCACTTTGTTCTTGTTTTGAAGAACTAAGAGAACTAAGAACCGAGAAATATTGGGGAGTAACCCCACCTGAACTTGAATGTTGCCTTGGCTTTTCCCAGTAAGTGACTTTCATTTTCTGTAGTTTTACAGGATAAACTGAGATAGGTAGTAAAGAGTTATTTGTGGGTATTTCGTTCCCTTGAAAGTCGGGGAAGAATGGTGTTTGTCTGGTATACCAGCAGATATTCCCTCTGTGTAAGCACCAGGTGGCATTCTTACCATGACTATGATCCCAAGTTACTGTTTCTCCATTTCAGTTTTATAAATCGCGCACCAAGATACCGCCTTTCTGAAACACAGCTTTTGTGCTCCGTCAGAAAACACCCACTTGCTTGAGGCCTGGCTGATGGTCTGTCCGGGTTTCGCATCTCAAGATGAAGATCCTTTTCAGAACCTTTGTATACCTTAGCTGTGTAGTGACAGTGTTACAGTCCAGTATGTTTTGTATCTTCCTATGTTTCACTTGCTCTTTCCCTCCCAGCCCGAGGACCCTTTCATGGCCTTGATGTTCAGTTTCTCCTTGAGCAAAAATTTTACAAGCCTGACCTTGCATGTTTTTAAAACTGACTGTTTTAGAGAACTCTCAGAAAAAGAGTACTCTGAATGGCTATTTAATATAATTATATATTTAAATAGTTACCATAAGAAACATTTCCAAAGACGGATTTTTTTTTTTTAAGAAGTTTTTCCTGCTGCTGGTGTTTATTAGGAACGTTTTTCCTGTTTTTCTCTCCTAGGTCCTGTCTGCAGTATATGTGTATCATCTTTTGGAGCAAGACCAGTAGCTATCTTCAGTGGCTTTATGGTGGCTGGGGGCCTCATGATGAGCAGTTTTGCACCTAACATATACTTTCTATATGTTTCATATGGGATAGTTGTTGGTAAGAAACACCTTCCCTTCATGTTGAGACAGTCTTGATTATTTTGAGTCTTGGTTTATGAATATGAAACAGGAAACTGATTCACAGAGACAGTGGTAGTCTGGGGCTTGATTTATCAAGGAATACTTTACTTTTGGGTGGGGAGGGATGCTGCACGGGCAGGCTGTTGCCATGTAGTAGAAGATAAAAACAATGTAAATGTTCATGAGGGTTTGAAAACAGTTTGTCCTCTGTTGACACAATTGTTAAAGATGGAGAAGCTGAGGTTTTACCTAAGGGCTGGGATCGAGCAGCTCTTCTGCTGGCATGAAATGCTAATCTTAAAGGAATAATAAATATCTCCTGGAATTTTGTCACATACTCATTCTAATCTGATAAATTAGAGATCATTAGGGAGCAATGTTGTTCTCCACATTACTGGATTGAACATAAAATGCTGTGCTAGAGGCATGAAAATGCTGTTCTCCTGGCAGGTGGTGACCTGCCCCTCTGTGCTGCTGTGGGTGGCTTATCAAATTAACTGTGTCAGGAATTTGGGCACCTCGCTGGCCAGCAGGGCCCCGGCGTCATGCTGGCCGGGCATGGAGCCATGGGGAGGCAGCTCTGCCGAGCTCTGGGGCCAGCCCTGGGCTCAGAGCCCTGCAGCCCTCCCACTGAGCACAGAACTGGGCTGGGGAGCTCCTCAAACCCAGCCAGCTCCACTCAGGCTCAGCAGCCAGGGGAGGGAGGTGGGACAGTGCGGGCAGCCTGATCGCCCTGTGCTCAGCCGGGGTTCAAAGGTACCTCAGTACCCAGGCTGCAGGCGGCATCACCTGGGGGATAAGAAAGGGCCATTCATTTCCCAGAGGATGGAGCATACTTTATATCTAACTCTTCTTATCCAGGTCTCGGTTGTGGCCTTCTGTATACTGCAACAGTTACCATCACGTGCCAGTATTTTGACAAACGCCGAGGCCTTGCACTTGGTCTGATTTCGACAGGTAGGACTTTCAGTTGTCATTCTCTCCAGCTTTTCAACTCTGATACAGCCACCATTACCCTGACAACAAAAACCAGGGGATAATGTTTTTCTCAGTTACTTCCCAGTAATTTAAGAAAGTTACTACTTTCTTAAATCAAAATGTCAGCAGCAAAGAAGAGAAAAACTCAGGCTTCAGATAAAATAGTCACTGCACTTGCAGGTGTATGCTATGGGTCATCAATATAGATGAGGAAAGGATATTCACTGAAGTGAAAGCAGATTCGTGTGGCTTGGGCTGCATGCCATGGATAGTGAGAGGAAACATTCCACAGAGTCCTCTTTTTCCTCTTTGTTCTTACCCAGGATCAGAGGTGAGAAAGAAATTGGAGACGCAGGATGTAAATGCTGCATCACCACTACCTCAGATTAGCTGTACCTTTACACTTTTTAATGGCCCAAGTAGGAATGGTTACAGATGGCTGTTGTCCCATGCCATGGAGTGTCTGCCCTGACCTGTTTTCTCAAGTGGCTGTCAGTGAGGAGAGACAGGGTCGGTATAATCAGTGTGGTGAGATACTAATACCACATCCTCACAAGCTGAGTAAAGGGGAGCTTCTGCAGAAATGTTTCTTGGGGTCATTTTAGTGGCTTTTTTTTGGATTCCAGGTAGCTTGCCTTAAAGCCTTATCTTAATAAGCCCTACTTAGTTTTAGTACCTGGAAGGCAAAACAAGCATGAATTTTGTAATTGATTTTTCCTGTGTTTAGCACCAAAGGATATATATAAATTTAAATAAACCTAGAGACAGTCTTCAGGAAATAATTTTAAAATCTGTCATTAAATTAACTTGAAAACCGATGCTCTGTGTCTGTGAGAGGACATCCACTAATTACAGTGGTTCTGTGCTCACTTCAACCAAGAGCCTTCTCTTTAAATTACTGGGATTGCATTAAATGCTTGTGTTCATAGTAATTTCTTACTCTTCAATGTTTTCTTCTGAATGGCCAAATTTCTCAAACGCATGTTTAGTCCTGTAAAACTTTGGAAATGCCTTTGGAGTAAACTCCCACCAGGCAAACGTCGCTCCTTAAACACCAGGCAGTCAAGGGCTGCTTCTGCGAGGGGTCTTGGGGAACCCCTGTTCTGTTCCTGCCTGAGAGAAGGAAGGTGGCAGTGAAGAGGAGAAAGGGGAAAATGTTGGAGTGTGAAATTCAAACTGTGCTAACTCAAAATGGTACCTGAAGGGGTACATGTATGTGAGTTCAGGGCAGAAGGGTGGCTTAATAGTTCTTTGGTGTTTTTCATCGGATATAGTATTGGTCCTACTTGTTTCTAAAGTGTCTTCTAGTGTTATTTGTCACAAATTGTTCAGATATTTTGAGAGATTTTTTTATTTTGTGGCTACTCAGTGAAGAAACCGTAACTTCAGGAGGGATGATGACTTAGCAGTTCATGAAACTGGGGAGAGAGGAGCACAAATGACCATTCCTGTGACTGAATTCATAGCTGCTGTATTGTGGAATTTTGTTAGAGTTGAAGAATGGTCGTGGTTCTACAGTTTAAACCAAACTTACTTTTCTTTTATAGGATCAAGTGTTGGACTCTTTATATATGCAGCGCTGCAAAGAGAGCTCATTGAGCTGTATGGACTGGATGGGTGTCTGCTAATAGTCGGTGCCCTGTCTCTAAACATATTAGCATGTGGCAGCCTAATGAGACCTTTGGAATCATCCAGTTCTCCTCCACCAGAGAAAATGTGTGTAGACAAAGTCCCAGATCAATATTTTGTTTACCATGAAAAGGAAAAGACTGTTGAAGAAAACATTAGCATCCTTGAAAAGGGCTATATTGATGAAAAATGTGTGAACAATGTGCCTGATGGCAAACAGGAGAGCATTTTGAATAAGAATGTATTGAGCTCAATAAACGTAAATGAGAAAGACACTTACAAAAAGAAAGTTGTAGAACAGACAAACTTCTGCAAGCAACTCGCCAAAAGGAAGTGGCAGCTCTATTTGACCTACTGGAAGGAGACCGTGGTTCTTTTCAAGAACAAAGTCTTTTCAGCTCTCTTTGTTGCCATCTTGCTCTTTGATATTGGTGGATTTCCTCCTTCTCTGCTCATGGAAGATGTAGCAAGAAGTGCAAACATCAGTGAAGATGACTATTATATGCCCCTTATTTCCATTATTGGCATTATGACGACTGTTGGCAAACTTATTTTAGGAATACTGGCAGATTTTAAGTGGGTTAACACTTTATATCTCTATGTAACTACCTTATTAATGACAGGAGTGGCCTTGTTTGCAATTCCATTTGCCAAAAGTTACCTTACCTTAGCGATGCTTTCTGGGATTTTGGGTTTTCTAACTGGGAACTGGTCAATTTTTCCATATGTAACAACAAAGACGGTGGGGATTGAGAAACTGACTCATGCCTATGGGATATTGATGTTCTTCGCTGGACTTGGGAATAGCCTCGGACCACCGATTGTAGGTAAGGTCAAGGTGGACAGTATAAACTGAATGTGAGCTTGTCACAACCAGGCAGAATTCCTTTGCATGTCTAATAATAATGGAAAGATGAAATCAAAATCTGCAAGAAAAAATAAAGTCTGTTAGGCTGATTGTGTTCATAATTTGGCTTTGAGGAAAAACATATTTCATGTCGAAGAGGTCAAATTGTATTATAGGTTTGGCCTATTTTATTTCATTTCATTTAGTGGTTTGGGGAGTTTAATTTCAATTCATATGATGTTTCTCGAAGTTACCAGTGCTGTGTTACATTTCACTGATGCGCTTCTCTTGTATCCCCACCCTCAGGTTGGTTTTACGACTGGACGCAGGAGTACGACACTGCTTTCTACTTCAGTGGCTTTTGTGTGCTGCTGGGTGGGTTTCTCCTGCTGTTGGCAGCGCTGCCCTGCTGGAATTCCTGCACCAATCAGAGCTCCAAGCTGCCTCCAAATACTTACTCCTACAAAGTTGCATCTAACGCTTAGGTGACAACTGGAAAACACTTTGCTCCTTTTTATATTATATAGCAAAGTATTTTAGTAATTTTCCACTTATTTATGAAGCCCACAAATCCTCTTTCCACTAGAAAAATTCCATTGTTGCTTGTTTTTCAGTTCCTATTTCTTCTTTTGTTTCTTTTTTTTAAATGTTATTTTTAAAAACAGTCTTATTTTGTCTACTATGCACCGTGTTTTCAGCCTTTGTCTACTGTAATTTCCTTTCACCCTGTAAAGGGGATGTTCTGCTGTACTATCAGCTGTATTTTTTTTAAGGGGGGTTCATATGGAGGGGTGAACACTTTGAAGCAAAAATGAAGGCCTGTTCCTTACAGGAGAAGGCTGGCATTTCTGCCACCTATAGGTCTCCAAGTTGCACAGTTAGGCTTTACAAAACAAGAATTTGCCTTATTAAAATGTAATACTGTGGCAAGGTGCTTTTAACATCATGCTTAGATTAACTTTTTTTGTCTTTTTAAAGTTTCTCCAATTTACAACTAAGTGCCAATTGTGGGAGGGAGAAGAGGGGAAACAAAATCAGCCTTTTGTTGCATAACTGAAGAGAACATTATGATGAAAGTAAAGATTCTTACTATCACTGCGACTAAGAACCATGTTTATAGATATTGCACATTTTGTGAAGTCTGTTTATAAAACTGTTGAACCAAAACCTTTTAAACCAAGGAATAAATGTGATTGTTGAAACCATGAAAGGAAATGCTGCCTCGGTTATGCAAGTTCATAGTCTTTATATCGAGGCTGGAGAGGCGCTCACCGAAGCCCCCAGGTGAGTGTCTCAAAGCAAGTCACCCACAATCTGGTGGTACTGGGGGCCTCTCTTGTTACACAACCACAGTTCAGTAGGTTGAACGTGCTGCAGAGAGCAGAAACGTAGCGCTTTCAACGACGTAGACCTGATTAAAAAAGGGAAAATGTGTCAGCAATGTCATCTCTGCTGACCTTTTTTGGAATGGATATAGCAAGGAGAAAAGTCAGTAACAGAGAGCAAGAAAAAGCATGGGGGAGGGTTGACAGAAGAAGTTCAGGGAGAGCTGATGGGGACAGAGTTGCAACACTTGAACACCAAACAAGTCAGTGAAGAGAGAGCCCTTGAAACCTCCTGCCTCTCTAGCTGCAGGCTACCCCTGTGTGGGTGTTGGGTTTTCCTGGCATGTCTGGGGGAACACTGTGTGATGTTGAAGCCCTTCCTGAGCCAGGCAGGTGCTCCAGCAAAGGCAGGGTGTCTTGGCTGGCTTTGCACTGCCCCGTGTGCCCTGTACAAAGGCGCTTGCTTACAGAGCTGCTCTCATGCCAAGCCTGTGTCTGGTTGCTCTTGCATAGCAGTGACAGAAATCTATCCAGGGGTGGCACGTCCTGTGTGCTTTGGCTCCTTGCTGTAGGTTTGAAGTTTACTGGAGCATGTTGCAAGGCTTGGGTGAGGTAGAAGCTCTGAGTCCTGAGTTACATTCTGCGTGGCTGCCTGCAAATGCCCCAGTAGTTCTCAGCAGTGCTATGGGCCTCAAGTGTCTAATATGATTCTGGCTCATTAGTAATTCTCAAGATAAAAGCCAGGCATGTAACGAGCACCCTGTGTTGTCGAAGTGCCGTGCACAGAGTTACTGTGTTTGCACACCTCATTAAGCAAGAGGGAGGCAACATCTGCGTGGGGCAGACCTACATGCAAGCAATGTTTCCTCTTCTGGTCCAAGGCAGGAAAATCCAGCTTGGCCTCAAACAGTTTTTGCTGACTTTCTGGGATTCACTTATTTTTGTTTGTATTAAAATATGACAAAAATGCTGTAAGTTTGTCTCTTTATTCCTTTCTCTGCATTTGTCAGCTGGGTGTAACTACTGTGTGGGTTTTCTTCCTGGATTGCTTATTCAGTGCATGTGGAAAGAATATTGAGTATTCTGGTTAGCCATAAATGCAGCTCCAGTCCTAAATTGGAGTCCAGGGTATCTGACATGGATTTGCACCCATTTTATGTGCTCTTATGGCAGCTGTAGTCAGATTTCACCACGTGTATATGAAAGTAATACCATGTTTTACACATCTTAAAGGAACTGCAGGGCTATCCTGGGTACAATCAGGGCATGTGTGCCTTCAGATTAATCTTTGAAAATCTCACTTCCTGCCAGCAGTACATTCCAAGTTCTTTAAATACGAAACTGATGTTAAATTAGTGGTTGGTCTGAAAAAATGCAACTGGAATTAATGCAAATGATTGGGTGGTATGTAGCACACTTTTGCAATGGAAATGGAGTCTATTATTAGGCAGCCTGATATGTGTGGAAATATGACTAGTGATCTGTAATATTTTCCTGGTGTAATCCTACCCACCAGTGAGGAAAGAGCCCTGACTGTTGAAGAATTTTATTTGCCACTGCAGGCAATATGTGCTAGGACTCCTTGCCCCAGCCAGCTGAGCACTGTGACTTTATTGATCTTGTCTTTCATTGGTAAACAAGACCTAAGATTTTAATGTTTTGCGTTTTACTTTTCTAGTTTCGCAGGGTTCCTTTCCAAGAAGATGTTTCCAGAGATGCTGCAACTTACATATTATCCGAGCGCCTTTCCTTCTGTCTTCATGCTTCACTCAAATCATGAACCCATAGTTTCAAATGTTCTTTAGAAGATGGCAGGAGAGGTACAGTGTGATAATCTGTGCCTTAATTGCTTGAAAAGTAGGTCATCAGCATTGACAGGGTGGTAGGGGCAGGTAGAGGTGGTAGAGGTAGGTAAACACTTCTGCCATGTAGAATTCTGGATTTGTGTTTTATAGTCCCTGACAAACAGATCTGGAGCAGATGGAATGAGATGCTTAAGTAATTATTCGTTATTGTACAAGAAGAAGTTATTGTTTATTGCATAAATTATTCATTTACTGTGGAGTCAGTCATGAATAGAACATTTATCTTCTTATTTGCAGATCCTGTGAAAGTTTATCATAGTTGCCGAAACGCAAGACAAATGAAACTGTGAAGTATTATTAGATTTAAAGTGTACTCTGTGCCTTGCTGAACTGATGGGCTTTGTCATTAGCTTCAGAAAGAGGTTACATTCCTTTGGTAGCTGTTAATTTGTCTACATCATGCTGATCCTGGATTCCTGCATTCAGCACTGACATTGAACAATGTGCTGAGTAAGGGCTATAAAAATTGATGGAGATATTTGCATAGCATTAAACTGACACGGAGGTATTTTTCTATTGGAGAGGTATTTCACTGCAGGTCATTCAGGAGGGCCTTTCACATATACATATGGTGAATATGTTGGGCTGAGCATGATACCAGCCAGATTTAAAATGGCAAAATTATAAATGATACAGAAATCCAATTGAACAGGATGGAGAAAGTAGAAAAAGATGATTTCCTATGAACAGAATTTCTCAGACTCAGAGGACTCATTTCAGTATTGTTTTGCTGTAGACTCAGTTATGCTGAAGAGCCAAGTTAAAGACTTGTCAGTCTTCATGCAAGACACAGTCTTTAGATGTGTCGGTATGCTCTCAGATTACCAAAATCCATTTAGATTTTCACTTTTTTTTTTTTTGGATAAAGATATTTGTTCTTTTAAATGTTGGCTTTTAAACAATCAAAACAGTTCAGAGGCAATACACACATGCTCAGCTTGAACCAAGCTGTATCATGTAATGAATTTGTTGCAGGAACTAAGTCACAGAATCATAGATTTTAGCTGAAAAGGACCTTTAAAGATCATCTAATTTAAACCCTCTGCCATGACACAGTGATTTCAAGTTTCTCAGAGTAGCTGCCGTTCCTGGCTTCTTGTTGCTTTCATGGCTCCGTGGGGAAGGCTTAACTCCTTTGTTTTATGTCCTCATTGGGTATGTCCTCACATTTTCTGCAACAGCATCTTATGTTAGTTTTCTTTACTGTGTCCATAGCTTCTTACAACAACTCTGTTGGTCAGCTTTTGCCATCTGTGTTCAGTGTGTGGAATGCTTGCTTGCTTGGGCTTTTTTCATTAGTATTAAATAATCACATCAGTCCAAGCAGACTTTATTAGCCCTAGTGCATATCATGTTGTCAGAAACTAGAGGCCCAGATGAGCACTTGCTGAAATTCTTGGCCAGGGCTGTATAAAGAGAATAAAATATGGCTGCTATGTACACAGATTTCTCTACTCTGCCTGCAGATGCTTAAGGCTTTGTTTACTGAGGAAGGGGAGTCTTGTATGATAAGGAAGAGCTGAGACAGGACAGATGCCCTGTCTCTGGGGTCTCCCTGCTGTGATTTCTTCTCTTTGGGTCTCCTGTGTCAGGTGCAGGTGTTGTGCTGTGTTTGCTGCAGTTTTGTGAGGGAGGAGGACACATGGCTGGAGTGTGAGGTTGACCATGCAGCCCCATCATGGAATGCTCAGTAGTTTAAGGAGGAACGTCATGGAATGCTCAGTACTTTAACATGTGCCTCAGGAGGCTTCAGGGGAGCTGCCCTGCACCCATTCCTCACTGAGCCCCCATGCTATGCTGCTGTAGAGGAATTAGGTACAGTGGTTTTCCAGGCCATAGTTTTAAATTGTGTTTTCTGCCAGGCTAAGTGTTTGCTTAAGGTTTCCAACTGCATCATTGGGGGTGCTTTGCTGTAATTGCACTCACAGAACCTCTGGAAATGCTTTTTTCTTTTATTTTACCCAAGATGAGCTGGATGTTTCTGTGGGGTGAGCTCAGGTGTAACTGCTGTCACAACGTGTGGTAGTGTGCAGCATGGCTGGGAAGGAGCTTGGAGCAATCCCTGTGTGATAACTGCTGTCACAACGTGTGGTAGTGTGCAGCATGGCTGGGAAGGAGCTTGGAGCAATCCCTGTGTGATAACTGCTGTCACAACGTGTGGTAGTGTGCAGCATGGCTGGGAAGGAGCTTGGAGCAATCCCTGTGTGATCTGCCTTTGCAGTCATGGCCCTGTGCAGTGACACTGCAGCAAACGCTCTTCTCCCCTGCCTTTGGCTCCAACCTTAATTTTCCCTAGTCACAGTTAAACTTGCAAACTCAACTTCACTTAATTCAAATTGATGTTTTTTCCTCCCCGGTTTCTCTTGTTGCAGGCTGCAAAATTTTCTGCCTAACCTCTTACCTCTTTTCCCCATGTCGCAGCTCGTGTTGAAAAGTAAACATGTTTTCAGTGATTAACAGCAAAGACTAGATGCAGCTGAGTAACAAGATGAATACCTACTCCCCCTGTTTTGTAAATGGCCAGAGCTCTGACCAACTCCATCTTTACAGATCGTATCTAAATTGTGTGGGTTTTTGTGGTTATAACTTTAAATTTTGATAGATGACATGCATATCAGGTTGGATTAGGTCACGCTGTCTTCTGTTGGAATCAAATTACTTTGCTTTTTAATTAAAATGTCCCTGGGTTGGAGTGACTGTGTCCCTGCTTTGCATTATTTAGGGGACAATGCTCTCAAATCAGGATAACTGAAATCATCTGGCATGTCTTTCTGAGATTCTGTGAATTACAATAAATACTTTGTATGAGGTTATGCAAGAGATCAGAAAAATGCTTCATTAAATAACATTTGCTTCAAGTTAAACAGAGTCATGTGGAGGTGCTGTGAAGAAGTAGGGAACAAAAAATATATTTGTGAGACTAGGTTTGACAGCCTGGTGCCTCCCTGGTGTATCCATTACATGAGACAATTAAGTAGTCACAAGTTTGTGAAGAACCATTTTAGCTACCAAAAAGATTCCTGGGAGAGAGAGATGGGAAGAAGGAATTCCCACTGAGCAGACCATTACCTTGTTGCTTTAGAAACAGGAGACCTGAATCTGCGTAAGACAGACTGAATTACTCCAAACAGGGTTTCATCATCTCACCTGAAACTGGGAAGCTTGATTGAGATGGTGCTGCCATCTCAGTTCCTCTGGGGGGAAGGTCTCCATTTTGGGGGTCTTTTGTGAGTTTTCTCTAATTTTGTTCAGGAAGTGGTATCACAAGACTGCAGAAGGCAGAGATAACTGAACATAACAGGAGCAACTCTTTCGAAACGATGTTGAACCAGTAAGGAGTAGTTCTATGCCACTGGAGAAATACAAGAGAAAAACTGCATCTGCCTGTCTTTTACACGGGTTAGGGCAGTGTCCGTGGTGCAAGCGGATGCTGAAGCCTCTACTTACTGCATTCCTCCTTTCTCTTTTTTTCTATCCCCACCTCAGGTGCTGTGCAAGCTAGAGGCAGAGAGGAGGCGAGGGCTAATCCTGTCTTCCTTCTTTACAGCTCTTTGAGGAGGCAATATTGTGTTGCAACTGTATTATTTATGAAAAATGGTAGCATATGGTGCCAGAGATAATTGCTGCAGCGAGAGATTCATATGCCATGAGCTGTCTGGAGCTGAAGCTGGAAGCTGAGCTTCCCTTCAGCTGTGGGAAGCTGTCAGAAACCAGCAGCAGTTTGTGGATGGAACCTCCTGGGAGGTCTGTCTTCCCGGGAGGATGATTTGGGATGCAGAAACTGGCCTGGTACTTGCAACTTTTGCTGAAACTAATCCAACATTTCAAATTCCCTTTGAAAATGAGCAGACAGGGAAAAAAACCATGATTGCAGAGATTTTGTGTTCCTTTGTGTTTTTCTTTTCATCTTCCTGTTTCTTGGAGAAATAAACCTGGAATCAGCAAATTTCATTATATAGACTGAAATATAATAGAAACATAGACTTTAAATAATTTGTAGGGCCTGGAAAAGAGCTCTACTTGCTTCTTTGCAGTAGTTTTCAGCTTGTGACTCTTTGCTGATGTTTTGCTCTTTAGCAACAACGGCAAGATAGTGCATTTAGATAATGAAGCAATACTGCATTTTGAATGCTAACTTGTTTTCCTTGGAACAGCATCAAGAAAGTGAAGAGGTTTAAGTGCCAGGTGGAGATTAGAGGAAGAAAATGAAATTCAAAACAGGAAGCAGAGAGAGGCAGGCTGCAAAACAACCTTCATGACATTTCACTCCAAGAGAGGAATATTGACAGTTATTGATCTGTCGCCTGCCAGTCACTTTCAGTTCCACAAAACTGCCAAGGAATTGTGCAGCTTTCCACAGGCTTTTCAAAAGCCTTTAAAAGAAAGATGATGCTAGAGCGTTTAATGGACTGGGAAGACAAAAAAAAAAAGGCCAGCAAGCAGTCTGAGCATTTGCCTCCCACTGTTTCATTGGGCAGTTCTCCACATGCCTGTAATTCAGCTGCCTGGAAACAGGCTCTGCTGAGCCACCTCAGGACACCAACACATCCCTTGCCAGAGATGGGCTCCGATAGAGAGAAGCGGCTCCAAGCCTGCCAGGTGCTGTGTCTGCAGCAGGAAGGAGCCTTGCTGTGACTCAGGGGATAGCTGCTCAGGCACAGCTCTGGGCTCACGTGTGCCTGGCTGCTGGAGAAGGGGCAGCTCCCGTGTGCCTGGCTGGCACTGGCTCTGCAGACATACCCATCTCTGTCCCCAGAGGAGACCACCTGAGCAGCTGCAAGCAGAAATAGAGGGGATGCTGCCGGGCTGGCAAGGGCTTGCCTGGCAGGAGATGTTGTGGCCTGTGTGCTCTTCCCATAGGCACAGCAAAAAGCAATGCAAGTAGCAGCAGGGGAGAGCTGCTTTCTTGTCAGGACAGCAACTTTTCCTCGCTGATAATTTAACTTGGCGAGTAGGCATGGTTGGCAATCAGATTGTTGTGATGAGGGACGTGTGGCAACCAGTCCTTAAGTCTGTGCTATGACTTTTACCAGCTAAAATGCAGGAAAGCTTATATTGATACTGTAGCAATCAAGAGAGATGCCTCATTTCTTGCCAATGATTACCTAATATGAGATGCATTTTTCCATGTCTACTTCTGTCTTGGTTGTAGCTCTTATTTCCATTTTTTCCTTTTGTTTCAGAAGCCCTATACTTTATCTACAAAGTCCATGTTCTATAACATGTGCAAATTTTCAGAACTTACTGAATATACTGTTTAGAGAGGCTCATGATGAATTGGAATAAAATATACAGATGCTGTGTGTGAAATGAAAACCTGCTTCGAAAACCAGTAAGACAGGTTTGTGTGACGGAATCTCAGCCATGTGTATCAGCCGTGACTGTTTTTCGTGATAATTCAGGGATGCTTTTATGGGCTTATCTCCCAAGGGTTCTCAAGGCTGAGGTGGTGCAACTGATGTATCATAGTATGACAGTGCCTTCTCAAAGCCTGCAGCTTTGCCCTGGTGTTTGCCTCTAATCCAGAGCCACCAGAGCCTCTCCAGCTGGATGTGGGCCACGGCAGGACTGCCCACATCACATCCCACCGCAGCCTTCCTGCGGGGCACGCGCTCCCTGCTCGGCTCTTGCCCACCAGAAAGGACTTTGTTTCCTGCTTGGCTGGGTGCTTGCAGACTCCTGAAGCTGAGACACAGATCACCAAGTTAGCAGAGCAGGCTGTTCGCAGCTTTGAAGGAAAACTTCAGTGAACTCTGAAGCCTCAGTTAATTATTTTTCTTGCTGCTATTGTTTTTTACTGCTGCCGACAGTGGATTTATCTCTGCCCTCTCTCAGAGGCATCCTGCTCTTCCTAATGCTGCTGTAAAAAACCTTGTTTCTAAGGAGTAAAACGAAAATTTTCTGTTTTCCTTTCATGTTTATCCTTTCTCTATCTTATTGAAACATCAGCAGCCCTCACAAGCAGCCCATTCAACAGCTGGAGGCCACGGCCCCGGTGAAGAGAGTACAAAGGCAGCCCCTGGTGCTCGCCCAGCCCCTCACACGCCCAGGCTGGGGCACTGCCTTTCCTCACAGCCCTTCCCCTGGGCGGCAGGGTGCTGGCAGACCAAAAGTCTTGGTTTTAATTTAGACGTGGACCTTGAAGTCAGGGTGGCTTCTCAAGGCGCCGCACATCCTTTTCATATATCTCAAGTCCTGCAGGGGCTGACTTTGATCTAGAGGTTGTGAAGAAAGGGTTAGAATTTCAGCTACACAGTGTGAGAAGTTATATGTTTAATTTGTGCTGCCTGCAGCCTCCTGCTCTTTGTACAACTGCGATGCGAGGAGGAATCATCCCTCCCATGCTGTTTGGTACAAAAGGAAAGCCCTGCCCCGGGCTTGGGGCTCCTTGCCGTGTCCGCAGTGGGGTTTGCAGGACCACCTCTCTGGCAAGCCTCGTGTGCCCTCTAGCTGCTGCGGGCTTCCAGGGAACGGGGGTGTCCGCCTCTTCCGTGAGCCTGGCTGGAGCTAGCGGGCAGGGCTTGAAAGCAAATTCTGCAATAATTGAAGTCAGAGGAGCAGTTGAGACCAAGAGGTTGATTGCAGCGGCTGCTGCCTTGTTTGCCCTGTGATGAGCCAACAGATAAAATTTGTGTTTGCTGCTCAGGTGCAGAATTTGTTGCTTTGGAAGGTATGTACCTGCAGTTTACACATTCAACTGAAGCAGGGGGGAGTGACATATCAGCAGGACAACTCCTGTGGCATCTAGTGAGATGGAAAATGGAAATGTGCTGTGGGGCAGAGAGCAAAGAGTTAGAGAGTTGACAATTTTTTGTTTTAATTTTGTAATTTTTGCACAGGCCCTTTTGTGATGTGTTTCTCTGCCGAGGGCAGATTGCTGCAGGCTCACAGGTGGGGTTAGCTAAGGTGACTCTGAGTGCGTCGTGCTTCTGTCTGTCCCAAAGAGACCCAGCAGAAGCGGGGGAGCTGCTCGTTCTCCAGCTGCCTTGCAAACACAGCAATACAGGGTGTGAAGGCAGGGAGGGTGGGGAAGCGCTGCTTATGGTGGCTTGGAGGGCAGAGGATGTGAACGCAGCAGGGAGGAGATGTCACACTAAAATGCCCCCTGTACCCTCTCAGCCACGAGCACTGAACACCACGCTGCTGTGAGAGGGCACTCACACTGCTGATATGGGAGGGCAACACATTTTCTTCTCTCTTTTAGCAGCCAGTGTTGGGGGTACAGCACCATCAGGCCCAGGAGCTCCTGTGGGCACAGCAGCTTGAACAGGCTGAGCAGCCACAGCTGTGGTGATGGGCACAGCATTTTGAACAGGCTAAACAGCCACAGCTGTGGTGAGGGGCACAGCATTTTGAACAGGCTAAACAGTCACAGCTGTGGTGAGGGGCACAGCATTTTGAACAGGCTAAACAGCCACAGCTGTGGTGAGGGGCACAGGTGGAGCTTGTCTGCAGAGACGAGGTCAGGCTGAGCCTGTGGGGTGGTGAGGAGGATGCTGACCCTGCTGGAGCCAGCTCAGTAGGTAGAGAAAGCAAGCCCTAAGCCACAGCGTTATTCAGATCTCATCGTGGGATCTTGTGGAGAGGTAAGTGGGCTAAAAGTCTGCACTAATTTTTAAGTGATATTCCTTCTGCTAAGGAAGAGGGAATTATCTCTGCTATCTGTGCTGCATCAGTGTGGTGTTGGAGTAACTCCCGCTTCTCTAGTGCTCCACCAAGGGGGTCTGGCTCAGCACCTCTACATTTTTTTGCCTTGTCTGTTTTGCTTTTGTTTCATGTGTACCTACTAAGTTTGTGTTTAAAATCTCCCCCAATTAGATTTTACTGTAACATGACTTTCTTCTTTATGGCTTATTTCCCAGGACAGGCTTTATATGTGAAAGGATTATAAAAGGTGTTGGGCTTAATTGCATCTTCATATTCTAAAAACTGGATGGGTTCTTGCTCATCTGTTGGCCAAAATAATTGTGTATGTGTTACATAAACAAGTCACTATAATGTGTACACTGAGGGCCACCCCACAGTATTTTCCTTGCTGCTGTGGCAGGCAGGATGGACAGCAGGCAGCAGGAATATCTGCAAACCTACACTGCAAAAACCCACTCAAAAGCAAATATCAGGCCCAGGATCAGCGTGCCTCGGGAAGCTGTGGCATTGTGTGTGCTAGGTGCCATGGAAACATCCCCTGGTGCTAACACAGCCCTCAGCTTGTGTAAGGTGCCTCCAGAGGGGAGTGCTGGCTGCAAGGAATCCACTTTTACTGGGAGTTAATTTCTACCTTCCACCAGCTCTGGATGGAAACCACTGATTAAGACGATGCCTAGCAATTATATGATGATAAGTTAATTGCAGAGGAACAGCCCAGTGGCTGCAGTTAGCTTTGGCCAGGCTGCATGGATTTGTGGAGAGGAAGAAAGGTGATGGTGTCTTGCGAGCAGCTCAGCTGAAGTACTGGCACTCTGCTGCAGTCTAACATGGGAGCAGGCGCCTCCCTTTCCATCTGCGTAAGTGAACTTAAATCTGGCTTCTTCAGTCCTTTCTCACACCCTCCCTCCTTTCTGAGAAGGCTGACGGTCTGCTGCATCTGAAAAGGGAAAAGGGAGGGATTTAGAGTAATGGTGCACTAAGATTTTAGAGGTTTTTAGTAACACCTTGCAGCTAATATACAAAAATGCTGTAAAATATGTTTGGTGCATGCTGACATTAGTTCCTTTCAGGTAACTATTTATGCTTTAACACTATCATCGCATTCTAAGCTTGCCTATGTACCGGAAGAGCAAAATGGGCTCGGGTGTTTTGAGTGCTGTGTGTGCTTTTGCCATGGCAGCAGGGCTGGCCTGGAGCTCAAGCTCATGGCTTTGCTGCAGGTGTGCGTGAAAAGCAGCTTCACTACAGCAGTTCAGCTTCAAACCCATAGGAAAATCTTTTCTCTTCCCTTCTGAAAACATAGTCGTAAAATCATTTAAGCACAGGCTGGTTTCACAATGCAGTGACACAGTGCTACAAAATAAAAAAAAAAATCAAAATTGCCCCCTTAAAATGAGATGTAGATACTGTTTAAATAGGCCTAGTGCAGAAATGGTAAATTCAGGTGTTCCTGGTTTGGACTTGTGCTCCCATTGCCTGGTAGGAACACAAGGACGAGATGCAGCAGGCACTGTGGGGAATGTCACCTGCCTGTGAGGCGAGCGGGGGCCTCAGGGGTGGCGGGAAAGAGGCTGGGGCAGCCGGGAGGCCTTTCGGAGTGCCGGGCAGAATTTCCCCTCTTCTTTCATACCTCTGGGGGATATTATTCTTAAATACATATTCATATGCATATATGCTAAATGTATCTAAGCATGTATTTAGATACATGTTCTTAAACACCCACCCCAGGCAGGCCTGCTGGGCTGAGGGGCTGCAGAGCCGGCTGTGCCCGCCTGGGGCAGCCCCCTGTCCTCGCAGAGCCCCTCAGCTGCCCTCAGGGACAGCACCCCCCGCCAGAGCCCACAAACTTCCCAGCTCACGCTCTGGGCAGCCTCTCCATCCTGGCAGGACGACAAAACAGCTTCCTTCATCCGACAGGGTGAAAAGTGTAGGTTGTTTGTGATTTCTTATGCTTTTGCATCGGTTGTTGGGGTAAGAAATTTGGAATAACTGGGTGAGCAGACAGGAACCCCTTCCAAGGCTTGTGGCACGGTTGCTGCTTAAATTCCTCTTCTGGCTCCTTCATGAATCTTGCATTTTCTACCCTCAGGAATTAGGTAGAAATTCACAAATTTCATGGGGTTGGAAGGCTATGCACCAGCATGGGGTCAGCTTTTTCCTGACTTCTGGGGTTGTTTTGAGGTGTAGTGACCCCTCCCTGTCCTGAACAGTGCATCTGCCTCAACGTGAGGCCCTGTTTTCCCTGACTGTAGGTGTGAGGAGGCTTTACAGGAGTTTACCCCATCACAGGATTCGTCTCAGCTCTACAGAAGAATATTAGTTTTAAGAATATACAGTAGAAACAAAATTTGTACTGAGATGCTACAATGAAGACAATCATTTTACTGAAGTTGTAGATCTTTGGAGGGTAAAATAATAGAAGCCAGTCACTGTTTATAACTTGTCTGTGTTTATTCCCCAGAAATCATTCTCTTCTATTCAAGTTAGGCACACAACAAATAAAGTTTCACCAGATCGACAGTTTAGCAGAGAAAGAAGCACATTTGGTGCTCCTCTGGAAACCCTTGTACAGGATGCGAAGCGATGTGGGGTTCCTTCTCTTGTGACACAGATGGTGGAGTACCTAGAGGTGTTTGGTAAGTTCATACTTTTCCTGCTCAGCTTCTAAAAACTGGTATTCTTTGTTTAAGCTCTACTTTTCAGCTGTAAATGCTGAAAACATTACAATTACTACAATCACTGTGCTTTCTTAAAGAAGCTCGTGCTTTTTGAACACCAGTTCTCATCACAAAGATGTGGTAAAGCAACCACTGTTTACTGTTCTGCATTTCTTACACAGGTCTGGAGCGGGTTGGTATATTTCGAATTGGTGGCTCAGCACATAAAATCAAGGAATTGAGGCAGAAGTACAATCAAGGGGAAAAAGTAGACCTTCTTAATGACGGAGATGTTGATTCTGTGGCCAGTCTCCTGAAGCTCTTTCTGAAAGAACTACCAGTGGCTGTTTTTCCAGACAATATTTGTTCTGGCTTGCTAAAAACTTTCCAAGGTACAGAACAGGCACCTTCCAAGCTTCTGTCCTTTCTCTGACAGTGACAGATAATGTGTTCATTGCACCTTCTATAAGCAAGGTTTTGTGTTTCCTTAACCTGAGACTGATGTTTAATTGCTTTGGAGGGACCAGGCATCTACGACCTTGTCTTTTTTTGAATTCATTAAGTCTTTCGGATTCCCTTCCTTCCTGTGGCAATGCATCCTGCAATCCAATCCTGCATTCTTTGGGAAAGCTCCTCTTCCTGCATGCTGTCTTTTTAAAATTGTATACCTTACTAGTTACTGAGATAACATTTTGAGTTTTAATGTAATCACCACCATAATGCTGCTTGTGTCTTCATGTAGCCACTGCCTCACTTCTCTCTTTTCTAAGCTGAAGCCTCTTTTTTATTTAACCTTCCCCGGCACAGGAGGTTTTCTGTACATCCCTGTTCGTATTTGGAACTTCATTTTTAGTTAGCATTTATTTCACCAGTCCTCTTATAATCTTCTTGCACAGCAGTGTGTGGAGCAGCGTGAAGCTTTCAAAAGGCAAAGCCAGGATGTGTACCCACAGCCGTTCACTGCCAGTTCCCCATTCATGCCTGTAGTGGCCGAGCTAATGCTCTCAGTCTGCCCGGTGATTTTGACTGATAACTATTTCACGTTTTTGCATACAAATAAGTGGGTTTTGTGGGTTACTTTGCAGGCTGCTTTTGTTCAAAATGCCTGTGTAGGAGTTTACAAAGAAAGAGAAAGGAAGCAGTTGCACGAACTGTGAAAGTCTCTGCAGAAAGACCTATGGGGCTTTTGCAAGCACCTTGTTTTTTCGACCCTGAACAGTCTTGCTGTTCTTTTTTTAAATTATTTTTTCCTCCCCATCCCCGTTTCCATTTCTCTCATGAATCAGTTGCGTACCACGGGCCTTGGCCCTCACAGAATGTATTTTTTAGGGCTAAAATTACCCTTAAGGGCATGATTTGCTTACAAACAATGTCAAAGCTATGCAGATGTGTCCTGGTGATCTACGGCAAATTTGAGCATCAGCTGCCAATTATTGAGCAGTACTGTCATTTCAATTCTAATAACCAGGAGACTTTACTGATACTGAACTGCTGATCAAATGGAGTTGCTTGTGAACCCGTTTTCTGCCTTGTTACCCTTCTTTGAAGAATGAGAACCAAGAAAATGTTAAGTATCCCCAATTTAGATTTTTAAGCATCTCTTGTGTAACTACAGTTGCATATTTATAGAGCAAAGACGTTTTGAGTCTGAGAGCTACCAATTAGCCAGGAAATGAAGATGATGTGGGGCTGAAAGGGTACGATTTCTCATTCTTCTTAATGAGAGTCATAGAGCATGTGTAAAATCTCTTGGGAGAGTCAAGCCTGGCAACCTTGTACCATTTTTAAAGGCAGTTTTGACGATTCAGGTACATGACTCCTGCCTGCAATTTCACTAAGGAAGCAGCCAGTGCTGGATGATTCTGCCATAACAGGAAGACTATCAGAAACTGTGTGTGTAAAACTTGATATCCGGAAAATCCATGGTCCTTAAATATTCACAGGTGAAAACTGTTGTCAAAATTTAGTGTATAAAATCCTCGTTTGGGACGCATTTATTCTTCAATTTGTTCTAACGTATTTTAAAACTTCCCTTCTTTCTTATATCTAATGTCTATGATGAAATTGTGTTGGTATGAGGAATATCTGTCATAAGTTTGGGTTTGGTGTTTTTTTTCCCCCCCCCCAGAGCACAAAATCAACACAACAGAATGCATAGAGAACCTGAGACAATTGCTCAGCTGCCTGCCCAAAGCCCATCAAAACCTTCTTCAGTTCCTGTCTGCTTTCCTGCTAAAGGTAGCAACCCACAGTGCAGTGAATTTTATGACTCTGGAAAACCTGGCCATCGTGTTTGGACCTGCCCTGTTCAAGTGAGTCCTCTCTATTTAGTTACCTCTAACAGCACTGCAAGATCACACCTCACAGGGAGGCTTTCTGTCGCAACTGTGTCCAACAGTCAGTGGAGCATTTTGAAAGTTAAATGTTTATATGGTAAATTACGGGCAGATGTGACAGGTTCTGAGCTGGCTGATCACTTTCATTCTGTTGGGCACTGACTAGACAGGTCCAGCCTCAAGTAAGAAACCATATGAAGACACATGAGGCGCAGAGAGCTGTTTAATGAGAACTGCTTCTCTTTTCTCAGCCAAGAAAAGTGCTGGCTGTGGAGGCTACCTAGTTGTTGGATTTGATTCTGAAAAGCTCACCCTCACTTTGACTTTGTAATAGCATTTGATATCAGAGAAATGAATCCCTGATATCAAGAAAGAGAAGCAACTTTTTCTGCCCTTGCCACTGAAATTCAAGTTGACATCCAAGCAGAGCCAGCTGAGCTTGCAAGCAGAGAGTGCCTGGCTGGAGCTAGAGAAGGCATGTTTGGGGTGATGGTGAGTGGACACAAAACTGGAAGTTACAAGGGGCATGGGACAACGTGTCATGCACGTCAAGGTGGCAAGAAGGAACAGCCTAGTGAGATCAGATAATGGGGGATTTCCCCCTTCACTGTTGACACTAGAGGATGTTAAAATATTTATAGCTGTTACAATCTGTAAAGCTTTGTTTTAATGGATCATAGCCATGTCAGCTTAATATGAACTATAAGCCAACGTCGCTTTACAAAATGTGTATGTTAACAGTTAATATCTTCTATGCAGCAAAAGCCTTGTTATTCAGCTGGACGTTTTGGGGTTTTTTCTGTTTGTGGCAAGCCAAGTTAATTTTAAAGTATATATTCAGCAAAATTGGTCAGCATCAAGGACAGGCTGTGTTTTGGTGAACTGTAATTTTAAACCTTGCTGCTGTTTCATAGGTCTCCGTATGTGGTCTCTGTTTTCCTGCTCTGTGGGTTTATTACCAGGTGTACCAGCATCTGACCTTTGCAGGTGATAAAACTTTATATCTTTAGCAAAAGTACAGCAAGGGAAATGAATCTAACAAGATGTGGCGTGGTTGGAGTCATGCCACTCTGTCCTCTGGGAAAAGGCCTCACCATGAAGGGTATTCAGCAGTGGAACAAAGCAGTTTTGCAACCAGACCCCAAGTTCCTTAATACCTGCATATTAAAGTTAGTAAATGAGTGGAGACAGAGGAGGTTTATTTATCAGTGTTTGGTTTAGTTGTGTGGTGATACTTATAAACATTGGCTGATGCTAAAAGGCCTTCACCAAGAATCTATCCCTTGGCCCCCACATGAACTCACAAAGCACTTCACTGACTGTCACTCTTCTGCCATCAAGCAACATTTGCTGTCACCTGGGGCTGTAGTGCATGCACACCCATGCGAGGAGACTCTGTTCCTTTATCTCCACTCCCCAGTTATCCCAACATGTGCCCACCGATTCCTGTATCTGCACGTAAGGATCCGGTATGCTCCCTTATCGATTGACTAACTGCTTCAGTTTTTAAATGTCCCACTCTTCTGGGACATGGCTCAGCTGCTTCTGGACATGTGCCTTTGCCTTGTTTTTAAAGTACATTCAGTGCTAAACTGGGTGCTTGTGGCAATGACCCGTCTGAGAAGCTTTGAAAGCAATCAGCATCGGGTTTCCCTGCCAGTGACCTGTCAAGACAACAGCTACCACAAATAGAAGTATGTCTGCCCTATAAATGTTATCTTCACCTTTTTACAGTCATTCTGATCTCACCAGCTCTGGGAGAAAACCCAGTAAATCTGGAGCTCCTTTTTTCTTTGTAAAATATTTAACTGGTGCTGTGCGTGGTGAGTTACCTCCTAGGGTTATGAAAAATCACCTTTTTGGTAGCTGGGCAGAGAGGAGAGCCTTGCAATTGGCACTGTCAGTGAGATTGCTCTATACCACTTCCTGCTGAGTGACCTGAGGCCTTCAGTGTTTCAGAATAAATCATTTGTGGTGTCCTGTACAGCAGTGAAATTCAAGGTAGTCAGCTGTGGCAAATTGTATCTGCTGACACAGGGGAAAAAGTCATAAATATCCTTTATGTCTTTCAGAGCAAGAATTAGTGCAATTATCTGGCACGTTATGAAACATTTGGCAGCCAGAGCGTAGGCAATTGAGACGTGTTGGGTAGTACTTGCTATAGTTGTTCAGTGTAAATGTGAAGGTTATGGAAAAACCCACTTCTAGAACTAATCTGCAGAAATGTGTGCTCCATGCAATTGCTGGAATTAACCTTCTGGAAGTAATGTCAGCTCCACTTATGGCACAAATTCATTGCAGGTGTTAAAACTGTTCTTCACGTATTCTGGCAATCTGCATTTTTGTAAAATTGCGTCTTCCTTCTTTGACATTAAACAACTAAACTAAGCTGTTCATGAACCTTTTTACTTTAAATTTCGTATCTATTTATATTCGAGTGTAAATTCTGTCTATGATTATCACCTACCACAATCTTTTGGCGCTTTTATTTGTGGAAACCTGTCGTGCTTATAGTTTCACTGAAGTGACTGAGTAGGAATAGTCAGTAGTTGGAGCATGGAACCGATACGGGCCTTGGGAACACAAACGTAGAATATTAAACGTACATTGTAAGCCTAAACTGCACGTACTTGGTGATTAGTAGCTATTGTTATTGTAGCACAAAAATTGTAAGGCTTAGCACAGGTATTATATTGAAAGTCTAGTAATAGGGTCATGGAAAACTCCTGTTTTTGTCCTCCTAGTACATGTAAATGCCTAGGAGAAGGTGTTGCTATACTTTTGTCAGAGATTCGACTGACGTTATTTAAATTTCCATGGATATTTTGTTATGCTTCGTCTCAGTAAAGAGATTTTTGGTACTGGTCTCAGAAAGTAATTCTTGCATGAGTGCACAAGGACTCCAGCCAGCCAGCTGTTTGCTTCTACTCACTTTGACTCATTCTTTCTGTAAATTTGTAGCAAGCCTGCGGTGGCAGGGAACCTTGGCAGATCTCCTGGACAAAGCCAAGACAAGAGACTGTGTGGACTTTTTAGCTATGTGGCACGTAGCTTTTGCGCTATGTGGCAAAGCAACTTTGAAAGGTTTAGGCTCACTCAAGAAAACCAGTAGCTAATTCCTGATGGTCAAGTTTTACTCGTTTCTTACTCGTAGTGAGTGTTCTCCTGTGATTTGTACTACAGCTGGTTACAGGGCTGTTATGGGGAAGTGCAGAATACACCTCAGTAGCTCTGCTCTTCCTGGGATCATGTGCCTGGATTTAGCAGTGTGGGAATCCAGTTCCCCTTTACTGTCACCCCAATAATGCAGTTTCTGCTAGAGGCAGAAGTATCTGAAGAGGCAGGAAGTGATTATTTTACAAAATGAAATGAAAATCATTGTGGAAGGTGGCTGCAGAGAAAACCGAAAGTGTATTCCCTATATTTGGAATGCACAACTGTTGCCACCCATGAATATCTGCTGATGAGACATTGATATTTGGAGTCAGCTGTCTCATCCCAGTCTATAGCTTAGGTCTGTTTTAGGATGAAATGGGAACTGGGCACCCGAACACAGGCTGCTAATCAGGGAAAGGAGGACTCAGTGAGTGGGCTGAGAGCCATTTATCTTCCTGTACAGCTTGTGCAGGGGTAAGGAGTTAACAACTGGTAGAGGTGGATTTGGGAGCAGATGTCTAAGCTAAAGAAAGAAGCTGAAAAAGAAGACAAAGTACTAAAAATATTGCTTGTCTGGCCTGTGAGCTGAGGGTGCTGATGTTTGGATAAGCAGTGAATAATCTCTTAGGATTGTTGTGTGCAGCAAAGGCTATTGTTCAGTTAACCAGGTTTTACAATCAGCCTCGTTCTTTGTGGAGAAACTGAGTCTGTCACAAGAAAAACAGGAATCCAAGAAAGAGAAGTGTTAACTAATCCTAAAGAAGGAACTAATGACGCAGTGGTTCATACTGTAAATCTGTCTACATTGTACCTGGCTATAACTCTGCTTAAACTTCCTGCTTTCAAAAGGAGCCCAAACTCAAGTTCCTACAGAAACAACAGTAAGTTTACGAAAGAGGAACATGAATGAAAGCATTTGGACTGGGTCTAATGTGTATATTTGTACTTTAAAATTGCAAATGAATAATGAATGTACTCATTTGGCAAATAGAAGACTGGTGTATTTATGCTCCACATGAGTCTCCAGAGTTAATGAATTTCTTGTTTAAATATTAATATTGTGCTGGGTGGAACCGAGTTGGTGCAGCATGGCTCAAGAAGCTCCATTAAGGCCACAGCACTTATGTAAATGCTCTCCAAGCTTCCAAACAGTTGGCGGGGGGGATACACAGGTCCTTCAGGGGTTGAGAATAGAGTCCTATATAAAGAATCCCTTTAATTAAATTATCCTGACTTGACAGGGATAGTACAAATTCAACTATTATCTATTAAAAAAACCCCAAAAATATGGAGAGAGTAAGTGAGAAATGAAAAACCCAACCCAAACTCAACACGGTTAACAGGAACATCTGAAATTTCCACTGCATGATGTGTCTGTGGATTTATAAATTAATACACTGAAGCAGTTTGTTACCTATGTTTTTTTTTTTCCAGAGAGTTCTGGTAGTAAGACATTCTACATTCTAGTCATCAAAGTTCACCTTCACAAATGAAGGTACAACAAAACCACTCTTTCCATCCCAATGCCTGTGAGCAATAGCAGATGGGGCTTTTTTGTCTGTCCTTTCCATCCTCGATTTTGAGAACCTCATGTCCAAGTTACTGTCAGGTTCTAACTATTGTGCTGTGCTGCCACAAAGACTCATTGTGTTGTGAACCACTGCAGCAAAGCTGGGGCTCTGTCACTGTGAAGGTCCTGGTGTTGTGAACCCACCAAGCTCTGGTGGTCACTGTCCCAGCAATTGCTGCTTTGCTGAATTGTCTTGGGTGCTGGCAGGGCTCCCTGTGTGACTCATGACTAGCCCCTGATCTGAGAGCTCCTAATCTTAATCCATCTTCTCTTCCCTCAGGATTCCTGTCAGTCCCTTGGCTTGTGAAGAACAAAGGCTTTACAATGGCCTCCTGCTGTATTTGCTTCAACACCAGGAGATGCTTTTTGTTGACCTGAACCCTTGTTTCTCACAGAGAGAAGCAGATGGCCTTCAGGTAAGAAAGTTACAGTAATTGGTTCAGCAAGAAATCAAAAGTGTTTCATTAGGTTGAAACCCAGAACTAGAAATGTATTTGCTTATACACGGTGTAATTAATGACTTTAGCTCGTAGCCAGCAATGTAAATATTCATGATATACCTAAGCTGGAGAGGAAATGTGAGTGTTAAAATTCTAATTATGAAAAAAATGCAAGTGCAAAAGGAAAAGGTCAAGAAGAAAATCCCAAGCTGCTCCACTTTAAATATATTAATGTCAGGCTGTGTTAGATCAAAGCCACTGGATTTTTCCCCAAGTGAAGCACTTTTTATTTTGTGTGTGTTTTTCTATACATTGGTGATGTAGGAAAGCAAAATCAGAGGTTTGAAACCCCTCTTGATGCAGGAAAGCAAAATCAGAGGTTTGAAACCCCTCTCTTCTTTTTTAGAACTCACTGTGTATGTTCCAGCCTCTCCTTGGACATTTTCTTTTCTAAAACGTTGTTAGTACTTTGATTCCTTTTTTGCCTCTGTTGAAAACCTGGTGGAAGAAACATGATAGACAAATCCTGGTTTACAGAGAGGGTCAATATAAATCTTGTTTTTGCTATGTGATGTGGTGTGTTATTGCTGCTTAACTTGAAACTGATTTTTGGAAAAAGACATGAAGGAAATGCTGTAGCAAACCCTGCAGTTTAACACTGCACAGTGCAGTTTTGAGATCCTTGTGGCTCATGACGAGGCTGGCAGCAGCGTGCCAGGTCGGGTGATGGACTATGGAGGAGATTTGCACTGCATGTAAATGTGGATGACGATGTTTGTGTTTATGACTCCTTAATTTTCTGGCTTCCTTCTCCAAGTATCCCTGTTAAGGAAAACTAGCAGACTTCTAATACAAAGTCAAATTCAGTATTTAGAATGCATTATGTATCCCAAACAGGATATTGGGGCTGTAACGCTCCTTGGAAGATCTCTTGGAAAATAAAACCTGTACAGATGCAGGTAAAAAGAACAGAATATACTGATAAAAGGATGTTTCTAAAATATTGCTTCAATGCCAGAAGACACGGCCCCAAACCTAACACTAGGATTGTTTCACACTGAGACAGTGTTGGAGCCCACACTCCCAGCTCCCCTTTCTCTCTGAAGAAGTCCCATGTCACTACCACCTCTGGGAGTTTCTGACACCAGTACTCAAATGAGCACACAAAATCAAAACATTAGCTGTCCCAATATATCTGCTTCTGTTTGCAAAGCTAGAGGAAGCATCAGCAGCTAAAAGAAACTGGAAAGGTATTAGGGAAGCCAGGAAAATCTGGCTTTCACTTGCAGTGCTTTTGTGTTAGAACCAGCTTCACTGCCTGTAATTCTACCAAATGTCACAGTCTGTCTGGAATTGTGGTGATGTGGGAAAGAATTGTGCTGAAAAGCTCCTTTCAAGTTCTTTAATAAAACCTCAGACAAGGCACAGCCATGGGGCACTCTCCTGCTCTGAGGTAAGCTTATGAAAGGAGTCCCATCTGTGGGTGAGAAGGGAAGTCAGTATTCTGTGGCTGATCTTGTTTTTGTAATTTTTGGCAGGAGACCCAGCACACTGGGTAGGTACCCTTCATCTTTCATAATGTAACAATTGCTCAAGGTCCGCTAAACTAGAGACATCAAAGTTAGGTTTACAAACTAAACATATTAAAAGTCCATGTTTTTCTTCCAGTAAAACAAGCAAAAATAAGATGGCAAACCTGGCTCAGATCCCTTGTTGTGTCCTGGAAATGGAACTTGTTTTTATTGGCTTTTACACAGATATTTGCTTTTGGACTACTTAATTGCTCTGATTTTGTTGTTGGGGTGTAATTTTTTTTTTTTTTCCCCACTTCAACATTTTAAGTTAACCTGAGCTCTGTCAAATTAAAGCCTGGCAGGCATGCCATACAGCTGACAAGACTTAACCTTCAGTTGTGTTGTTTGTGGGCTGAAGTGGGCAGATTGATTGCTCTGAGCAGAGTTCTTAGTGTCTCAAAGTGCCAGGAGCCATCCCACTTACTCTGTGTGTGCTGGCTGATTCAGACCCACAGAAGAATTCAGACTGTGAGAAGAATTTGCAAGTTTTTGAAAGGCACCAGTTTAATAGTTCATAACTATTACCCTGGTCTGGACAGCAGACTATTCAGAGCCACCAATTCTATCTAAAATAGTGATTTAAAAGTTGTATCCCAGCCGTGATTTATTTTAACTTGTCCTTTTTTTCCTGTATGTTGTATATATTTCTTTTGTCCCTTAAAACAGAATCAGAACGCTGGAAAATCCTGCCAGGCTGGGGTTTTGTGTCTGTGTTTTTTTCTTAATGCATTTTATTAGAATTTTAATTTTATCCCCCTTCCACTCCACCACTCCTGAGAGTTCACAAGTATTTAAAACTGTCCTATAACCTTCTGTCCTAGCTCAAAAGCTGCACTGGTACTAAACTGATTTTAGTGTTTGGCTTAAATAATTCTTTAAAAGCAGGTTAGGTGCCGTGGTGTTTGTTTTTACCTGAGGCCTCTCTAGATAACTATGTTTAACCCAAGGAATATCACTAGCTGTGTTGGAGGTGTGCAAGATTATCTTAACTTCTGTAGTGTAATTTAATTATGAACCTTGCTAATAGCAATTTGTCATTTCTGAATCTTACATTC
The DNA here is from genome assembly GCA_013397865.1 of Struthidea cinerea. Classification (NCBI taxonomy): domain Eukaryota; kingdom Metazoa; phylum Chordata; class Aves; order Passeriformes; family Corcoracidae; genus Struthidea; species Struthidea cinerea. Next base: position 1,413,079 of record VZTI01000933.1, on the reverse strand, counting down.
CAGATAAAAGTTGAACATGGATTTTTTTTTTTTTTTGCATCTAGTCCAAGAATGTTGTTCTGTATCTTTTCTTTGTACAGAAGTCATAGATAAATCCTTCCTGATTTATGCACAGTACCTTTGTCTTGCAAACAAACAGGAGCATGACTTTATGGGTGCCTACAAGCCACTGCTTGTCTCTGCATTAAAGCACGGTTTTGGTTAGAGGAAATGCCTACACCCTGAGGAAAGGAGTCTCATTACTTTTTCTCTTCTCTTCCTTTCTCCTCTTATGCATGCTTCACTATACATCAGCAAGGCTGCTCTACAGTCTTGGAACCCTTTCATGAAGGGATTGCAGAGATCCAGAGGGATGGGGAAGTGGAGCTGGACAGTATCCTGGACTTGCAGGTTGACCACAGACAGCTCAGAATGAAATTCTGAAACTGTAGTGTGGTTTGGAGCTGGTCAGAAGAGTGCAACTAAATATTTCATGGATACTTTATCTACTCGAATTGTGGCTTTATTGGGAAGGCTTTTGTGGTCTGGAGAGTTTTGTTATCTTGTGGGTTTAGCTCTTTTCAAAGACAAAATGGATGTTTTGGCATTAACTCTGCTCTGTGAAAAAAATGTGGTGCCTCACTCACATGTGAAGTTGTCATAAAATAGAATTGTGGTCTCTCAGCTGGAATCTCCTCAATGTGGAGGACAGCAACAATTTAACTGATGTTTTACTTTGCTAATCCCATGACAATTCTGGCTGAATTAGCTGAAACCTTTCAGAACAAATGAACAACCTACCAACCAGACATTATCTGATTATCTGAAGTTTCCAGGTTAGACTAAATTGTCTTGTCAAAATACTTTTTCCTGGATAGAGGAACATAGTTCCTGTAGTTCCTATTTGTGCTCTTAACAATTTTTCCTAAATTTAAAGTGGTAGAAGTGTCAATTACTCTCTTTAAGTTTTTTCCTTAGCAATGGTATGTTTTACTTGGTTTTATGTATGAACATAGCAATTCCTGCATGTACCATGCGAAGTGCCAGGAGATTTGTCAGTGTTTCTGTAGGGACTGCTGTTGCATCACAGAAGGACTTCTTAATATTTCCTACTCCACAGAAAAAAAACCTCTTTTCCCTAATCTTCGTAAATTTGCTAAAATATGGACTCATTAAACATTACAATTTAATTTTCTATTTGGGTACTGACCAAACCAGAAGACTGGATGAAAAATGCCATTCATAGAGATCAAAGTAGGACCTATACCCCCCAAAAATTGTGGCCAATAAATTGTAAAGATGTATTTCTTCTCTTCTGGAAAAGCAGAGCAGAATATGTTACTGACTGTAGGCATAAGGACTTGATGAAAACTGCTGTAGGGTGGGGAAGTTTGACTTGAAACAGCTCAAATGGATGTGGCTGGAGTACTCATTCCTCCTTCTAGGTGTTCAGTGCCAGAGGCTCGCTGCCTGTGGGTGGAAGGAATAGAGCTTTTCTGTGCTGTGCCTATGATCTTCAGCAGCCTGGCCTTTGTACTGGAGATCTGTAACTTGGAAAGGACAAGTGTGCCTGTTCTCCCTTTGTGGGGAGCTGCAGGGTGTGGAGGAAATGTCCTGGTTTAATGTTTGCTCCAGCATTGCTGGGGGTTTCTTTTGACTTGCCGGACAAGTGCTCTGGGACACTACTGTCACTCTTCAGCCCCCCAGGGGGGTTGTGCTGCTCTCTTCCCCTTTTCTCTCTTTTCCCTCCCCAGCACACAGAAGTTTTGGGTTTTTTTTTGTCTGGGTAAGGCTGCACTAGGAGGGTAGCTCGGAAGGAGAGGATGTGCACTGTGTGACAAATGAGGACACCGCTGGCTGTTCTTTACTGTAATAAGCAGCTTGAGCACAGGGGAGGGGAGCTGGTCCAGCTGAAATGCTGAGGATTTACCGCAGTCACTGGTACAAGAACAGAGCTTGGGCAGTCCCACGAGCTGCTTACACTGATCACTGGCTGTTGTTTGGTAAGGGTGTAAAGTGTGTGAGAAGGGAAGGTCTTTCTAAAACTGGTGACTGATACAGGCCTTTCCTGGCTTGGGACATGGTTTTGAAGGCAGTGTGGGCACAGAAACCAGCTCGGTGGACTCTCACCTTTGTTACTTAGTCTGTGAATGCCCATTTTCATTTTTGGCTGAGAATGGAGCATATCAAAAGCTCCCACCATAGACTCACAGAACTTGTATAGATTACAGATTGAGGACGTTTATCTGCAGTTTGTGAAGGGCAGCAATACCTGATGTGTTCACAGCAGCAGCCAGTTGCTTTGCTTACAAACATCAGCTACACTACAAGGAGGAGGATTGTAATTAATCTGCTGGTGTACTCACCACAATAACACGGATCTTTGCTTTCAGAGGATCTGTGTGGTCTTCCTCTGATGTTTAAAACATTTATCACAACGCCTGACCCAACTCTAAGATTTTCAGGCATTTCAAGGTAGCAGTAGAGGAAGGAGCCAACAGCGTTTTCTTCCACGTGGTGTCAGCATTGTTCTCTCTCACCCCAGAGCTGTTCTTTTCTTTGAACACAACCCTTTAATATGTTCTGAGAACCTATCTTAAAATTAGGTATTGCATTTCTATTTTTGTAGTGTATCAGAGCATCAGCCTGTTCCTTCCTCAGATAATTAATTGATATCAGAGAGGCATGAAGGAAGGGTATGAATTCACCTCCAAGCCATCATGAAATGCAAGCCTTTTTAATTTTATTCTTGTGTCACCTTCCTTACCTGAGCAGGACTGCCAATAAAATCTCTTACCACTCTTGTGTTCCTTTTCTTTGGTGAACATGGGCAATTTGATTTGTTTGCTGATGATAAAGACTTCTTGAAGAAAACATCAGAAGTGAAGTCTTTGATAGGAAAACCAGCCCTTGGGAAATAAGAAGGATTTGTACTGAAAGGCTTATGATACATAGGCATCAAATATTTCAGCATTTCCACTTGTCTTTGGCTGTAACAATAGGGGAGAAGAAATACGTTATTTTAAACCCTTAGTGGCTCTTCATTTCATGCAAGGTTAGGGTCGGAAGTGAGAAATGTATTCAGAAAAAAAAGGCAAGAAATGTAGAGTAAAATAAAAATCTGAAAAAATATTCGCTATCAAAAAAAAAAAAAGTAGGGAAAATAAGAAAATCCAACTTTTCTTGCAACAGTAGTTAATCGTGTTCATTTAACTGTAGTTAGTTCCAGAGCTGTGCAACAGTGAATTTAATAGGCATATTCTGAAAGCACAGCTTCCCCTCACGCTGCCTCTCCCACACCCGCCAGTTCCTAGACTGCTTTGTTTCTCTTTAATTAGTTTATTTCACCTCCTCGAGCAAATACTCAAACATCCTTAAGCACTTAAACAACGCCAGTTGAGAGAAGAATAGGGCTGGCACTTATCGCCTTGCATGCAGAAAGGCTCGGGTGAATCTTGAAAGGACATTAGCATGTTAGAGCCTAATGAAGTTTCCCTCTCTCCCAGTTTATTTGGTTTTCTGCTGCAGAGTGGAGCCTGCAGTGTTTAATTCATTTGCTTCAAGTAAAAATGGAAATGCATGTTCGTGAGTCAGCATTTTTGCTAGATAGTTTCCAGAACTATCAAATGCTGGGTACCCCTTTATTCTGTTATGAGAAGGAAAGGGATGAAATATGCCTGTATGAAAAATGTAAGTGCAATTGAGCCAAAAAACATGAGAAACGAAACGTGTGGTGAAGTTGCATGCTACTCCTGTTCCCTGGGGTCTGTGGTTAGAAAAGTTAAGTCCAAGTTGCTTTGGTTTACTGATACGTCTTCTTAAAAAAAACTGTGGAAAAAAACTGGGGAGGAATAAGTGGAAAAAGCATTCTAAGACCATTTTTAATTTTAGGAAACATTATTGCAGTTGGCTTTGCATGCATGGGTTTTCTTCTGTGGGTGGTAATTCAGATGGATGCTTGAAGCTGAGGTTCTGCCAGCAACTTTAATCCTGACCTTTGAATTTTCACTGACCATCTGCTTTAATTAGATGTTGCCCTATTCCCAGGGGATTGCAGATGTGCTCACAAGGATTCTGGCTGGTGAAGGAATCATCGTGTGGGCCTTAGGCTGTTCTGCCAAGTGCTGGGGTAGTCAGCTGTGCCTGGAGATGGTTTCACAAAGAATGATGCTCAGGATTGAGTTTTGCTGGAAGCTGCTAGGAAAAGGAAATACTTGAGGGGTTGCTGCTGTTTGATCCACTGTTGCTTCCAGTATGCAACTGGAACTTTGCCTGGGAGCTGCTGGTGTCACTGGCTGCACGTGAGAGCAGCTTTTGGGTAGTTCTTATGCACGGGAAGCTGGGCAGAGCAGAGAGCCAGATCTTCTACAGCTTCAGACTGGCCTCTGCTCCTTCGTGCCTGTGGACGGGCTGAGAGAGGCTGAGGTTTGCCAAGATGGGCAGTGTTGGGACCTCTGCCTGGCATAGGCAGGAGAGGGGTCAGGGGAAGGCTGGTCCCTGTGCAAACCCAGCAGGCAGGGCAGTGGGAAAGCTGCACAAGTAGATGTCTAGGTAGAAGAGGACAGAAGATGTCACAGGGAGTCCTTTACAGGCCCTAAGCACTGTAGCTTTAGGAGTTTTGTGTGTGTTCTTTTACCCTTCACCAAAACCACTAAGCTGAATGGGACTACATTGAAAGAAAAAAAATTACTGAAAAGAAATAAAAACCCTTTTGGTCTATTAGTGATTTATACAATAGCTTTAGTATTTTTGTAGAGTTGTAGTGGCGATCAAGTGAAGAAATCGTGATTTAGAACTCTTTACTGATACATTTTAGTTCCCTGATTTCTAATTTTATTTCCAGACTCTCTGGGAATTCCATGGATATCTTTGACCTCCATAACTTTTTCTTTGGTCAATACAAGAGGACCACACAGACATAATAGAGAGTGAGCTGGATTTGGATATAGGGACCACACTGCATCTCAAAATCATACAGAAGCTATAAAAATATGTTTGTCTTTTGCATATTTTCACTAGGAAAGTATAGCAAGCAATCTACCACTTAATTGCAAGAAATGATGGATGAACAGAATATGTCCTTGGTTAAATATCTGATCTGCTGCTTTACTTTTCTTCCAACTCTTGCTTTGATGCCGTTAATGTTTAGTCTAATTCCTGGCTATTTTGCTGATCATTTATATTCCATGATGCCTTCCAAGCTTAACCAAAATATTGGTTGGGGTGGAGGATGGGAGAAGACAAACTGTGTTTAAAATTAGTAATTAATGGACTGCAGAACAGTAAAGAGCTCTATCTGTTTAATTATCCTTTGCAACCACCAAGCATGGTTCATGTTGGAAGCCTAAAGAACTTGTGAAAACTGCTGTTTACAGATCTGCAAGTTGTTGTATGCTAGATAATCAGTGAGTTGAGCCTTTCTCTCCTCAGTAATTTGTGTATTTTACCAAAATCTCCTTCTGGATCTGTCTAGAGCACGAGTTAAGTATTAGCAGCAGCAAACACTGTTGACTTCTTTCCCAGAGTGTCTTATTCCCTGCATTCTCACGGTAACAGCCATTGCACTTTCTGACCAGGGAGAGCATAAGTAGATGAAATCTAAAGCCAGATCCATGAAAATGTCATTCCTTATAAGGTCTCTTTGTTTCCAATGTCTATAGCAAATCCAGATCCATGTAATTGTCATTCTTTATGAAGTCAGTTTGCTTCATTGCAGCAAAACAGGGAGGAGATGAATTCATTTGTATGCTTAAAATCCGCAGGTATGCTGTTTCTGAGGAGTGTGCTTAAGGGTCTGCTAAACCATGATTTAGAAAAAAACCCAATCAATCAACCAAACAAAACAACCAACCAAAACCCCCACACAAATAACTTTGTGAAGCTTTGCTCTGACTTCTGTTTGCAAACCCTTTGCTGAGAACTTTTACCTGAGACACGCATTTCTAAGTTACTCTTATGTTTTCCTCCAGTGAAGCCTACTTTACTTCTTTAAAGTAGAGAAGTTCATAGTGAGTCAAAATCAAAGAAAAAAATGAGGAGACCTTTATGTGCTGTGAAGGAGGGCAGTATTTTTTATATTCTTATTAAGCTGTCTCTCCCCAGGGGCTTGGCAGTGCCACAGCCACTCCAGAAAGAGAAAATAAACTCTTCAAAGTGGGATATGGTAACTTCAATTACAGGACAGGTCAGCTCCTAAGAATACTGAGGGGAATGATGGATCTCTTCAACTTCTTCCCACTTAATGGATTCTACAACATGTAATCTTTCCTTCTTTGAAATCTTTGCATAGCTTTGGATGTCTTTTTTTAGTCTAAATGAATTTCAGAATTTAAGGGTTGCTGCTGTCCCTGTATACTCTTCAATTGTGGCTTATCAATTAGTTGAAAGGGAGAAAAAATGGAAAGTAATGAAAAAGAGATGGAAAAATTAATTCTTTGACAACAACCTACACTTCAATGAAGAAGCTGAGAGGGGTGTCCTCAACTCACCCTGATGCCGCTTTTCCGCTCTGAACAAAATATTAATTCTGGAAACAAGGTTTTTAGGTATTCCCTTTTTCTTTTTCCCTTTCTCCTCCTCTGGCAATCCTTTTTCTTGAAGCTCAGTGTGGTATAAACCTCTTAGAAACCACTGATGTTACAAAGTAGAACAAATGCTTGGCATTGGGGATATTCTTCATTTTTATTCAGAGAGGTTTTTATTTCCTGTTCCTTGTTAAATTAAAACCCATGGGAGGAAGTTTTCACTGCTCCAACTCATAAACTATTGGTTCTTGGTCTAAAATGGCACTAAAGCAAGGAAAAGTCACCTATCTCTAAATTAGGTTTTATACTAATGGAGGTGATGTATATTGCTCCTCACAGAGAGGTATGGCAAAATTTCTTCCCTACTTCAACGCAACTCAAACTGCTTCTGCAGGTCTTGTTGCAAAGCATGGGGCTTTTGTTTTGGTTTTGGGTTTTTTTTGTGTTTTGGTTTGGGTTTTTTCCCCAGGAAGGGAAGCCTGCTCTCTTCCACTTTGAAGCCATTCCCCCTTCTGTCCTACCACTACTTGCGCTTGTAAAAAGGTTCTGTCCGTTTCTCTTGTGAGCTCCCTTCAGGTACTGGAAGGCCATAATTGGGTCACCCCAAAGCCTTCTCTTGGCAAAATATAACAGATTACTGTTTTCTTCTGCTCTGCACATTCCACAGGGAAATTCCCATCACAGCGGAAGCTGAGCACAGGTCCCACTGTGAATAGAATCACAGAATCATTAGGTTTGGAAAAGACCTCCAAGATCATAGATTCCAGCCTTTAATAATGCTATGCCCACCTCACCACTCTAGGTGGTGCTTAGATATTATCATGGGCAGAGGTTGGAATGTCTTCGGTGAAGTGGAACACGCTATTTGAATTACATAACAGTGACTTTTTGACATTTTCACAGGGTGTCTGCATTCTTTCCTCGAATAGAAAACAAGTCACCAAATACCAACCAAAAATGCTCACTGTGCAAGTAGAACTGCATGAGAGTTTGAAAGCATGGTCGGGCCAGCCCAAGGGATGTGTGTTATTCCACAGTAATCCTCGGCACGCCTTGTGAATTAACCGTGCATTGGGTTAATTCAACAAATAATAGTGTAGTAGGGGTGGTGCTATTTTTCTTTCACGAATCTGATGCTCACAGAAGCTTTGCAGGACAGCCCGGAGCTGTGCAGTGGGGCCAGTGTGAGATCTGTGTTACTCAGGAGAGGGTTAAGTCATGTCGGACTAGCTATTTTGTTAATGTGGCTGCTAATTAAACTGCTAATTTAGCTAATGTAACAGCTTTCAGTTGTTCTGATAGTGTTTTCCTCACACTGGATAAATACCTGTTCCTCAATGTGCTGTGCATGTACCAGTTGTTTTTAACTTATGAAATAAAACAAATTCAGAGCAACTGACTGCACTACAGATGTGGCCTCTCTTTAATGACTTTTTAAAAATTATTTGTAAGTAAGGTGGACAGGAGTTCAAAAGGGTGACTGCAGTCTCAGCTGAACCTTTGAATAAAAGTTCCAAAGTGCCAGGAAAAATATTGGATGAGGTTTCTTTGATAAATTCTTTCTTATTGAAGAGAATATCTAAAAGAGAAAAGGAAAGAAAAAAGGTCTCTAGTGCTTAAAAAATTCTTCTTAATCTTACCCTTGCTCTTTTGGAGACTTAAAACCTGATCTGAGACATAATCCAAGACGTCAAGAAGATTTGTTCATAAGCGTACAGCATGTTGACATCAGCAAACTCTTATTATGGCTGTCATGTTCTCTATCCTGAAGCCTCATTCTAATCTCTTGGCAGCATTCAAGCTCAGTGCTTTCCATTTTGATTGAATTAATTAGTGGAGTTTAGATGATTCCCCGATTCTGAAATTGTCAGAATTTTTATGGCAGGGTGTTTTGAAAGGCTATTTTTGCCCTAGTTAATAGCAAGTAGGACATCTGACTGCATATCTATGTTGTCTAAATTGAAAATACATGGCCCATTTGGAAGCAGAGAAAATGGTAAATGAGAGCTATATTTATGTACTTATCTTGCCTCTGAGTTAATCTCCTGTTACTAGTCTTGAGCCTTTCAGGTTGCCATAGAAACTGCCACAGCCTCCAACTGTGCTTCTCCCAAGACTTAATTGCATTCTGAGTTTCATGTGCTCTCCATTAACTGCAGCACCGGCAGACACAGGCATGCTGCAGAATGGGCTTAATTAGTGGCTCAATATGATGTATGCATTTTTTAAAACTGTGTTTCCATATCCCTTTTCAAGTTTTTCTTCACCAGCTGGTTAAATTCTTCTGTAACACGCAGTGATACCACAGGGATGGATTCTCTCTGCTGCCACTATATTCGATGTTTTCCAGTCTTTGATGCCATCAAAGTAGCTGCAAGAGTCATTAGCTTTAAGGACTTGTTTCTTTTCCCCCTTGGAGAAGTCAGATATTCCTGAACTACCTTATCTCTGCTGAAGTTTTTCTGAGTCTTCTCCTTCACCTCTGAAGGCAGCATTGAAGTGCATACCTGCTGTCTCAGTAAGCTGTGGTAAGCTTTTGCTGACTCAGTGCTCTTTACCACATGATTTTTGCTTGTTCAATGTGGGTCAAAGGCAGTTGTTCAGCCAGGCCTGTTTTTAGGTGAGGAATATAAACTCATTAAAGTAGGAAATGAGTATGTCTGTATGCAAGGTTTGATAAGGCTTTTCTGGGAATTATTTATTATGTCCTTGATGAAATTTCTTATCAGAATTGGACTGATAATGTGTCTCATTCAACTAGCAGAACAAAATCTAAGAGATTTGGTTTCCTACTTGGCTGTCAGCACAATGATGCTCACAGTGCAAATACAGTGTTCTTACAGATGCCATTCTGCTTTCAGTGAGCACGAACTCAGGGAACCAGTGGTTAATATCACTTTGCGCTCATTGGATTTAAATCCAGAACTGCACAACTAAAAAAGCAATTCCCACTGTTCTTGTCTTGGGCAAAAAGAGGAGAGAAAATGTAGCTCTTTGTTAAGCCCTCTACCTCAGCTCTGCTTTGCTTGAGTCTGGTGGGTAGGAGATGGGGAAAAGGACAGACACCCCCTGGGCACTGTTGCCCTCGGACCCAGGATATTTCTGTACTTGTATTAATGCAGGCTCAGAGATGTGCTTTTACCCTCAGCAGAAACATCCCACAACTGGTGAAAGAACAAAGGCAGTGAGAAACAGGGCAAAGTGAGGATTTCACCAACGCCTCTTGAAAATGTTAATGCACATTAAGTTATGCTTTTAGACACTGGCCTTCTGAAGACAGCTCAGATATATCCATTGTAACTTTTAAATGTTTCAAATATCGTTTAAAATCTGGCCCTTTTGCTAATGTTTTTCATGCAGTTCATATTTTTTATTCTTTTTGTTATTCTCCATATGTGCTACTTTTTTTGAATTAAGTATTGGTGGTCCCCTATAAAAATCTTTGTAATTAAGTCAAGTAAGCCAAGGTAGCTCGTCTGGCTTCAGCCTCACTACCAGTATCTCTCTGTGAATTTGTGGGGTAATTTTAGCTTTTTCAACCAGAAGGAAGAATTGGGTAAAAGATGAAATTATGACAATATTGCCAGGATTGATCTGAAAGCAGGAAGACAGTTTTCCAGCACTCCCCCCTCGCCCCACATTCTCTTTGTTTTTTCCCCCAGATTCCTTTTCACATTAGCTACCTATTTTACACTTCTCGACACAGCACAGTGCACATTCTGTCTCAGAACTTAAATATCTTCCAATCCATCTCATCTTTCCTTTTTATCTGCTCTGTGAGCTTGCATGTAAAAGAATGCTGGGTTTCCCTGCCAGCTCTGCTCAAGCTACGTTTCCTGGATTGTCCTACAAAATGCCAACATACATTCTCAAAATCTGTGTGTGCTGGAGATCTTCCTCAAACATTCTAAAAACACTTGCTTTGGGATGGGATTCATTTGGATTTGAATATAAAATAAGTATTGTTTGTTGGCTTCTTGTCGTTCTTGAGAAGCCAAAGAGTTGCCATGTCTCCATGCTGTCTGTCTCCATGAGCTGCTTTCCAGGCAGTGACAGCACTTCCTTTGCAGGAGGCACTGCTCGCGCTGTCTCTGCAGGCATTCAGAACAAAGACCTTGCCCATCAGCTGGACAGCCCAACACGTGAGCACGTGGAAGGCTTGACACCAGTTACATGCAGCTCCTAGAAATCCCAAAAGAAAGAAAAGGTTTGTTAAAAGTCTGAGATGTGCCAGTAGCAGCTTGTTTTGCTCCACCGTGGAGTGTGTTCACAAGCTTTTTCAGACGAGCCCTAATTTCTTCTGATTTCTGTAGTTCACAGTAATTTTAGGATGCTCCCGTAGCATAGTGTGTTGGTAGGCTTTTCTACAGGCACATGGCATCTTTGGAGTACAGGTGGTTGGATGTTTAGGGTATCCCTGGGGCCACATCAGCTCATGCAGTTCCGGTTAGGGATTGCCACGTTTTGTTGCAGAGTTGCCCTTACCATTGTGCTTTGCTTCTCCTGCCTGGCCAAAACTTTTCTTCAGGTACCTGTTGCTCATCCTTCCTTTCTTCTCTTGAGCTTGTATCACTTTACTTTTTGTTTTGTTTAGTGCACTAAATACAGATTTCCTCTAGCACATACTGAGCAGGGGAGGTGACACTGGGTAGAATGTAGGCTCTGTAGGGCTAAACTTTTAAAATTCTTGAAATCTAGACCTATTACTTACTGTCAATGTGACTTGTATCTCTCTGCTCCTCATTTGTGCCTCCAGAATCAATCCCCAGTGAAAATTCTGCTTTCTGTTTTAACTCTGCTCACCTCAGCGGAAGGTTTCACCTGTGAGTTAACTAAATGGGTCATTTTGTGTGTCCTTGCATGGCATGCAGTGGAAACATGCATGGGCCCTATTAATATCTGTTCTTACAAAAACAGAACCAATTTTATTCAGTTCGGCAGCTAAGGAAGCACTGTGGGAACAAGACAGCCAAAAGCTTGGGAATTACTCTACAAGGAAGGATCTCAGTGTTTCTTGGCAAAAGCTGCCTATGCTCAAGCCTTCCTTGGTAAGAGCCAACAGTAACAAGGTCTTATTCTGAACAGGAGTCTAAATAAACAGAATTTTTCTGCCTTTTTTGAAAGCTCACACACAGAAATCCCAAAGTTTATTTCAAAGAAGGCTGAATTCTTATCTAGTTACAGCCACATACTCAGTTTTGAGGAGGGGTTCTAATGAAAGAAAAGAGGAGTTGGAGTCCCAAACGGGGACTTATGGAAAATTCTCTTTTCTTTATTTACTTCCAATACTGGCAGGATGGAAATAGTTGTTTTGTTTTTTTCCCTCAATTCTCTGTCTGTTGGTTTCCTTAACACAGAAAGACAAAACCAAAAGGCATATGGTGACTTACTTAGCAATAATTGGATTACTAGCATCAGCTGCTATCAAAATTTTATTACAATAGCTACAGAGGTGGCTGAATTGTTGTAGATGGTCGTATATAGAATGCCTTTTTGTGGGGTGATGGAGACTATAATAGAGGCATTAGATGGCATTAGATTTACAATGTCATAACTTCTAAATGCCTTTGTTTTTTTTTTTTTTGGCACATGCATATTGAATTTAAATGTTAAATGAGAAGGTGTGGCTGGAAAGTGAGTATCTGCAATGCTGTGTCATGTGCAGGTGAAACCACAGCCTCACCCATCCATCTGTCTGGTACTTCCCTGGTGCACACAGGTGCAGGAATGTGGGGAATTATCTTTGCCAATGGTTTCTTAGCGGGGCTGAACACTGAGAGCTCTGTGAATGTGATATCAGCACCAGAGACTCTGCCTGTTAAGCTGGAACCAGCACAAATGCCATTTGATGCTGGTGCTTTGTCTCAAGGGGTGCTACTTCAAAGGTGTCTCTGGCTTCCAAAGACTGCCTCTGGCTGGATAATATTTCAGCATAAAGATAACATCATCAGAGATAAGAATAAGGAAAAGATTAATGATTCTGTTTATTCTTGGGTTATTGCTGTTTGTTTTCCCTGGGCTGGAAGATACCCTTAAGAGGAAATTCAGAATGAAATCTTGCATACTAAAAGCTGCTGCAGAGCTGGCAGGAACTGATATGAGAGGCAGGGCTCTGCCTTAAATCCCTCTCCTATGTGCATTATTCTCCTCTTTGCTTTGTGAAATCCTGTCCTCAGCCACCTCTATCTTTCTGTTCTAATAACATGCTGCTGTGGGAACCTCAGACTGATGGGGAAAATATGACCCAGTGTATCTGTGCAGTGCAGTGGAAGCAGGAGCCTGTTCCCCTTGGCCTGTTTTCCAATTGCCAGTTCCCAATATCTTCATGTTATCAGTGGAAATATTAGTAGGAAACCAAGCAATCACTATTGAATGCACCGATCTTCAAATAAATCAGGATAGCTGCTCAATCTTTTGCACTCAGTGCGCATTGCAACAGCTGATGTGCAACAAGGCCATTTGCTGAGACCTGCATACAAATGCCAACAGTAAAGGAGACAACAATCTGCAGAACAAAACTGAAAATTCACACCATATGTTCAGCACCAGAGACAAAAATGAGCCATTTATTCCCAAGTCCAAAAGTAAGTTTATAACTCTCTTAATGAACTTGTTTTTCTGGATCCAAACATAATAAAATGCAACCCATAATTTCTTAACTGCTCACAATTGCACCTGACCACCTGAAAGATATTTCTGAGGTCTTGGAAAAACCTGTAAGAATCAGAGAAGGACCAAAAAACCACAAAGAAAATCACAATAATAAAACAATTAAAAGGCAATAACTTTTAAAATAATTGAGGAAGTATTTAAATTAAGAAATAATCTCAATTCCCATTTCCTGGGAATGTGCACTGTGCAAGGAAATAGAAGGTAATTATGCTAAGAAGACCTGTGGTAAAATCTTTAATTATAATCATTCAGAGAGAAGTTAATTAAAAGCACATCTTTAATGTAGCAGAATGGTTTTCCCTACATGCCACCATTTGGGACTGACTCTCTTCTGCCCTCTCTGTTATTTAACTTAAATAGTAACAAATAGCTGTGAATGCAGTTCTAATTTTCTCTTATCTGCTGAACAGTGGCTTGTGTTCCAGGAGGGGTTGTGCAGAAGGCTGTAGTCTTTCTGCAGAAAAAGAAATAGCCCCTCTCAGTCCCTTTTGCTGCGCAAAGAAGTTACAAGGGTAACTGCAAGATTTGAATTTATGAGTTTCCTGGGAGCTGGCTTTAGCCATGCTCCCTTTTTGCTCCTGTTTTCCACCACCAAGAGGGTCTCAGGTGTGCTGGGCACTATTGACACCCCTGTTGGTGGTCAGGCCCCATAAGCTGCTGGTCTGGCACGGCACTTACGGCAGCTGCCAGCCTGCCTGAGCTCCGTGGGGTGGGATGATTGGCCATGGAAATAATGTAAGGAAATAGGAGGTGGAGATGTAAACACAGCCGTGCAGTTGAAGTCTGGTGATGAAGGTGGTTTTTCAAATGCCCAGCAGGTTAACACTGCTATTCTTTACAGAGGGAACTTTGGTAGCAGTGCCTATCTGCACGGAGAGCACTGTCAGGCTGCCACGGCCTTTTCGTCATTAATCACAGCTTATGAAGGAGAGCAGAGAGGGTTTTCTCCAGAATTTTTTTCCAGAAGTGGTTTAAAAGTTTCTCAAAAGGTGGGGAAGTTGACAGACAGTACGATACCTTGAAAAATCTATGGGGTAAGAACACACTCCTATTCCAGACTCCTCTATGTGTGTCAGGGCCCAAATACTTGACATGTATGTTTTGGTGTTTGGTGTTTTTTTTATTTTTAAGCAATGAAATTTGTTTCCAAATCATTCCTATGTCTCTTTCCCAAACTAGGCTGCACTAAATGATTGCTAACAGGGGTAATGTTTCATTTAGCTACAGGCTTCCCACATTAGAGTTTAGTTTATCGTGTTCAAAACCAAATCAGCCCTGACACTGTTGCAGTTGTCCGTGTTTCTGGCTCACAAACCCCACGCCAGCAGTGAAATGCATCCTCTTTCTGCTCCTTGCCCCCAAAAAGGCAATGCTAATGAGCACAATAAGGCAAATCAGTTCTGAAGCTTTTAGGTGAGACGTTAGGAAGAACATTTGAAAAGAGACTGGCTGAAAGAGATGGGTTAGAACTCCTGCGTCTTCAAAATGTTTGTCTATCTGGTAGGCACTGTTCCAAAGCAATTGTGTGCTTTGAGGCCATGTGTCAGCTGAAATTTGAGGTGGGTGGAAAGCTGACTGTGAGACTGGCTCAAACAGTAAGTGAACAGGACAAACACTTCCACCCTGCACAAGTTTTACTTTCAAGCTATTGTGCAGCAGATGCTTGAAAGCTGCTCATGAGAAGTCTGTGAAGAGCTGGAGGTGCTGGGATGTTACAATCAATTGATTTTTTTGGGCAAAGCAAACCCTCTGAAGTTGCTTTCTGAGCACCAGAGTGAAGTGGCTTTGCAGGGCTTCGTGTGGCAGGTCTGAGATGGGGCAGAGAGGGAGGAACCAGGCCAGAGCAGTAAGGTAACACATCTAAACTGAGGTTTTAGTATACATCAAACAGCACAAATTGAAAAATGACTATAGACACATTTAATCAGGGTAATTGGAAAGCCTTTTTGGGAGTTTAGTTTGTTTTACCCAGCTCAGTGTACAGAAATGATGAGTTCACAGTTGTATCAGTTTCAAGAGTTGATAATGCAGTGAGTGATTGCCTGGTTTTTATCAGACCTCTGAGGGAAATTTTTCAAGTTAAAAGTTGTTAAAAGTTGCTGTTTCTGTTAAAAGAATAAACATTTAAACATTTAGGCATGTGGGAGGTTTTACAAACTGTCCACAAAATTAAAAATAACAGTATGTCATCAAATTTTTATCAACGGAGATAACCTCAGGCTGCTGGAAATTTCTGATCTAGAAAAGCTGGACTAATCTGTTCTGGCAATAGAATGAGAGAGAAGGCCCAGTCAAAACCTAACGTTTCTGCTTCTACTAATTTTTAATATTCTGTACAAAAGATCCATTAATAAATTTTGAGATTAAATATTTATCTAATTGTGATAGTGACTACTTAAGTATCTTCCATTTCAAGATTTCTTTTTTTACTAATCTGTTTCTATCATAGGGTTTTCCTTTGGTAAAACAATGTTTTTCAATATTATATATATTCCTTAAGGGTAAAATTATGGCTATCTATGCTCCAAATCCCCGAGGTTCTGTTTACAAGGTGAACTCCCAACAGCAAATGGCACACTAATTTTTCATCCTGGTTAAAATGCAGATAAAATATTGCAACTGAGTAATAAAGGTATAGGTTACATTTGTAAGATATACCTCAGTTCCTTTCATGCTAAAACAATTCAACTCAAAACATCTCGCTGGTTTACCAGCAAGATATTTATTACCATGGCAAATTTACTTAGTACCTTCTTGATGTTACATGACCTCAGACTATTAAATGACTATCAAACATAATAATAGCTTTCAAAGAGCATAATAAAACTAAACATCTGTACAGTGCTGCTGAGTACTGCAATATAATCTCAATTAAAAAAAGTAAAACTGAAGTCTATAGGGATTCTTGTATGTTATATACTCAGAGAAGATGCATTAATAAAATTAATGCATATATTGTTGAGCTCTGTTCCTCTTTGGAATGCAAATTCCAGCTCCTAGTTCTTGGAAGTGCCAAGGTAGCTGCAGAGTAGCTGAACCTATCAGTGCCAGATACTGACTCAGATTTGCTGTACCTCTAAGAAGCCTATGGTTTTCTGACCGGAGCATGTGATCTCTCAAAAGTTGTGCTTTAATAAATTATCTCACAGCAGTTCATTTTGCTGTGAATTTTGAGTTACTATATTCAGAAATGTGTGCAGCCTTTCTTCAAGACTTGGTGCTGTATCTTCTCTCCCAACAGCGCTTTTATAATTATGTTCTTTTAATAGGAAGCCAGAAAAATATTTGCCACAGCAAAGTTTAGCAGAATGAATTTAAGGTGTTATGTCCAAAACACCATTGGGAAGATTTTGGGTTATAAGAGTGTGCATTTTTAAAAAGTACTATCTTATCTTTAAATACTCCTGCCACTGAAGAGGATGACTTTGGGGTTACAAGCTGGTGTTTTTGTACAAGTAGATGCTAGGAAAAAGTGTTCTCAATGCACTGGACTGATTGAAGCCCTCCTCTTGCATTGCAGTTTTTTACTTAAAACTGTACTGTCAAACAAGTGGCTTTTCTTCAGCATATTTTAGCTTCCGTTCAAATAGCAGTTTGGTTAAATGCAATATGCAATAGCTTTGTGAACCATCCTGCAGTGGTTTAACCATTAGTGAAAGAAGTAAAAAAAACTAGACCCAAACCCCAACTTTAAAATGGAAAGAAAAAGAATCAATGTGCTTTTGTGTCTTTATCAGATACAAAACATTTATTTTGCAGACCTGTTCTTTTCTGTGGCTCCAGATTCCTTGGCTGCAAGTGATGTATTCTTAAATTTTGAATGAGTTGTTAATTAGAGCAATTTCTTACACTAACTAACTGCAAAGATCCCTGGAGAAGTCTCTGTTCTTATGCAGAAATCCATGTGAGATTAAGAAACTGTGATGTGTGTTTAGGGTGCAGTGACAGAAGCAATGAAGCTGAGTGCTGTGTGTTCATAGCTGTGCCACCTCCATAGAGAGTTCATTTTCTTTGTTAGTACTGTAAAGTTCAGGAAGCAAACACTTAGTGCCTCTTGTTGAAGGGGTTCCAGTGAGGACCACGCAATAATTAAAGCTGATTTTTCTAGGGGGAATTTGAACAAAAACAGTGCCGACTCTTTAACCTAGGGGCATTGCAGGGGAAAGGGGAGGCCTAGGTTAAATCCCAGATGTTTAACAAAATATTGGAGCAAGCCCAGGATAAAATAAGGCAGCTGGATGGGGTGGGATTAAACGCACTCACTCACTGGAGTTTGCAGGGGACATTCCTAGGTTTATGAATGCAGAATAACACAAGATAGAAGAGACCTCAGGAGTTCCTGAGGAGGAGTTTTCCTTGCCCCACAGTATCTGCAGTGCTCAGACAGGTGTATTGGCTGTTAAATCCAGCACACTGGGATGCTGGAAAGTGAGAAGTAGTACTTTTGGGCAACAGGATCAAAAAATTGCAATTTCTTATTTACGTCAGGAAATCTGTGGTGAAACTGGAATTTATGAGCATGTATTAGGGCAGGAGAGCAAGGAAAGCACGTGAAGAGACTTGGGGTCACAGGTGGGCATTCTCACGTGCCAACCCATTGATCTGAGAGCTCTTGAGCTCATTATCTTCCTTTTCAGCTGAGCATTATCAGCTTTAGGGTTGTAAGTGAACGGAAATTGTGTAGTTCAGCACTGTGCATGAAATTCCTCTTGGCAGGCACTGAGTGCTTTGTGTCTGTGTAAGATTTGGGTCTTGCTTTATTTAACAAGGCACTTCAGTGCTTGCCAGCCTGCTTAGCATATCGAAGTTCTTGGAACTAAGCACATGCGTGTTTCCCTGACTTGGGACTAAACCAGAAGTTTTGCGTTTTCATCATCATTATTCTAAGGTTACTTGAGGCTTGATCAAGGTTACTTGATCACTTTTTGTGCATGACAAGTTCCTCCTGGGTAGCTCTGATTAGATGAGTAGTGGCTGTTTCACTGCTACCACATGATAACCACATGACAGATGTAATTGCAATAACACTTTTGTGTCTGTACTAAAAACTGGTGAATATTTGGAATTTTCTAATTTTCTATTCGAGGCAGGAAAAAATCACAAGGAACAAAAGGATAATAAGTGAAAAGGGTATCGAAACTAGAACAGTTTTTCCAGTTTCCATTTTACATCCTTTAACTGCCTGGGGTCCAGATAACACAAGATCTGATTCAAAACTCTGTTATCTCTAAAATTTACAATAGCACCACTGAGGTCTTTCAAAGGTAAAATGTAGTCCAATTTTAAATGGCAAAAGCTCCAGCTGGTTTGGGGAGAGATTTTTTAAAATCCTTCCCATTTGGCTACTTTGGTGTTTCTTGTAAATGTCTCCTGTATTCAACTACAAACTCTTGCTGTTTTGTACTTGTATCTTCCATTTGTCATAATATTTACCAATTACAGGTTTATCAGAGCTCCTATATTGTGTAAAATTGTGGGTACCCCGTACAGAAGGGAATTTGATACATGGAATACATGACATTTTTGATGACTTCTGCCCTTTGGATGCCTTTGAGTGACCGCTTGACCTTTTCTGTTACCTCTGACCATAGGGGTGACCTTTGAGCTCTGGAAGACCTCTGACCTTTTGGCAACATTTTGAGCCCATTATGACCTTTCAGTGGCCTTTGACCCTAAAAGACCCTTTGTCCTTTTGGAATGACCTGTGTCCCAGGATGACATCAGAACTTTGGGGATGACCTCTGGTGTGTTTTCTGTTAGAATTTTGTTAGCATTTGTAGCTCATTGACCACGGCTCTGCTGAGGTCCTGACTACAAGAACATTGCAAATGCTTAGAAGAGCCAGAAGTGCTGTTTATCCTCCCAAAAATAGCCCAGAAAGCACAAGTGAGCAGGGACCAAACTGGTCTGGAATTGAAATTCAGCCTTGTACATTCTGTTTCTTCTCTCCACAGGCAAGCAACACCGAAGATGCAGAAAGAGACAGACTCACATTGCTAAGGTAGGATGAAAACATCCCTTATTCAACTGCTTCATGGAAATTTTTGATATCTCATGAGAAATTTGTGTGCTATACTAGTCTAATGTAATTATAATTGGTTTGTTGGAGATTTGCTGGAGGAATAACCTAAAGAATGAAACTTCTCAAAGTCTTAATGCTGATGTGTATCAGCTGTAGACAGATAAATGCAGGCTATTGTCACCAGCTGACTCCCAAACAAATGTGTTGTTGATTCTTGGGTGGGTGGTTTGTGTGGGTTTTTTCTCAGTATTCCTCTAATGTTTTATTTTGCTTGTAAATGCCCATATCATGGGTCACCTGTGGGTATGACCTGAGTGGCCAGGAGGAACTGCCTGGTGTCAGGAAGCATTTCATGAGTTTGCACTGGTGTGGAGTTGCGCCAGTTGGTAGAGATACAATCAGTAAATACATCAATAACTGAAATCCTTTGCTGTGTTCCTGTCAGAAAGACTTGGCTTTTATAGGACTGGCATTCCTCTAAGAAAACAGCATTATGTTATGCCCCAGGACTAGATTTCCTTGCATCATTTCTCCAGCAGACTTGTCTGATTTACCACAAGGCCATAGCTTAGCAAAATAATTTCTTATGAGGAATATTTTTACTCATAAAATTCTAGAACCACAGTAATGTCTTCCACCCCATTTGCATTTTGGAGTAAAAATACATGGATTAAGCTAATAGCCACTGGAAAATCATGGTACACATTCCAGTCTTTAAGATATTGTGAGTTTTGTTCAGACACCAACTTTATTGAATTCTACAGTAAAGCAGCTGAGGAAAAACATCATGGTTCAGAACAACTTCAAGTATTTCCCAGATACTTTGCACTGCCAGACGCTGCTGAAGTATCCCACTTAATATTCTGTTTGCTTTGCCAGTAATGCAGCAGATTAATAAACCACATTAGGTAGGAAATAGCTTTTTGAGAGAACTAGGAAAGATAATTCAAGGTTTTAGACAAAGCTATTGAAGCAGAAACAGGCTGGCATTTCCCAGAAGCTAATCAAATACTAGCAGAGCAATGAGGGAGTGTAACACTTCATTTGTAAGTCAAAAGTCAAGGGAGAAGATTTTAAAAGATACTTTAGAAAAACACTGCTTCCATTTATCAGCAGACAGTACCTCCCAAAGTCAAGCCTCCATCACTACAGAATTACCAAGCCCTGTTGAAACAATCATCTGCTCTGTGAGGGGGCATCTTTTAAATCACAGTGATGGTTTAGGTCTGGTGGAGGACCTGCACAGGCTCTTCACTCACTGCTGGACCCGAGACATGCTATCAGGTTCAGTAGATAATAGAAATTCTGGGTGTTTTATTTCTACATTTTTGATCATAGTCAAACAACTAGCAATTGTTTTTTTTCTGGTCACACTGAATTTCAGTTCTTCCTGCCATGCACTGTTGATATGTAATGGTTTGATGTCTATCTGGATTATAAAACAACTGAATTTCAGTAGCTGCAATGAAAGGAGAAAAAAAAAAAACCCAAAATTATGGGTGTAAATGTATTTTATAAATGCTGGAGTATATCATCAGGGGATACAGTGAACGCTCAGCTTCAACTCTAGTGGAGCTAGGGCATTCTTCTCAGGGATTTAAGATCAAATCCCTTTGGACACAGAGTGCAATTAAAGCCAAATTTTCTGTCTTGAGTTTGTGCCATATATTTTGGATTTAAAAAAATCGTTTAATTCTCAAATATTTTTTGGTAAATCCATGTGCTATTATTTTGTCTCCCTAACTGAAATTTCTGCAGAACCCTAAGTTCTTTATCCTTGAGACATCCAGATTCACATTTTTCAGAGAACTTAATGTTCACTGGTGTGCATTCTTTTACAACCAAGATCTGGTGAAGGTCAGCAAAAGGCTCTTTTTTTTTCCAGGAACTCAACTTGAGCATGCCATTCTTGAAAGCAATGCTTTATTATTTGTTTAAGAAGTACTGTCAAGTGGGCTAATTGCTGATGTGAACTTCCTGACTTGTTTGTATTCACTTCAACAAAACTAAGTAAATGCTGTTGGTAAATATTCACTCTGCAAACCCTTAGGCCAGTCAATAAAGCTGTAACCCCAGCTGTCTGTTACTGTCACTCTGCTGAAGGGAAAATGCACAATAATTTTTTTCTAGCAAAGTAGGATGAACCAACCACTTGGCCATTTAGTTTGAGGTAGTGTCTTGTCTGAGCCGAGAAGGAAGCCCCAGAATGAAGTGAGCTGACCTCCAGCAAGCAGGGGCGTTATTTGCATTGAGATCAACTGCTGGTCTAAAAAAAATTATCCAATGCCAAGGTCACTTCTGAGAACAGCTTTTAGATGTGACAGTCTGCTTCCCAAAAGGTGTGTGCTGCACAAAGACCAAAACCCATGGAGTAAATGTGTAGGAGAGAGATCTGTAGCCTCAGTCTGCTGTGATGGGAATAAGTATTGCAATCAAGAAGCTGCTGGGTGTATTGTGAAGCCTCCTGATTCTGAACCAAAATGCTGGTGTTTGGTTGCCATAAAATCACCTTTTCTTTACGTTTAAGCACAAGGAATTGCTGCCCAGTTTCTCAGTAAATACGTCAGTAAAGAATGATGCTCTCAAGAGTACATGATTGGGAAAGGACAGGAAGTCTACTTTAGCTTTCCCAGATTGATGGCTAGTTCTGAACTGAGAGCAAGGCTGATTACTATGCACCTTCTTTCACATCCCTGACGTGGAATATGTTCTTTGTTGTGTGAAATGCGTTTGTGCTGCTGCTTTTATCACACAGCAGTTTCAGAGCAAACGGGATGATGCTTCCCTTTTTCAGTTACTTCAATCATGTGCTCTTGTGTTCCAGAACTGAAACTTGCTCCTGTAATTTAACACTTATCAAATTCCTTTTATCATGGAAAAGTGAGGACAACTCACAATTTAGGCTAGCAGGTTACGGACTTCTGTGACTTTATTTTGTGTAACAATTGTTGTCTTTCATTTAGTGTTATACCCTTTTAAAGCAAACCAGTATGATATCACAAGATCCCTGTCAACTGATTTTCTGTTTTGTTTCATAGAGGCTTAAATTCATGGCATATACAAATCTCTCATCTTAGGAATCTGACATACAGAAGTGTGTTTGATATGTGTCTATCAGTGTGCTTAGCAGGCAGTTTTAATCCGTATATTAAGTTAGTTATCAAGGTGTCCTATTATAAAGTCACCCCAAAACACAAGGGCAAATAAAAGTGCTTGTCTTGGGGGACAGACTATTAGCATATACAGGAATCTCGAAATGTTGCAGGATATTTTTCTTTTGGAAAAAAATAATTAAGGCAGATCCATGCTGTTGGGCTCTGGTTTTTATTGTTTCAGTGTAAAAGCTAATTATTAAATCTAATCAGATTTACCTGCTCTGCTGGCTAAATTTGAGGGTAACTGGAGATACACCCTGTGTCACTGTAACCAGGACAGTGTCACCAGGCTGGCTGTGCATGCTGCTAAATGCTGCTGAATCAAGCAGGCACAAACAGCACTGTTGTTGTTATGGGAAACTGGTCTTTTGTCCTGCCTGTTCCAATGCCTGTACAATCCTGCTGCCTTTTGGAAAGAGAAGTGCAGAGTAACCTGAATATAAAATATTAGTGATACAAAGCTGACATACCTTGTCACATCTATCAAGGATGTTTTGTCAGAAAGTGCCGAGGGATTAACAAACTAGCAGGACCACAAGACAAGTCTGAAATGGATGAAGTGTGTTTTGAAGGAAGGGATCACAAGGTTGATGTTTCACTTCCCCTCCTTAGCTCTTCAGATACCCTTTTCATAAAATATGCAGAGGCAATGGCAACTTGTAGGGAAGACCAAAGATGGCAAAAATGACAAGCAATGGCAAGTGTGTGATAAAGCTTTTCAGGGCAGTTTTTCCTCTGATCTGATATTTTGTCTGATCACACTTTATATTTTAAACAGCTTTTTATTTTTAACTCGATTCAGAAAAGTTGACCAAGGTTTGGAAATCTATGGTTACACAGTAAGCTTGAGATACTAATGCCTCCTTACAACGGGATTACTTTTAGGGTTCTGCTTGTTTGTTTTATTTTGGTTTTTCTATTTTTTTTTTTGTCTTCTCACATACAAAATATAGGAAATTAAAAATCTGGTTTTCAGATTTTTCTTGGTAGTGAGGTCAGTGATGAAGACTTATTAATCAGTAAAAGCTCTTGGCTTTGCTTTAGTCTCCCAAAACCACTTTTTACATTTTCTAGGTGAGAATTTTGCGGAATTCACTGTTTTGTATGTTTGTCCACATGCATACTGATGTACACGGGATTACCTTGGTGTTAGCCGAACTGATGTAAAATTCTACGTGGAGCTTTCCTTTGGTTTTAAGAGTAGGTCACTGCTTGATATGAATTTAACTAAAGTAAACCTGGTTAAAGGGCAATACACCCACATTATTTTGCACTAGCTTGACTAAATCAGCTTAATATTACTTCCCCATGGTGTGCCTGCACTGCCTTATTGCAGAGTGATGTGTAATGTGGTGTGATAGCACTGTGTTGGCTCCCTCACATCCATTTAGGATGACCTGTTTTTATCACTGTCACTGCTACTCCACTGCTTACATTGACCTGAAGTTTTGGGACTTTGTTTGTTTGCATTTGTTGTGTGGTAGTTTTGTTTTTCCCACAGCAATGCTTGTAACAGGATTTCTTTCTGTTTATGCAATCAGGCTGGTCAGGAGAAAACAATCATTTTGGGCACTGCCTGTGGGCATGGAGGGATAGATCCAGGCTAAGCAGACACAGTCACATCTCCTCTGATAGAGCCCATGAATGATCACAGGGAATGTGATCCACTGTCCAGAGCCAACTCAGCTCTGCTGGGTACTGATACAGGGAATTTTTCAAGTGGTTTCACGGGAGAAGCAGACAGAAACCACGGAACTACACTTTCTAAGTAGGCATTGTGCCAAAGGTCAAGCTTCCATTTCTAACTTTCACTGTTAGAGAGGATAGAAATTAGAAAAAAAAATTAGAAAGGAAAGAACTTTTGAATATTTTTCAACCAAAGAGAATAGTTTTCATCCAGTAAAATAAAATCCAGTAACAAGTGACATGTGCAAAATCCTTGGAAAGTGTTGCTGGCAATCATTGTAAATTGTAGCTCAGTGGAATTTTTTTTCTGGCTTTGAGTGTCTGAGACTAAAACCTTGCAGAAGTTTTAGGTTATCATATTTTAATCTGCAAGTATAGTTCTCTGAATTTCCCCTATTTTCCCTTAACAGCAGTCATTAAAATTTGCTAACATCTCACCCTTTCTTCAGGAAGCATGACAGACTGAGGAAATAGCAGTTTTCCAGACTTTATGCCAGAGCAAAGTTTTACCTTTGTTTACCTTTGTTTTGTCAAGCAGTTTGTTTCTCTCCCAGCTGTAAAGCAGATGTCTGTATCTCAGTAGAACAGTGCCATGGTAAATTGAACGAGGCAGGCACTAAAATATATCCCTGAGAGCTGAAACTTCTTTGAGCATCCTGAGTCATTTCAGCTGTGTGGCTGGAGCCAAAGAAGTAGAATTATGGAACCTGTTTTCCTATTGATTTCTTATGAAAACAGAACTTACGTAACTTAAGAGCTTTGGGTAGTCAATGTAAAAAGAGAAGTCAGTCCAGTTTACACCAGGGACTATTTTGAGCTAGAAAATTCGTAATTCCTCCCACGTCTGAGGTTGGGCTTGCTTTGCTTTGTACTTAGAGTCTGTTGCTCCTATCAAACAGCAAGGTTTCATTGCTGGCATAGCTGTGCACCTGCCTAAACTGCTCTGGAATAACAGAGCTGCATTTCTGATCCAGCTGGTGACGTATCTTTACTGGGAACAGAGTAGAATCACCTTGGGCAGTAGATACTTCAGGGGTGAAAGGTGTATAAAGCCCCACAGGGAAGCATTCTGCAGTGTGGCTGCCCCTGAGGCAGGGCTCTTTCACCCAGTGTGCAAGAAGCAATCAACACACTGAGCTGTTTGGTTTCATTGCCATTCTGTAGAAGGGGTGCCAGGCATCACTCATTTCCGGATGCAAGCACAGCCTTCTATACAAAAAGGTGACAAATAATGATAGAGAAACAGGTGATTTGGTCACTCACGCTTACATAACAGAATTCACAATGTGTGTGCAGTGGTCCGGGTCCAGTTCATTATACTATCATTTGCATATACAAATTTCCCTAGGAGTGTAATTTTTATCTTTAGAATTGTCTAAGGTAACTTGAGATCATATTTTCATCCTATCTGCTACCACGAAATTATTATTGAACCTTATGCTCTATTAGAGTTTTGGCTTGAATCTATTTGAACAATTAATTGTCAATGAAATAAAGATTTCCAGTACTCTGTTCCTGGGAGCTCTTCATTCCTCTGTTGCTCTGGCACCTTGTTGTCACGGTTTCAAGACCAGCTCACAGTCCCTGTGAACTTTTTGTGTGTTTTTTAACATCCTGTGACCTCAGTATAAACCCTGGGGTTTTCCTAACTGGAGTTAGTTGGTAACTCTCATTTGAGTTTTACTTTTGCCAAGTGTAGCTGCTGATAGCATTTCTGTTCAGAAATATGTTATGATGGCATGCAACTTACTAAGATAAAATTGCATTTGCTCTTAGCTCTTCATAGTTCCTATGGGATTAAATTCTCCTCCAGAGAAACCATAAGCCAGTCATGTCAATGAGGGAAAAAATTTCAGAGAAATGGGATCAAGAAGCACATTCCGAAGTCAGAGCCCTTGTTGAGGAGAATAGATTTCAAATGTGTGTTAAATATACTCTAAATTACAGACTTGGACTCCTCTGGAACCTCAAATACCTTTGAGCCTTTTTACTTCTAAATTTTTCTTTCTTTTACTGTTGCTGAATCAAACAAAATCTGCCCATGGTGTGAGAATTGCTAATTGGGCTTTTCAATTACCATAAAATTTGTCAGTGCTTTATGAAGTGTGTTGCTGTTGTGTGCTGTAGTGATAGTGTAATTAAAGCAGACGCAAAATACACAAATAGCCAGCTCTTCCTGCATGTGCTATTGCTACAGGCTGCGTGCGGAGCAGCCCTTGGCTCCAGGGAACGGGGTCGTTCTGATGTTAATGGAAGCGCATTAGACCAGCGTAAGCAGCTGTGGGAATGCAGCCTGGTACTGGGCTCTGCTCTTGGAGCTGTTCCTCAGCCTCAGAGGGAGTTAATGAGCAAATCGTTCTTCACATAGGGAGAGGATGAAAGAAAATGTCTCAAAGCTCATTTTACTTGCTGCTGAAAAAAAGTTAAAGAGCAGAACTCTTCAACTACTTGAATTCATTTTAGCTTTCTATCCTAACTTTAGCATTTTGCGTTTTTCATGACTCAGACTGCATGGGAAAGATGGAATGCAAAGATTTTTTCCTCAAATGAGAGCTGTCAATATGGAATATTTTAGGTTTTGTTTGTTTTTATGGTCAAATAGGTTTTTATTTTGCTCTTTGTGTGATTTATTATTCTGAGCAGTAATGAAGAGCTGTGTTGTCCATTGATTTTGTTGTTCTCCTGCAGATACATCTTTTAAAATGGCCTAGCCTGGGAAATAACAGATAATGAATTTTACAAACTCCTTTCTCAGAAATGGCACTTAAGATCTGTGGTTTTCTTCTAGTGTGACATTAATGCTGTTTGTGGCACAGGAGGACTGTTATGAGAATTTGAAAATTAGAGATATGAATCATCATAAAAACAGTGGTAATGTTATTTTCCATGACTGCTGGTCTGTGATGTAACTCTGGATCAGATCTTGCTTTATTACTGAGAATAGAAATCCAGTGGGATGGGAAAGAAGTTCCCTGATCCTCCTTGATGATTTATTTGATACCACAAGCCATCTAGCTGTTTAAGTCCATTTAATTCTTTTGGAGTAATTTAGTAATTGAGAGTAACGGCACAAAAGCCTCTCTGCATAGGAGGATGAGAATGCCAGTTATTTATTGCAACAAATCGCAAAATATTTCCAGAGAGAATGGACATGGCCAGAAAGGTGTTTCTGTTATTTCTCTCAGATTGCTGAAGAGGGAATTATTAGGCCAATAAATTAATTGCCAAGTTTCATGAAATATTCTGAACCTAGAGTTTGAAGGCACTTTTACAGCACTAGCAATATACAAAGCCTCTGATTTTGCCTTATATTTTATTAAATAATTAATATTTGCTCTAATATTTCAACTTCCCTGAATCCCCACCGTATTGGTTGGAAATGCTGTTTTCTTTGGCTTTCTTGTGATCTGAAGATTCAGTCATGGTTAACTTCAATGAAGTAACTCAATTAAGTTTTTGGCTCTTCATGAAATAATGAAATAATTTTGGTGGCTGACAAAAATATTTGGCATTGCTTTTCACTGTACACAGTACTGAACATTTGTGATAAAATACTTCTGGGGGTAATTAAAGGGTTGAAGTCTGTAAGGTTTTGGTATGACCAATGGGGAATGCTATGGAGGCTCTTTCTAATTAACAGGGCAACATTTTGCTTTTACCACTCAGCTGGTTTGAAGGCAAAAGCTGGTTTAGTCAGCAGAGAAGGCTCAGAAAATTTTTATTACTAAGTAAATGTCTCAGTAACCTCTCCTCACATGCCACAGGCTTATGCCTGGATGGAATAAAGGAAAGCATTAGTCAAAGCCCAGACTCGTGCTGAGGGAGAAGGAATTCTTTCTTTCAATACGACTTGTGCATGGAATATTTTAGGTGTTGTTTTAATATTTATGGTCAAATGTGTTTTGCATTTTATGTAGTCTATAATTCTGAGAAACAGCTGTGAAACTTTTCTCACATACTGCCAATATCATCAATTCATTAGAAACTATGCCCTTAGATACCATCCAACATCTGAGTCCTGCCTGTGCCACTCCAGTTGGAGCTGGTTGTTAAAGTCACACCGGCATAGACCTATAATGGTGGTGGACAAGTATACACTAAAATACCCTTTCCAGTTTGTTGGCAACAGGAGGAAGATTTGGTTTCGGTTTAGAAGGGCAATTTTGTGCACTGCTTGGATTCTGAAAACGTTAGTGCTCAGTGGTTTTCCTTTGAGGCACATTGCCGCTGAGGAAGCAAACACAGACTGCAGGCTCCAAAGTGGCACCACTGGTGGGCAAGGCAGGCACATGCCTGGCAGGGCAGCTGTGGCTGAGGAAGGCTCTGGGCATGGGGATGGTGTGTTCAGGGCCCTGGATCTGAAAGGGGTTCAGACCTTGTGGCCAGGGCAGGAGGGGCACCAAAGCATTCAGTGGTCACACGTGGCTCGGACTGTTTCGTGTGTGAGGGGTGGGTGATGTATCTTGGTCCATCTGCAATTCAGTAGTTAAGGTTCTTGTTTTTCTTCACGACTGCTTTTTATTTTCCCTGATACTCTGATGATTTCTGTATGAAACACTGACACTCATTTGCCACTATGTTTCCCAAAGAATGTTCCATTTTCATTCAGGGCTTCCCAAAGCTTTGGCATTTTTGTGTCATACATGTTGCATATAATTTTTTTCCAAGTAATACAGGGTTATAATGAAACTAGAGTATCTCTCAAAAACAAAGATTATTTGCCTTCCATGTCCTATAACCAGGGCTTCATAATGAATAACATCTTTTTAAAAACACCCCCAAAATGGTTTTCTCCCCACTACTTCACACTGTAGTTGCCATAAAAGTGAACTTTCTGAATTTCTGTTTTGGTTTTATTGTAATATGTTGAAATGGATATGTCAGCAGTGGCATTTTTCTTCCTAGATTTGAAGTCCAGTAGTTTTCCAGACAAATGGCATAATCCTAAATTATTGGAAAATTCATGCTGAGCTACTTCATACTGGCTAACTTTGCATGTCACCTCTCATGTTTCTGTTGGCTGCCAAAAAACGGCTGTCATTTGCTATTTCTATCTTCTATTATTTCTACTTCTTTTGACTCTTTCTCTGCAAAACACTAACTCTAGTAGCCTGTAAGTGGGAGATTTTACATGTTAAAAGGAAAAGACAGCTGATTAAATTGAATGCAGGCAAACATCCAATCACGCTGCTAAGATGTTTAAAAGCAATTGCGATACCTAACTCGTTTGATGATTCTGAGAAATATTTTTATCTCCGAGAAGACTGATAAGTGGATAATTTATTCTTTTGTGAGCACAAATGAACAAATGCATTTCATATTTTTTATCTTGGCAGTTCTATGAAGCAGAAAATACATGATTACAATCTTGTTGGGGTTTAGAGCCAGTGTGAAAAACCCAAGGTGTCTTCAGAGAAAGCTCTGAAAATTTGCTGCTTATGCTTCTGACTTGTTTTTCCTAGAGACTACACTAAACTGGTTACAGGAAAGACAATATCCTCACTGAAATTAAGATCCTAGGTTTATTTTTGCTGGCTTATGCCTATGTATTCCTTCTTCACAAAATAAAATCTGTGAGTTTTAGTTAGGCCCTTACAACTGTCAGCTTTCATCCTTTACCATTTGCAGGTTAAAAATGTAATTTAGTGACGCAGAATCTTATTAAAACTGCATGCTGCAGATGTTTTCTCATGGATAAATCTTTCCGGTAAAATCCTTGATGTGCCAAAATATTGCTTTTTTTAATGCTTCTCCCTTAAAAAATCAAATCAATGACTCCTTCACCATCTGTCCTGAAGAGAATTAAATTGACAGAGGTTTTCAGAGCAGTATCCAGAATGCCGTTCTCTCCCCCAGCTGTGTTTTGAATTCTGTATATTGTATTTCTTTTTAATTCTTTGATGCAGAAAGTTTACTACTTTTTTCAAAATTACAATTTTGTCTAAGAAGTACTTCCATTTTTCACAGCTGTTCAAACAACTGCATCCCTTCATAGTCCATAGCAGCCTGTGGGAACGGTCTGCATCATGGTTTCCAGTTTTTCTTGTGGGTTTTATTTTAAAGGATTTGTTCAGATGAGCAAGGACCTCCCTGAAAGGTGGAAGAGAGTTTTAAATAAGCTGTATATAATTAAAATGGTAAATAGGAAAATTTGCTGCAATGTTTTCTGAGAATATTTTAAACCCTCGGTCTGGTCATATCTGAGCACCTAGGAAGACCCTAGAAGATTTTACTGGGCTTGTAAAAGTGTAAAGTGGCTCTGCTGGGAAAGCAGATGGTGCAGGAACACAGTGGGTGGACTCCTGGGTAATATCCACCCAAAACACCCAGCCTCAGGTGTCACGGAGCTCTAGGGAAAACACAGGGTGGTTTTGCAGTCATACTGGTGGATAATTTTGGGCTGCCAGGTAAGGGGTAAGTTTGCACCTCGCTCCTGCCAGGGCTGAGATGAGGTCAAGGAAGGGCTGCAGGAGCCAGAGGTGCATTAAATTTATGGGTCCTCCAAACACACAAGCTCCAGGATGGAGGAGGTACCCTTGTTCTGCAATTTAATATTTGATGGCAACTTGTTTAGTCTCCCTTCAGTGGAGGTGAAAGGTGTGAGGCAAGTTAATGAAAATATTATGAAGTGGTCACCAAGGAAATATGAGCTTCTTAACACTTTATTCTCCCTCTTTGAATTAGATTCATCTGTCCATTTCAGTCTTTTTCCAACGAGTTTGCTCAGATTTACGACAAAACAAGCTTCATTTAAAAATACACCTTGAAAGCAACAAGGTATTTTTCTTATTATATGCTTATAGAGTGCATCTATGACTTGATTTACATGAGATTTTTGTTCTAAAGTTTCTGTTCTATGTGTCCACTTGTCTTCTGCTGTCTGGGAACTGGAAGTGCTGTGAAATGAAAGGAAAAGGACAGAAGGACAGTTTAGGATTAGTGCAGCTGTAGAGACCCACAAAAGTCATAAAAATCAAGTTAGGAGCTGATTAAATACTGAGAAAAGGAGTCCATGCTGAACTCTGGCCTCACTATAGCAAAGTAAGAAGTGCCTGTGGTTGTGTTAGCCAGTTTAAAATCAACTTTATCTACACTCTGCATTAGAGTTGCAGCAGTGACCACAGCAGAGGTGGTTGCAAGTATCCAGGAAATGTATGCTAGAAATACTTGGAAACAGCCAAATTATAAACATTTATGGGATTTTTTTTGTGTTTTTCTGTAAAAATTGACTTCTTGTGTCAGTCTACAAACATTTTCATATTGAGTTAAAAGTCAAACATGTACCAGTAACATAATTTTCTCTGCTTCACAATGCTAGTATTAAATTGAAAGCAACACTCTGATAGCACTTGAGAGGGTGGTAGACTTTATTTTTGAGAAAGGTAGTTACTTATATGTTGTTTATTTTGTTAGCAGCAGTCTCTCCCAGTTCAATTTTAAATTGGCCAAATTATGTTAGCCCTTTATTGCCTGGTCATCAGACTGAGATATTCATGTTTATCTGAAAGCGAGTACTCATGTGAATATCCACACCTAGATAAATGTACTTTTACGAGGTTGCCATTTTTGCTTAATTTTAGGTGGACGTTTGATGCCCAGGCTGTTCTTTGTTATCTGAAATGGTACTGGAATACCCCTTATGTCCATCTTACCTGCCTGGTCAGCACAGGCACCTGAGCTGGTCACTGACTGCTGCTTTTCTCCCTCTGTGCTTCAAACAAGGATGTTCAGGGGAGTTTCAATTTCTCATGAGGAGACGGGATTTTTGTTGCTCAATAGCCAGATATTTCAAAATTCTACTAAATCTTTCTTTCTGACTGCAGGGGAGCTCTGGGCTCTTTCTAAAGTCTCCCTTTCATATCCTGACATAGAGCACAGGGGTAGATTTATCCATCTGTGTCTACCTTGGACTTACTGTTTTGTGTGTTCTCAATGTTGTTACGTCTTGCTTGTCAGGACAAAAGTAGGTTTTTTTTGCAGAGAGATTCTTTCTCATGTTCCTGCTGACAAGGAAGGAACTGTTTTATTGGGAGGGAGACGTTTTCATTGTCTTTTTTGCCTTATTTGAGAGATGGTATTGACATTTCTGAGTACTGATCAGTTCTGGCATTTGTTATACTATTGTTCCTTATGTTAAATACTGGTATTTAGACGTATGTCAATACCTTCAGTTTATTTGCAGCTTTTTCTTGTGTGTGTTAAGAGGGAGATAAGATTTAATCTTTTAGTGAAACCTTAAAAAAAATTGTTTAGTTTTTCAAGCCACGTTTTACTGTAGCATCTTTTCTAATGCTGTTGACATTGTTGTGGTTAGCTGAAGTACAAATTCCATTAAGAACAATAGCAAAGAGCCTCCCCCAGCAGAGTCTCTCTGTACTGTTCCAACATCAAGGAGTTCACAACCTTCTGAAAGTTTCTAAAGTGATGTCTAAAACTAAGGCAATGAAACAGGTTCTCATTAAAAAAATAGACATGTAGTAACACAGTGGGGCAGGAATGTCTGATATAGGGGTCTGTCAATTGGAGGCTGTTAAATCTCTCTTGATACCAAAAGGTGCCCAAAATCACTGAATTAATGAGAATCATCTCAGTATCATCAGGCCACACACTCAGGAAATAAGTGTCCCTCACTGAGCCAGGCTGGTGAGTGGCAGTGATTTACCCATGCACATTATTCTCTGACTCCCTGCCAATGCAATTTCAAGAAATATTTACTACATGCTATCAATTATTGTATTTCTGTCTTGCTTAGAAAGGAAATACAGAGGCCAACTTAATTATGCCTATGAATTGACCAAGACAAGCAATGAAAATGATATCCCAGCTTGCAAATAAATAAATAGAAAACAGGAGGCTGAAACCACAGGGGTTGTCAGCACCTTCAGATGAGCCTGCAATGAGGGATCCATAAACTCATGGCCAGTTGTGGGCTGCTTTGCTGAAGGGTTGAGGTGCTGCAGATACATTGGTTGGGGTACTTATTGTGAAATATTCCACAGAAACAAAATGAAAAATTTGTAGGGTGACTTTCTTTAAAGATTAATGGGTTCAACATTGTCATACGAAGTGTTTTTTCTATAATATCAAATATGACAATAATTACAAAGATTCTCGAAAGAAACATGAGTGAGAAGGTAATTTTTTATACTTTTCAAAAAGCAAGAATCAAAATGCATTGAAATATTGTAGTAAATTTCAGTATGATGTGTGGGATATAACAAGCAGATTAATACCTAAGAATTAAGCTCAAACAAATTAACAAGCGTAGGCAAAATAAATAAATAAAGCCACCCAAACGTACAGACTTGAATTCTGTCAAAGCTAGGACTGCCAAAAGATCTGTTACACACACACTTATTTTTTCTGTACATTACTTTTTCTTAGTGGTTGCTCCTCTTTGATTCTTCTCTTGATTTGAACACGAGGCAAATTGAATTATAGGTTCCTGACATAAGAACTCTTTTCTCATTTCCTTGACCCATTTTTCAGTACTGCCTTGGGTTAATGGTGGTTTTTTTTAATATGCTAACTTCACTGTAAATCTCTCTCTTTCTTGAGATGAGGTGGGTATAAGTTGGCTGAATCATGATTAATGAGCTGTAAAATGAACAAACTATAAATCGCTTCTTTAAATTTGGGATGGAATAAACCCCTCAATTTATCTATAATAAAAGTAAGATAAGGAAGAATGCATACCTGTACATATGTTGTCCTGGCTTGTCCTCAAACAGTGCATGATTTCTAGTTTTGGTAAAACTAAAATACCATCAAGGCATGTGCTTTTTACTGAGAAACACAAGTGCTGTCACTGAACAACAGATAATTCATGTTGGGATAATTTCCTTTGTCATTTTATGCTCCTTTTCTATTGATTTCTGAACACTTCAGTGTCTTGCCGGGTGCATTTCTCACTTAGAGACAGCAGCCTGTGCAGGGGACTAAAGGAAAAATCAAGAGTGGTAGTGATGGCATGGGAGAGTCTTTTCCCTGGAAACAGGAGGGCACAACTCCTGTAGGAATTGTATCTGTAGGTGGTACTTTTG
Organism: Struthidea cinerea; assembly: GCA_013397865.1. Classification (NCBI taxonomy): domain Eukaryota; kingdom Metazoa; phylum Chordata; class Aves; order Passeriformes; family Corcoracidae; genus Struthidea; species Struthidea cinerea. The sequence goes on along the minus strand of VZTI01000933.1, from coordinate 1,378,998 downwards.
CACAAAGAACACATGAAAAACAAACTGGTATCAACAAATGCTTCTATAGTTATTGTAAACGTCTTTTGTGCATACACTTGCACTCCTGTATTGACATAGAAATGAAATTGATTAAGGGCCAGAATGTGAATATGTAAAGGTCAAATGCAGGAAATGTCAGTTTTCAGAAACTGCAAGGAAGAAGAAATTTCTCAGACAGTTTAGGAAGGCTCTTTTTGCTTGGCAGAGGGAGTTGTTTTAAAGTGTGTTTATTGTTTTGTCCTATGGTAGAATTGGTGAGACTGTAATTGTATGACTGCCACCATTCTGGCTTCCACTTAAAGCATAAACCATTTACTTTCTTCATGGCACTGGTAATAGAGAATGAGACACTTTTTGAAGTGTTTCACATTTTAAATACAGCAGTGATTTTTCTTCTCCACAAAAGAAAGTGATTTATTTCTAGTGTCACATTTCACATTCTCTGGTACAAATATGAACACTAACAAGCTGAGGGGTGCATGCAAGGCTATCACAAAGTATCAGCAAAATATAAGTAAAGCCTGATTTTATTAGGTCAGCCAGAGATTAATGACTCCAGGACAACTTCAAAGGTCTCAAGATGTCAATACTTATTCTTTTTTTAAAAGAGAATAGAAAAATCCCCAACACCAAACCATAAGACAGTACTGCTGCAGTTCAAATGCTTTTCTTTGTCTATTTTTAAGGGGAGGCATTGTGGTAATACTTGTAAATATGCAAAACAAATATCTGTGTAATTCTGGATGTAGATTTAGACGATAGAGATACTCTAGGAGTTCCATTATTTTGCTTTGTTATTAAGTTTGGCATAAACCCTTACATCTGAGTTGTGTGATAACAGGACGTCCTTGGTATGTGTTCCCATTGTTTAGGAAATCTCAGATTATCTTGCCACTCATTATGAATATTGATGTGCCACAGAGATGACCTTACTTTTCCCCCATAGGGTTTAGCTCCACTGATCAGCAGCACAATGTTTTCCCAGATGTTATCAAATACAGTCAGATAGAACACTATTGCCTTGTACCTGAAGAGCTTTCCAAGGTCTGAAGTACTAAAAAGGCATTGGTGATCTCTTGAGATCTTCTTTTATTTGGTTTGCACGAAGTCCATTAAAATAATTCTTTTTTGTTGAGCATGTGATGTCTGTTGTGAGGCAGCTTCATCCAGTCACAGAACACTTTAGGTTGGAAAAGACCTTTAAATGTCATTGGGTCCAGCTGTTAACCCAGCACTGCCAAGTCCACCACTAACCCACGTCCCTAAGCACCACATCTGCATGTCTTTTAAACACCTCCAGAATGGTGCCCCCACCACTGCCCTGGGCAGCCTGTGCCACTGCTTGACAACCCTCTCAGTCAAGAAATTTTTCCTCACATCCAATCTAAACCTCCCCAAGGACAACTTGAGGTCGTTTCCTCTTGTCCTGTCACTTGTTACTTGAGAAAAGGAACTGAAGCCCCCTGGCTGCACCCTCCTTCCGGGGAGCTGTAGAGAGCCATAAGGTCCCCCCTGAGCCTCCTTTACTCCAGGCTAAACACCCTCAGCTCCCTCAGTCGCTCCCCACCACACTTGTGCTCCAGACCCTTCCCCAGCTTCATTGCCCTTCTCTGGACACACTCCAGCCCCTCAGTGTCTTTCTTGTAGTGAGGGGCCCAGAACTGAACACAGGATTCGAGATGTCTCACCAGTGCTGAGTGCAGGGGGACAATCAGTGCCCTGGTCCCGCTGGCCACGCTGTCTCTGATACTAGCCAGGATGCCATTGGCCTTCTTGGGCACACGCTGGCTCATGTAGAACCACTGTCCTGTGGATGTTTGCTCTCAGGTTGCCTTAGGACTCTGGTGTGCACAGTGACACACTATAGCAGGTGATTTCTTTCAACATTTTCCAAAGTACTACTGTAAAATGTTACCTATAGAGGTATTTAGAGTCCAAAATCTTAAAGATCGACCAATAGATCTGAAAATTTAGCTCACTTATGAGCTACTAGATTTTATATCATCTGCTGTGAAGCTCTTTGATCCTAAAAGTACTCATCACTTGAATGATTTTCTACCCTGTATTCACTTATATGCTCCAGTAATGCAAAACTCAATGAAAAATACATTTTATTCCAGCTGCAGTGAGGTAGCACAGGTCCTACTGGTGATCATGGTAGCTTTAAATGAAAAATTAGGGAATAAGTAAGCAGAATAGAACTCTGAAGTTCTGCTTTATCAGTGGGTTTAAAAAAAGAACATCAAAAAAGCAGGGAGAATACATATAAGAAACCTAAATATATTCTTTATATATTTATGTGCGTGTACACACAAATAAAAGAATATAAATTTTTAGCTTATTAATATGATACCAAAAATACCGTGATGAATTTCCTGAATAGTAAAATAATTTTGGTCATTTTCTTGCAGTCTTAGGATCTTGCATTCTGTTTTCATTTGACATTATGCTTTTAGGCATTTTATTTCATGCTATTGAAAGAATTGCCTTATATTACTGTCTGTTAGAATGCCATCTATGTTCCTTTTCAAAAGTGAGTATTCTGCATTTTATATGTCTCCTCAGATGAGAGATATCTTAAATATTGCTGAAAACAATTGCTCCTAAAGCATTTTTGCCTTTTATTGCATTTATAGTAATAGTGACTGTCCAGATATGATGCTGGTCACAGATTTTGCAACCAAATCTATGCCAAAAACCCCCTCAGTTTTTCGAAGAGCTTTTATGAAGCTTTGAAATTCTTGGGAATCAATTGACCTAAGTCTTGAAACTGTGAAAAGTAATAAAACCTTTCTAATATTCATATTAATGAAACATAAATTGCACCATAGGTTTTTCATCTGTTGGTTTGACAAAGCAGCTGCGTCTTTGACCTCTGCTGCCCACTCTGAAGCATGGCAGGACTTCCCTTAGTGCAGCATGTGCTGTTGTCTTCTTCCTCCAACATTTGGGAGCAATCAGCTCTTACAAACAGAAACAAGACTCTTCTAACACAAAGGAAATGTACGCTGCTGCTCTGATCTGACAGTTCATAATGTTTCGGGCAAATGCTCACTTGAAAGCCAAAAGAGTAAAATGCAAGTACAATCTTGTTTTCTTCTCTCTGAATTGCTCCCTGTTTACTTCCCTCGATACGTCAGGCTGTTTTTCTGTTATATCAGCTGCTGTTTATTTGAGGTGTATGGTAAAAGAGGGGGAAAAAACCACTGGAAATACTTTCTCCTGTAGTTTTCCTATTACATTTCAAGCCATATTTTAGGTATAATTGAATGAATAGCTTCAGGATAAGAAATTACTTAAAAACTTTCCCATTTTTCCCCAAAGTGCACAAGGATTTCAGTATCAGCTTCCGTCCGCCTGCTCCCCAAAGACACTACCTGTTTGTGTCTCTGGATTTCTTGCTTGCACAGAGCTGTATGTTCCTGTAACCGGTCTGCTGTGGGTGCCAAAAGGGAAATTGTAAACCTGTTTCTGACTTGGAGATACAGGGCAGTGAGGAGGGGATAAAAATGAATGCCTGGCTTTCATGCAGTTATTGCCATCCTTTAGCTTCTACTAAGGGAACTTTAAAATAGAAAGCATTATTTTAGTTTGTATGGTGACAGGATTTTAGGAAGAGGTGCAAGTGCCCTAAAGCAGAACAGAACAGAAAAAAAGATTTAATACATTGAATATATAAATCTCTCCTTCCCACAGGTTTTTGCACAGATGGTCTTGGGGCAGTGCCAGAAACCTGCAGGTGCAGAAGGCTTTCCCTTGGTCCTCATTCCCTTCAAGCAGCTCTCAAACTCACAGCTTTTTGAACCCTGAAAGTACATTGCTTTTTCCTTCTCAACAGATGAGGTACAAAGGTTTTGCCAGCCAACTAGAAAGCCTGTTGCTTGAAACGCTTTAGAACACTTTGTCTTACCCTGTAAGATACAGCCAGCTGAAGAAAAAGATGTACAAGTTATAGCAAGCCTCAGAGCTGTTACTGATTGCCAGTGCTTTGCCCTACGGAAGGAGGTGAAGCAGCTTTGTGGCGTTGCTATAGAAGCTGCAGTTCTTGAGCATCATCCTGAGAGATACAAGGGCCAGGAAGGCTACTCCAAAGACAGTGATTAATGCTGCTGTGATTGTAAACTGATTCCTCACTGATCTGAAGGAAGCCTCTGGAGGTCATCTAATCCATACCTTTGCCTGGAAGAAAGGTAAACTCCACTTAAACCATTCCTTAGACACATTTGTCTAACCTGATCTCCCCACCACAGATGGAAGTTGGGCAACATCCCTGAAGGATTTGCTCCAGCACTTAGCTAATTTGTCTCTCTCTCTTTGATCTTCAGTTACACATTGCCTTTTGTCATCTGTCATAGTTCCTTAGCTTTTGTGATGTTCTTATTTGTAAGGCATGAACTGAAAGTAAAATAGGATGATTCGGACCTCCTAGATGAATTTAAAATATGAAAGTGAGGGCCAAAGAAAAGACTTATTCCTTTTGCTTAATATTAACCAAATGAGCTCTGCTAGTGTGTGGAATGTGTTAAATAGAACTACCGTGCTTCCAACTACCTAAAGACATATGAACAAATTCTGCTTCTGAAGCACGTCATGCTGAATAATTTAGGGACTCTGGGACTGCATACTGTACATAAAGGTATTGCAGGGCATAATATATCATTAGCATGTATAGAGGCTCTCTGTGATTTGAAATAGAAAATATATACAGTATCCTAGCAGGAAATACGTATGCTTGATGAAAATTTCCTGTCTGAGAATTAGGGTCTTTATCAAAATGACAGATCAAAACTCTAATGTGAAATTTGTAATAAAATTAATGGGGCCTATCAGTAGAGCTTGAGAAAACATCTCCTGATGCTCTGACGGTGTAGTGGTCTTAAATAAGCCGGATCAATTTCCCAGAGAACATCTAGACAGGCAGAACAAGTCTGCATTGCAGCACCTGGCAGCCTGGAGTGTGCTGGGCACGCTGGAGCTGAGGGGCCTGGCAGCAGCTCTGCTGTGGTTCTGGGGGATGTGCAGGCACACATCGCATGTGGGATGCAGCTCTTAATGCACAGAGCTGCACAGCTTTGGGCCTGAGCAGTTACAGCTACCCTGCCGTGGCCCACTGTGGGTGTGCTGGGCACAGCCTGCTGGAACTCTGATGTTTTCAGGCCATGTTGCTTATGGTTTCGTTATTTTGAACAAATATTCAGTCAAAAATATTTATATCTGCTAATAAGCAAATCAATTTTGTGTTTCTCAGTGCTTGTTGCTTGTAAGAGTGTTTTGTTAAGGTTTTTAGTAAGAGCTGGGAAGATGAGTCAAGGTTTTCCATGAGGAAAGATCAATATGTGATTCATGTGATTCATCCATCTCACAGGAATTATGAGTGAAATATTGAGTGAAAATGTGTATGGGACACGAGGCAGGCAGAACATCTCATTTGTTTAACTCACTGGGAATAAACCATTCACCAACACTTCTGACTTACGTCCCTTAAAACTAAACTTCCATCCTGAGCTGGTTGTCACTTTATGGCCCCTCTGTTCATTGATCTATGCTGGATTTGCCCTAAAGCATCTTTGTGCTCACTGTATTATTCAATGTTACTGAGCTCCATTAGAATTCTAATGAATACTGTAAAATTGCCAGTAAAATTATGTTGGTCCTGAAAGTTATTGCAAGTAGTCAGAATATTAAACTCAGTGCCACTGAGTTCTGGTGCCAGTTTTACGTCTTTGATGCTTTTAATGGTGAATCTTAGAAAAACTGGATGCATCTATATTCATACCTATTTTTGTGACCATCTCTGTGCTTATGCAAAGAACTGAGTAGAAGCAATACAATTCCACTGGTAACCTGGGCTTATTACTACTTTCTATGTCACACTAATCTAAACAAAGAATTTCACTCAAATGAAATTATAATGCAGGATTTCTGTGCAAAATACCATATAAATATCTGTTTAATAACCTGCTGAGGGAGGGCATTGGCTGCTTTGTGCTATCTCTGTTGAATGGCACTGGGCTTTTCATTTTGTCTGACAAAGTTGCAGTGGAAAAAGGTAGGCACGTTTTTGCCTCATCCTCCAGAAGAGTACATACTTGTTTCATGGGTGTGGTAAGACTAGGACGGGAGCTCAGGGCATGACTTTCCTTGCCATGAGTGATGACACATTTACTGAACACACTTACATGTCAGGATGCCTTCAGAAAGCAGGAACAGCACCAGAGCTCCTGAATAACTCTTTCAGTTCTAGGTCACCTCCAGCCAGAGGACGACTTGGCTGTGTTTCTGTTCAGCAATGTGTGTCTTAGAGCTTGACTGTGCCTTGTGAAAAGAATGAGAGACTGACTGAAAAGTGCAGATTTATGCAGATTGCATTTGGTGAAAAAATGAGCCCCTAACTTCCCAAGTGATTTTTCTTTTCCAAGATCACTGAAGCATGTCTGTAGTGTTTGATGGGGAATAGGATACACATGGGCAACTGGGTGTCACTAAACCAAGAGATGCATCCAGAGCCCTAATCCTCCCTTGTGTTGAATTATAGTACAAACTGGAGCAGTTTAACAGGGGAGGTCAGGAAAGATTAAATCTCTGCAGCCCAGAGTTTGGGGCAAACTCTTTGGAATTGAACAGCTGAAGTTTGTATTCACACTCCAGGACAGACAGATTGAACTGTGGTTCCTGGTATAATTTGTGCATGAATTATGGGAATGGTAGGAGGTTGAGGGGCTGAAAAGAGAGGGGGAGAGGGTAAGAATCTCTTTTCTTACTTTTTCCTTGTAAATCCCTGCATGGACAATTTCTTCTTTTTTTATCTTTAAAAAAATCTGCAAATGGAAATGTTTTATTTTGGATAAAAATAGGTACTGTGTTGGTACTTTTCACTTCTTTTTTTCATCAGTTTGTCACTGATGACTAAGTGATGGAGTTCTGAGAAGTGTGGTTTTAGTTTAGCTCTAGAAACCCATGCAAGGTTTTCTCTTAAGCAGGTAACATCAAGGCATGATTTATTTCTGTTCCCTGGTTTCATCTGCCCATCTGTCCTATCTGTTTAGCCTCTATCATTGCAGATATGAATTTCTTCCAAACATTGAACATGCCAGATTTTCTGCTTCTGTTTTAGACTGAAAGCCTACAACATCTGCAAATTAGAGCTGGCAACAGGAGAGAATGAATTAAAATGAAAATCTCTCTGTGGCTGATATAAATCACAGTATAAATCTTATACCCATCTGAGGTAGTTGTACATGAAAAAGTCTTCATACAATCCTGTTAAAAAATGACTTTTTTTTTTTAAAGTCGAACAAGTTTTTATCACATCCAGAAAGGAAAATGGGTGCCAAAAAAAAAAAAATTATGGTAATTTTAATCTGAATTCTTATCAGTGCTGTAATTGTTTCTAATTGTTTCAAACTCGCGGAGATTGTTATAAACTGTACTCCATAGAATATTCTCAACCCTAGAGTACTAGAAAACTGCCAGAAGATCAAAATAGGCACACAAAAAAAAGTCAGTTTTCCACACAATTGGCATTAGTTTTATCATGATTTGATGCAAATAAGAATGGCATACATAATTATACAACCAACTGATCATTTGCACACGCAGAAATGCAGTTTGATGAAAATACAAACAAAGGAGAAATGCGGGTTGTGTTTTCCTGTTTGCATATGTTGCTGTCTGTGTATCTATTTCCCAGGCTTGGAGTCCTCACTCTCTGGGGTGCTGAGGTTAAAGAGCAGTCCCTGGGCTGGGCTCCATGGTTGGAATTTCCAGATGGCTTTTTATGGTTGAGCATCAATTCAATGAAAAAGATGGCATAACATCCCTGATTTTTTTGAATGGAAGGCGAAATAAATCAAGCATAGTTGCCAGCCCAAACCTCTGCCTCGGAATAATTAGGTTTGCAAATTTTCGGAGATCCTACAGCCCATTTTTAAATATAGCTGGAAACGATGTCAAGTGTCTTTACACCGCACAGTAAGAAGGTCTCACAGGATGTCTCTTCTAAACAGTTTGGTTTGCAGGACTTTATTACAGATTTTGGAAAAAAAAAGGGATTTCTGTGTCTCTATAAATACTGGAAAGATAAATTACCTTGGCTCTTTTCAGTAACTTTTATTCTAGTATAGTATTTCTGTTATCATGATTAATTCATTCTGTGCTTACGGGAAACTTATCAAGGTTCAGTCTTTTCATTTCTCTGTCTTCTCTTTTTCAAGCTCAACACCAGACCGATTCCCCTCTCCTCTGTTTTCTTTCAGTGCCTCTTCTCACCCCACTTGGCCAATTCATGTTCTGTCAGCCTTCTTGACAACCATGACCTGAGGTACTTGTGCTCTTTGTGATCTTTTAATGGGTTTTATTTCTGCTCGCTCTCAACGATTCATTAACTTTTAATTTTTTTTCAGGTGTAAGAGCAGTGCTATTTCTCCTTTTTTTTATCTTGTTCTTAGCCTGGCTTTGATTCCACAAGTCAAAAGCTTTTCAACATGCATGGTGTGTGGAACAAGGGGGGCTTTAGCAGGTTGCTGACCTGGTGTCAGTAAACCAGAGAGCATCAGCATGTCCCTGCCAGGCAGACACCTTTCTTTTGTCCCCTTCAGTTTTCTTAGACTGATTTTTAAGGAAGCAACACCACTTTCTTCATCCTTTCATTTATGACTCCAGTTCTTTTCATTTTGATCTTACTTTGAATAGCAATTGGAAAAAATCTTCAAGCTCATATTCAGTACCTAGGGATTTAGCAAAGTCATGCTAGAAACAGGTCAAAGTAGCTCCATATGAAGTTGAATTTAAATAGTGCTGGTGTATTTTTGTGTTTGTGTGAGTACTAGAAGGAAGGCACTTTGCTATGCAGACGCTGGTATCTGAAATGGATTTACATGGATGTTTTATTAGATTAATGACAAGTTTTGAGATACTCATACTTGTGTGGTTGTTTTTAATCTTACAACAGGGTGAGTTCTGAGGTCTTGCTGACCTAAGCAGTAGCAAAAATTATATTCTGAAAACTGTGGACTGTGGAACCTTACATAAAAACACAGATGTCTGGATGGTGGTTTGAGTTATGGGAACTATGTGGTTCTTCAGATTCCTGGGGTGTTTCATGGCTTAGATGGCTGTTCTGCACCAAGAAATGGACTGTGCTGTCTACATCAATGCTGCAATGATGATTTAAAATGATGGCAATGGTCCTACACTGGGAGCAGACTTCGTGCTTGTCTCCTTATGACTTGCGGAAGAACCAGGCAGTCTGCTTACATACGAGAAGTTTTGAGGCTATTTCCTTAAAATCTTTAATTACAGAGGAGACACCTTAAGTAACAACTTCTAAGATTTGTCCTCCTGAGCGCCTGAGGAGAGCAGCAGCTTTGCAAGTGGGAGATGAGGTGGGTGAAGAAAATACAATGACTGTGTAGGAGATAGCAAGGCAAATTCAGGGTATCTGTACAGCACAGCAGAACTTTCCATCGCAGAAGGCTGATTCAGCTCTGCATCTCCTGGGAGCTCCATGGTGAGGAGTCTCCCATCTAACACACGAATGACTCGGCAGCTTTCCAGGGAAATGCCTGGGTGAGGCCTAGGGCTGAGTGTTGCTGTGCACATCTCAGGCCTGTGCTGTGGGAGCAGGGGAGCTGCACTGCTGGTGGTGAATTCTCTCTGTACGACAGAGATCAAGAATTAAGAGCAAGGGTAGCTGCTGTGACTTTTCCTTTGCAGGTTTTGCAAACTGTTGCAATGCAGCCAGGTAATAAAAGCCTGTCTGGGTAGTTGGCTGAGGTCTGCAGGAATTCCTCATTAACTCTCTGAAATTTGTAGTAATTCTTTTGTATGTATGTACAAAGTGTTCTGTGTGTAATTTCACTGCCATGGGAGGGAGCGTGTCCCGACCTTATTCTGGTTGTGCGCTTTGCGTTGCTGTGAAAATAGATTGCTGCTGATAATAAATACTTCATTTTGTTAAGACTACTTTTAAGCAACAACAGAAAAGGTCACTATTTTTGAGATTGCAACTGAGACATGTGCTTCCAGTTTTGTCAAACTTTTCCTATTTAAGTGGAAAGTTATTTTTTGCACAGAGCAGAGGACATTATGAAAAATGTTGATGATTACTCATTTCAAGCGGCAGCAGTGTTGTGACTCACTCTTTTCATGGGCATCATTCCCTACATTCATAATGGATTTTGAAAATTGGAGCTGGCTTCTGCCAACAAAATGAAATATTAATGAATGCAGGGTTGTATAATACAGTTTTTGCATAGTGTAATTTTTCCCAGGAAATGAAATGACCACCTCTTAAAAATAAACTGAGGGAAATGCTTTATAGTCTTGTTTTGCTGTGAGCCAAAAGGTATTTGGGTGAAATCTTGAATATCTGTGCATTGGCATATTTGTTGTATACAGAGGCTCTGCATCAGATTTGATGCATCAGATTAAACAGTTCATTACAATGACTGCTGCATTAGTTGTAATCATTTAATCATCCTTTTGGGTGTGGAACAGTTCCAGATCTGTCTAAAAGTATACACTGCACAAGCAAGGCAGTGAGGATGCTGAGGACAGTGGAAAACCAGGAGATCATCAGCACACGTAAGTAAACATTTTCTGGAAAAAATGACATGGAAACTTTCTTCCAGACAGCGGACAGAGATGCTTTACTGGTCCCTCAGCTCTTGTCAATCAATCCATGAATCAATCAAATTGTACTTTATGTACAGATTAAATTTAATCTGCCCTTGGTTACTGCCTAGCCCTTGAAATGACAGCACATTGTTGTTACCTAAGGCTGTAAGTAGGGATTTGGGTCAAGGCCTTCAGCAATAACTTGGGGAAAACAACTAGATTTTCCAGAATCGAGGGGAGGGTAACAAATAATAGCAAAGCCCATTAATCCTCTTTTCCTTTAGTGGCAATGTCAGATAAAGCTGCTTAGTGACTCTTGAGGAATGTTATGTGGATGATTTATTGCATGTGTAGTTTTAGATGTAAGTGTAGTTTTGAAACGTGGTACCTCTAGACTCACCAAGAGATAGAGTAGAATAGCAGATGAATTACAGCACCATATAATGGGCAATTTCTGTATCTCTCTTCAGCTGATTTCCCAGCCTTTTCAGTTAGTTCTGGCTCCTTTGGGTGGATATGAGCCTCATTTGCTGCAGAGGCTGACAGGACACTTTGTGGTAACTGGTGAAATTAAAAAAAACGCTTTCTTTGATGATGCGCTTGGAGAAGGGGTTTCATTTGGTTACTTTTCTCCCGTCTGTTTGCTGTTTGCCATATGACTATTTATAATAATGAGCTAGTAATAAATTAATTTGTCTACTCCACAGCACAGATGTAAAGAGTAGTTATGGTTATACATATTTTTAATACTGGGGATTCATTTTAATGGCATATAAGGAGGAATATTTATCCTGTATTGAAGAGTGGGCTGATAATGAATGAACTCTAAACTTCCGTCCCTATTACAAATTTAACATCCCTATTGATTTAAAGATGCAAACTGCTTTATGCCAGGAGATGACTGTTCCTCAAGTTCTCCTTAAAAGCATTGCTGTTCCTGACCCCAGCTGCATTTTCTTCTGGGAGAGGACTCAGCTACTTTTTTATTCTGCTGGAAATTCACTGTGCAAAACGAGAACGTGATGGAGCGATGAGCGTGGTGCACCTGCAGGCTGGGTGCAGGCACTTGACAGCAGCATGACTCAACCCTCCATCCTCCCAGCCTGGCATTCAGCTGGATCTGCCTTATGTTTGACTAAGAAATAATCTTCTAGGTTCTAGACAAATGCGTCTTCCTAACACTTATTTACTACATGTTTTATTTAAACCTTTAAGATACATTTATGTGTCGTGGTTTGCTTAGATCTGCGCTGTGATTGTGCTTTGGTAATCGCTTTAAAACTGTGCAATGCAAGGCAATTGAGGAAGAACACACAGAAATGGTTTCAAAACTGTTTCTTTTTAAAATGAGAGCTGTTAAACAGGTTAGTCAGAATCGTGAGTCACCCCAATTGAGTCACGCTTACTTTTTGGTGGCTATAGATTGTCTGGTTTTCCTGTTTCTCCATGCAGCTATGAGTAATGCTGTGGTAAGAACTGTACTGCTTTGGAGAATGGCTTTTCCCTGCTCTGCCTGAACACATTTATGCATTGGGCAGTTTATAAAGTCATTCCTCAGCCCATTCTCTCAAAACACTTGAGGGGCTGGTTGCATGATGCAAGTGATGAGAAATGTGCCAAGTGTGGCATTGAGGGGAGAGAAAAGAGAGCAAGGGCCCTTACTACCAATCCATGATTGTTACCACTTCTGTGGGGTTAGTAGGCGATACTAATAGTTATCCTGGTTGACATTATCCCTTTCGTACCCACAGGAACTTTGGGGTAGTTAATCAGAACAGAGAAGATCTGTGAGGAACAGAAAAAACGAGGGGGTGGGAGAGAAGAACAAATATGCCCTGAGATGGTAACTGGGTTGGTGCCTTAATAACTGTTGGAGCCAAGTTTGGGTGTGTTGGAGGATTTTTTTTCTATATTTGTAGTGAGCATGCATCAACACAGCTGTAGTGTTAGGCATAATCCCAGAGCCTTTACAACCATCATCCCAGACACTGAATTAGCAGTGTATGTGTTGGCCAAGTGCTTTCAGCTTGGTGGCTACCTAAAATTAGTCTGAAACTGTGTAGGGGCTTAAATGTGGGTTTGAGAGCCTGGATTTGGGTTAGAAAGTGTAGGCTGTAGTTCTTCAAGCTTCAGCAAAGAGAGGGAAGATACTGTAGCTCTGAATGTGCCTACATTTAGACTACAGTATTCATTGCTCTTTTTTAATAAGTACTGTCAGCATTTTTGTTAATATAAAGGCAAGATATCCTTTCCTTGTAATATTTAAAAAAAAAGATATAACAGTCAGGTTTTAAAGGATTATTTATTATTTTTCACTGGCTCTGCTTCTGAGAATTTTTCTAAAGACTCTAATTCTCTCTAAAAATGGATCACTCACCTAGAAATAGGACTTTTTTCCATGATTGGTATCTTTCTGATTGATGCTGCAGAACTGCTAGATGGAAAATATTATTAAAATTAGAATGAAAATGTCTTTCTCGTATTTACAACTCTCTCTGAGTAGTGTAAAACCAAAACCAATTTTCTCTAGTTTATCAAAGAGTCAGGGGACTTACAATTTGAGATAGAAAATGCGATCATGTCATTAAGAACACTCGATGTGCTTTACAACAAAGATTCAAATGCTTTGAAAGGGAAAAGTAATTTACACTGCCCTTTTGCAAAAGATAGCAAAGTGGTAAAGCTGCTTTCTGCATAAATTTCTTTCCCACATGGTTCTGTTTCCTTTCAGTAGATCTATGCAGGAAATATTCAAGTCACAAATAGTTTGCATTGGGACCAAATTTATGCGAACGAGGTCATTTGTTCGGTGTCAGCAGTTGTTGTGAAGTTGCACAAGGTAGAGAAAATGATTGCCTTCAGATTCTTTTTGAGCCTTAAAAGCTGTTGCTAACCTGGGATGAGAACATATTCAAACAAATTAGCGACTGAAAGGGAGAACAATGCATTTTATAACCAAAGGGCTGAGTGCTGCCCTCTGTGTGTGGTACAGCCCTTCAGTGAGCTGATTCTGGACACCCCCGTGAGGTGTTCTGAGTCAGGAGAAGAAAGCTCTTCTGCAAAATCTTTTAAAGTGAGGTTTGTCCTCGTCCTTGGAAGAGGACCTCCTCTTAGGAGTTGGAAACAACTACTAAACTTGTCCCTGGGAAGATAAGTGGCTGTTGTAGAACCTTTCTGTGGTGCCATGGAGGGTAAATGGCCTGTGGCCTGGCTGTGTCAGGACTCAGATCCTGGTATCTGGGGCAACAGACTCTGTTACCTGAGAAAAGGGGATGTCCTAGTGGCCCTGGCACAGGACGTGTCTGCAGACAGGCTTGGGCTCGGTGCTATCTCAGGACGCCCCTGAGCAAGGGAGCCAAGCCAGCCCACAAGATGAACACACACACACTTTAGCAGGAGGCAGTGCAGCAGGAGAATAAAAAGGCAAGAGCACAGATGGTGTGTGGTTATGAGGATATTTCCTCAGCTTTGTAAAGAAATTAGGTCCTGTGTTCCAGTGACTGCCACGAGTTCGTCTCCTCCCCAAAGTACCAGTATACAAAAGAAAATCCTTCTACGTAATGAGAAAATTAATTTGAATATGTGCATAAGACATTTATGCTTCATAACGTGCCATTTTCTTATATTTTCACTAGGGTTCTGGTTTTATGCCACAAAGTTGAACATTATGTAAGAGGATTGTATTACTTAATTTCTGTAGAGTGTTGTGACCAGTCCTGGATGTTTTACTGTGTTGAAAATCACAATGCGCTGAGAATGTACATTTGGGTGAAATACAATTTCCTCTGTCTTTCCCTTAATGTAAAAGAAAAAAAATACTTTGCTTACTGGAAAAAAAAAACAAACCAAAACCAAATCCAACAAAACCAAAGCAACCCAAAATGTATTGAAAGTTGCACATATTCTCAGACTTTGGAAGAACAAACTTATATCTATGCTGAGGAACTGTGGATTGCCCTGGTAAATTAGAATAGTACATGGTACGACACAAGCACAGATCATGAGCCTGGATAGAAATAGAAGCCAAACAGAGGAGGACTACTTGCTAGGAGAAGAAATTAAAACAGCAAGGTAGAAGCTGAGCAGGAATTGACCACTGACTGTGGCTGGTAATATTTGGTGGCTTATTCACAGCATTTTGGTGAAATACAAGTGCAGGGGAATATGGTATAACTGATGAGACTTTTCTGATGTCAATGGATCATGATATTAGAAGTTAATGGCCTGAATCAGTGGGTTTCAAATGTCACTGACTACACATTTTAGTGAATAGTAATTCAGAAAACAACTTGGAAAAAAAACGTAGGATTCGTTACCATGCACTTTTCATGGCAGAAAGGAGAATGAGCAACTGGAGATTTATAAACCCCCACAAAAATGGATGAGCTAATGCCCTGAAGACCTCCCTCAGCTGCCCATCATTACTGTATTTTACATTGGTACTGTTTGGTTATATTTGCTGGATTTATTCTGGATTTTGCTTGTGCCTCCCTATTATATTCCCCAACGTGAGTTTCCTTTCTTTTGTCCACCACATTATTTTCTTTTCTGGCATGGGGACAGCTTTTCCTCTCTATGAGATTAAGATGGCTGGGAAGAAATATTATGTCTGAATTGACAGCCAGGAGTAAGTTGACTAAATGCAGTTCTTTGTAGGATTTTTCCATGGCTCAGAATGGACTCCAGAGGGGCCTGTGAGAGTTGGAACTGTCTCGGGTTTTTATTTATATGATGCATGTAGCAAGTTCAGAAAAAAGCATATAAATAAACACATTACATCAATTTTGACTTAATGACATCAGCTGCTTCTCTGACCATACTTGCCCCTGAAATTAATAAGCACTTGGCAAAGAAGTAACCAGATTCAAATGTATAAAAAACTGACTGCAGTGAATGGAGTTAAAAACCGCTCTGTGGGATCCCATGTCTTGTACAGTTGTATCTGATGTGTGCAAATGGAGATTCCTTGCTTTTCCCTGTTTCTGAAGTAGGAAGGAATATATTTAGGTTTTCAGCAATTTGAAATGTTCAGAGTAATACAGAGTAAAGCTAAATTCACTGCTAATCATCCCTTGTGTTACTGTCTCTATCTCCTTTTCCAAAAGAAAAGTAGTTTTGGCTATTTACTATGACACAGGAGACTTACGTTACAGGTTATACTTTTGTAACTGCATTTATTACTATTCTCTTTCTGAACTTCAGTCAGCATTCCCGGTGTCACACAAACAGTAGTGGTTATTCAGAGTTCTCTGAATGTGATTTAATACATAAATAGAAAGCAGTTTGTTAAGTGGCATAAGCATCATATAATGGCGTAGTTTTACATTTCATGTTTTGGGTTATGTTATACATTAATACTTCATAATCTGTCTGTATCAGTTAGATTTTCCTGCAGTGCTACAAAAATAGAAAATACGAAGTAAGCTGTCAAGAAAGAAATATTCAAGGGCTTGGATGTTCTGTCTTCATACCTAAAATTCAGGCACATCAGGTCACAGGGATCAGTCTTATTGGGCTATAAATACTGTGGGCAACATCCTTGGGTGGTGTAATCAGCAAAGCTTAGCATGGCCCCCTGGTGCAGCTGCCCAGCCCTCTGAGAGCAGCCTGTGGGTGTTTGCTGGTGGTCAGAGGGTAGAAATACCCACACAGGTATTGTAAACTAGAAAGAGGCTTACAGAGGATTCATTGCAAATCTGTCTTTTATGTTAGCTGACCTGTCCCTCATATATCGGTAGGACTAATCAGTGAGGGTCATGTGGTGCACAGTAACGCCTGGGGGGAAGGCCAGGTGTCCTCTGAAAGCACGTAATTGCTGACGATGGAACTCTCTGACAACGCTCATTAAAGAGGTACTTCTATATGTCACTGAGAATGAGCTCTGAAATTAGACAGCAATTGCTTTAGGTTGGTTTTGATACATGTCTTCTAGATTGGTATGGATTTTGTTTTGTATCATTCTGGCTTCTCTGCTGCTGGGAAGACAAAGCTCCAGGTGAGGCAAGGTAGTATGAGCCGGCCTGTATGAAATCAGCTGATGCTGATCAAGCAGGGCACCAGGAGTGGCGTAGCCTTCCAGCAGAGCTTGGTGTGGGCTCCCTGCCCCAACAACTGCCTGTGCTGGTGGCAGCTCTCCCACTGCCACTGCTGGTGCTTGCTCAGGTATGTGCATCTGGGCTGTAGAAATGTGATCCAGTGATGGGACTGTAGTAGTCCACAATCTGCACAAAACTGTGTAGCTCCATGGTAATTTTCCTTTTAAAAGAGCGGGGATCTGTGCCTTTTGAGCTACAGGGTAGATGTGCCCCGCTCAGTGCAAACTTGGGTGTGCTATGGGAGTGTATATGGCATTCAGGGGCCTGCTACTTAGGAACCTTGAGCCAGGAATTCTGTGCAGTTTGATTGCTCACTGAAATCTCTTCAGAAAATATCAGAAAGACCCTGAAGGTCCATGCAGGTGCTCAGAGTTTTACCCAACTCAACAGAAAGGTATCTTATGGAATTTCCCTGGATTGGATTATGACAACTGTGTCTGCACCTACGCTCAGCTGGAGTCTCCTCCTGCGTGAGCCTGTCGGTTCATTTTAAGACAGACAGCAAGATCAACTGAGTGCTCTTTCCCCCAGGCTCCCCCCTCTCAGATGATGTCCTAATTAGGTCACTGAGAAAATCAGAGATGTAGAAACTGGATTGAGTGCTCACCAACTGGCTCCTACATGTAATTGCTGTATTTTAGTCCAATTTCTCCTGAGAAGTTTGCTGATGTCTCAGAGAATGTTGCCCATAAAAAGGCAGGCTGCTCGTCAAGAAAGCAAGTCGGTGAACACGTGAATATTTTGAGCCACAGAGTGTAGCACTCAGTATTTATCACTACAGGAGAGAGCATGTGACTCCTCTCTCACATGGCAGCTCCTTGGTTTATGCCTTACAGATTGGAAAACAGCAAAATATCCTGCAGGATCACTTTTGAGGAAAGGGCAAGGCACTGGAGCGATCCACAGTGCTAATGTTTTGCTGTGGAATGATTCCTGCCCTTACCACTCAAGCAAATCCTGTGTGTGGGAAGACAACACACTTGCTAAAGTCAGAAATGAATTACTGCTAAACAAAAGTCAGGAGTGTGGCCTCAGAAGCAGCAGTGTGACCTGCCAAGGAAGCATATTCAATCTGCTCCTCAGAGCAGTGGAGCTGACTGTGTTCTGTCCATGGCAGCAACCACTGTGCACGCAAACAGGTGGGACTCAGTGCACCTCCTGGTTGGTACAACTTGAGAGGGATGAAGGACAGCTGGAGCATTTCAGGGTATTGTTTCTTGGCAGGAACACACATGCTCCAAGAAAAACAAATTTGCTCAATATTTTTATGAGTCTCTGAGCTCAGCTGGGTCTGGCAGGGATGACTTGACTTCATCCAGAAAGACAGTAGTGGGGAGATCATTCCAAGTTTCCCTTTATTTGGGTAGTGGAACATGAGTAACTTCTTCCCCGAGCCGAAGGGTGTTGCCCTGGGCTCCTCATCCTGCAGTGTGTGTGTGTCACACTGTGCCTCTCACATCCCTCCAGGGTGCCCAGGGCAGCTCCCTTGTATGGCCTGACTGCACTGCAAAATGTAATTGCCTTCGATGCAGCAATTCCAGCACAGGCACTCTGGACTCTGTGGAATAACAAATAATAATAAAGAAAATAGTCTGGTAATAAATGCTAATCACACCCTATAGGCTTGCACTGAGTTTGTCATTAGGTGGTAGATATTACGTGCAGAAATACTAACTTTCCCAGAACATTAGAGGGTTTAGAGTTCTTTGTAAATGTGTAATTTCCCCTTTAAAATACAGTTTATTTCCCAGTACAAATTCTGCATTATTCTGCAGTTAGGGTTGAAAGGCCTCATCGTTTGTCTGAGTCAGAAATGCCCTGGAGAGAAAACAGTCATTTAGTGAAATGAGCAAATTCTGGAAATTGAGGCAAAGGTTCTGTTCTGCAGGTGAACGCAAAGAGCCACAAAGCCTGCAGAGATGTGGGCATGGGGGACGGGTTTAGACACTTTTTAGACAACTGCAGCTTGGAGAGCTTCACTATTCCTCCTTTTTTAAATGACATTTTGATTGCTACACTCTCCTGCTCTGCTGAAGCCAGAACTATTTCTGCCCACTTTTGTCTCACTACTTCTCTCTCCTTTTGCAGACTTACAGTCTTTGTAGGGCACTCACTGCCAGCTAATGCTGTTCTGAGCTTGTGAACCTATCATTTATGTTGAATATTGTTTCTGCTATGAGCAAAACCAAGCTGGATGCTGTGATTCCTGTTTCATTCTTCTTCCTGACCTGGCAGTACTTTTCCTGATGATACCAACCAAATAAAGAATAGAATTTCTATGCCAATCTCTTTGTCAGCCATAAATAGACAATATATTAGTCAAACTTCCACTTTTTAGTGAACAGCAACATATTTCTGAATCTCAGTATCTCCAAAATGTATGTAGATGTTTTCCTTGTGGATCTCTGACATTTTTGTTGTCAGCTAAGGGCTGTCATGTGATGTTTATGTTGGCTTGATCAACATTTGGCAAAAGAGGGTAAGAAGAAAACTGGATATAAAATGGGAAGCTTTTCCACAGAGAAAGTGTCTTTTCATAGACAGGATTTGCAAAAATATGAATCACTGAAACTGTTCAGTAGAAATAAGGAAAAACTGATTTAAAAACCTTTATTTTCAGAATTCCAGAAATACGTATTCTAATGAATTCAAAATAAAAAAATCCTTAAAAGTTTATCTGCTATTCAGTGGGGAAGTTCAAAGCTTACTTCACACATAGGTGTAGCTTTATTTTCATTGAGACTTCAGGATGATGAGAGGCCTGGCATGTCATCTGAACGTGGTGATGAAATACATCTGGCACAGAGAATTTCAGTGTGCTAAAGAGTGATGTTTCATAGCATTACAGCTCTAAATGGCTTGAATGTCATTACTGGAATAAAGGAGGTAACAGAAGTTTTAGGTTTTCTCCATGCCTGAGACTTAAAAGGAAGCAGAAATGGAAGGTTCAAGCATCTTTGGCTCTCCCTTGTGAGGCCAGAGGCTCTTTGCCTGCTTGGGTCTCACCCCAAGTATGTGGATGGGAAGCAGGTGGAAGGAGCTGGGGTCAGCCAACAGGGCCCAAGCCAACATTGCTGTTGAAACGAGTGTTTGCCCCTAAAGACAAATTACTTCCTTCTGGTAAGAGAAGAAAAGTAAAGTTATTGTGAGTCTACTGTAGTTCCTCTCTTGTGTTCCCCAGGAGCAGGGTGGCTCCATTTATCTGACTGGGGCGTTACTCTGAAACAGGTTCCTGAGTTTGGCTGGCCTATGAGCATTTGTTATTATTATTCCTGTTTTACATGAAATTTGGTTTTTGTTGAATGGTTTCACACCCTCACAAGAAGAGACTTCATTTGCACTGATCAAGTGCTATCTTTAAAACTAGTGGAAGTTTGTGAGTGAGCTGAAATGTAAAGAGCTTCCCTAAAGGAGATCTAGCAATCACTGTTCTGCACTAAAGTCTAGACAAACAACAGAAAAGTGATGATGCTTTAAACTTGGTCTCAGTCCAAAGCATCCCTGTCTTACAAACGGATCTTCAATCATGTTATCTTATCAGTAATAGCATCAAAGCCCCGCAGTGTGTTTGCAATGAATTCACAGAGAATTAGGTCTCAGCTTATGCACCCACAAATGGAGAAGTCGTGTTTGTGAGAGCATTCTCTGTTCACTCCCTTTCTTGTGTGGGTGTGTGTAGGTACCCTATTTTGAATTCTACTCTAGCCAAGCTGTGATGCTTATCAGTGTGATTTTGTGATAAAATGTAGTGATTCCTCCATTACACACTTGAAGTGCTAGCTGTGAACCTAGCCTAACCATCAAAAATCAAGAGTCAAGCACTTAAGCATTCTGGAATATAGTCATTAAAAATAATATCGCTTATTTTTAATTACACTACTTATTGACCATGTAAATTGAGCTTTAGATTCCCACAACATCTAGAAGCATACCTTTGTTCAGTTGCTGTCCTGCAAATAGAATAACAATAAAGAAATTTATATTTGTATGGTCAGAGCAAAGGAACTGGAAACAGGAGGAGAAAAAAATTTGAAATTTAAGTTTTAAGGCAGGATTTAACTGCTAACCATTAAATTTAGCTTTTCTGTTCACCCTTCTCTCACAAACCCTGCTCTCTGTAGGGCAGAAGTCCCTGCAGACTGGCTGTGATATCCTGATCCCCAGGCAATTCATGCCATTAAACACATTGACATATATGTAAAAATATAAGAAAGAAAATGGCAAGCAGTGCGTGCGAGCAGGTAGGGAGGCTGGGACGAGGTGAAGATGCCTGGTTAGTGCTGTTGGTGAAAGAAAAGCGATTGTCAGGACTGTGATTCCTGGCTGCCACTGCTGCCTGGGAATGTGTCTCAACACCACGCAGAGGCACAAGCTGCTGCTGCGGGGAGGAGGAGGAGGTGCCGCCTCTCTTCATCCCCGCTCCGCTTGATGCTGGCGTCTCAGAGATGCCTTTGTCACAAACAGGAGTGCTCACAAGGCGTTGTTGTCTGCATTGCTTTCTCTCCCGCAGCCCAAACAACAACAACAACTACAAAATCTCATCTCTGCTATGTAGCAGTGAGATTATTCGCTGGTCGGGTTTTTTTTTGTTTTTGCTGCTGCAAGACTTCAGGATGATCCAAGAGTGTATTCACTGGATTTGAGGGGTGTTGTTCCAGGGGGAATTCCACTGCTGCCTCAAACCCAGCAGTTTGCAATATCCTGAGCTGACCCTGCTGAATGTATTACATCAGGTCAGAAACATTTTGTTGTAGGAGCATAGAAGCCTATTCCTTTCACAGGAATGGTTTCATCTACTGCTTGCTGTTAGCTTAATAACCTTTTCCTACTTGAACTGTCCTTTCTGCCAGATTCTTTTTTGCATAGAATCTCTTGGGGTTTGGCCATGAGCTGAGTATGTAAGAGACCACTAAACAAGAAAACCTCCAGACAATTTAGCTGGGCAGCCCTATTTAAGTAATAAAACCCCCTGCGTTTGATGAGCCAATTACACAGAGCAAACATTTAAAGGACAGAATCCAAATGCTTATTTGTAAACCTAAGCTTTTATTGGCAGCACTGTTACAGCTATAAAAGATCATGATCTGAGCCTCACAGTCTACCTGCATCCCTGCCTGAATTCCGAGCGCTGCTGGATGGGCTTTGTGAGTGTTGTAGGACTAATCCCTGTGGTTCCTTGATTATGAGCATGTGCAGAGCAGCCCAAGGTAGAGCCGTGCATGTAGAGCGAGCACACAGAGACGTGCCTTGCAATGCCATGTTTGTGCATGTGTTCCTACAACTGAGGAGGATACAGGGAGCCTGCCTGCCTTGCTGATTTATCTGATGTTTTCTTGTTTCTGTTTCAGCATTCAGGATAAGTCCTTCAACACGACAGCTTTAGCAGAGTAAGTGAACACTTTAAAGATGTCCTTATTTTTAAACAAGAATGATGAGTTTAGTTACTGTACAGAATAATTGTAAGTGGTATGTGAGAAGTCCCAAGCTGTCTGTCATATATTTTGATTGCGTTTTCTGTAATCTAAATATATTATTGACTGTATGGGAAGGGTTGCATAAAGCAGCTGCCTTTAAATGCTCTCTGACCATTTAGCAGTGAAATACCTTTTTTGGGAGAATATATGCTGGGTGTACATCACACATGTTTAAATGCATGATTTTCAGCGTCGGATAAACCTCCTGTCAAAATATTGCTCCTTGCTGGTACTGATGATCCCGTCAAACACAAGCATGTCTGTTTTCTAAGGACACATGGTCTCTACTTACCACAAGCATTGTTAGGAAAAAAATTATTAGCAAACATTTAAAAATAAACCCTATATATTATTTAGACAGGCCAAGTACCAAAGACATCATTTCTTTGTAATCAATTCCATAAACTATTTAGAAGGCCTTTTGTATATATCATAATCATAAGGATGTATATGTTGATTTTTCTTGTTGTTTTACAGAGACAACAGAACAGAACAAGGGGGGACATTAGAAAGTTAGAAAGGCAAAGGCTTTAGGAACTATTGCAAATGAAATGGTCTTTGTCTTATTTTAGTCTAAACCACTTCAATATTGGTGTTCTGTATGTTATTATTTTGCATGCTTTTGATTGTTTCAAAAGCTTTTGGGGAGGATTTTGCAGCAGTAAGGTGCCAAGCTGTTTTTCAGGAGAAAAATGATGTATGGATTTGATATATATTAGGTGAGTTTTACACTGCTAAAATGCTCATAATCTAAACCACCCCAGCTGGACAGTGAGCTGTTTGTTGAGTGCTGTGGGGACAGGGTATATTCTGAAAGCAGGCCAAGTTGTAATCGTCTGAGCCATCCCTAAGTGTTGTCATAACCACTATAGGAAGAGTAATGTTTCAAAGAGATCTAAAGAATTTCCCTGTCTTATACTGCTTTGCTTTGTTTGCTTATATTTCCTTGCTTTATTTAATATTTAAATTTGGTCACACTTTTTGTGTGATTGGGGCAGATATGGAAAGATTGCACTGAAGCTAAAAAATCATGGAGGGGTTTTTCTTTGCTTGTATGCTTGTTTGTTTTCATTTCCTGTGTTCCTGTTAGTTAAGTGATGAATTGTGGTCTGTAAAGTTCTGCGTTGTTCCCCCTTCACAGAGAAATAGCCAGAAAACAGATAATACATTTTTCATTTTTTTTTTTCTCCTTCCCTTTTCTCTGCCCCTAAATACATCTATTGTTTCCTGTGGAGATTCCTCTGGAGCAGCCCCCAGGCCTGCCTCACCCCTGAGGTTTCTGGGACCTGAAGGTGATGGCTTTTCTCTGTGGGGCTTCATGTTAAACCCAGGAGGGTATAAAAGCTGGAAGTGTGGTGCCAGCCCTGCCCACGGGGAGATGGAGAGGGGTGCAGGGTGAGAGCCAGCAGAGTGGCAGAGCTGGGCTGGGCCAGGCATGAGGGCTGGATCTCCCTCATTTCAGCTGTTGTTGGTTCTGGTTTGTGGGGTTTCGTGTTTAATCTTATATTTCCTAACAAAGGGGTCAAAACGTGCTTTTAGAAAACAAAGCGAGTGAACAATGACACCTGAAAAGCATTGTCCAGTTGAACAAACTTGGTTTCCAGAGTTGCCTTCCCTAAGACTTGTTCGGAGCCTTCTCCCAAATCTTGTTTTTGAGAGCTGTTGAGGATACACAATTCTTACTGATTTCAGCACTCATTGTTTGTGTTGGCCATCTCTGAAAACAGATGAAAATAGATTTACTATTATTTAGCAGAAGAAACAGAGAGCTTGCCATGCAAATTTAGATGTGGTAATTTAACAGTTTCTGTCTTTATTTGTGGCAAAGGCAAAGGCAGGGCTTCCTGAGTGATGTAAAGGCAGGGGCACAGCACTTTCAGGAGCATTTCTCCAGACAAGGCGAGCGCCTGGGGGTGCGAAGCTCCCAGCAAGCCATACATGCAGCCTGGTTTGGGAGCTGTTCACGTGAGCAGCTGAAAGGTCAACTCAGCAAAAGGGAGGAGTTTCCACACTGCTCTGAAATGGCTCCTGTGAGAAGGTGAAAATGGAAGAAAGTTAAAGAAGCTGATCCCATTAACCCAGAGACCCTGGAAGAAACAGAGGCAGTACTATCCAGAGTCAGAGCAACACTCCATCTAGGCTGGGATCCCACCTCTGACCTAGCTCTGGCCTATGCTGTAAGATCGATAATGGATGTACTTACTTTTGAGAGACATATCCATCAGTCAGTAGCTGGAATGGGCACTGAAGGGAAAGGATTCACATCACCGGTTTTGTCAAAAGACAGCTCCTACCCTATGTAAGCTTCAGTCCGTTTGGATTTCTGACCTGAAGCTGCTGTGGCATGTTCTTGGATGGTTTAGGAGTGAGGAAAGTGCTGCTGCAGTTTTTTGGTTGGTGGGAACTCCTTCTGCTACATGGCCACACACTATCAAAAAAACTTACCAAACTCTTGAATATCACCTTATCTATTAAACACAGCTACAGCTGGACAACAAGACTTGCAAGTTATTGGTGAGAGGAAAGGAAGGTGTGCATGTTTGTTGTGATGTGTGCAGATGGGTGGCATGAACACAGACGATGCATTTCTTTAAGAAATCAAAGTAAAACCACTCCATGTTTGAATGATGGATATTTGCACTATATCACAAATTCATCTTTTTAGAGGTCCTGCTATGGTCCTAGCCTCAAGCACCATCTTGTGTGAGTGAGCTCTCAGCCTCCTGTTTATTATTTATTCTTGCACAGACAAAAATTTCTGTTGGAAATTTTAGAGTGTGTTGCTTCTGAACTTCCTCATGATCTTTTGAATTTTGTGATGATCATTGTATTCTCTGACTCATTATTGCTTATCTTTCCTATCTACTGCCATCCAGTTCCTCAAATACATTTTGTCACACTCACTTATGTTGTTTATAAGTTGTGTCTAGTTTTATGACTTCTATCAGTTACTGGATGCTGAGTTAGGACTTCTGCTTCTCGGGATCACCTCCTTACAGCCAGCTCAGCTCCCCCAGTTAAGGAGTGTGCTCACACAGACTGGGCTGCTGGACTTGTGCTCAGCCATCCCTAGTCCCTCCAGAGAGTGTTCCCCATTGCCAAGGTAATCCTTCAGCACTGAAGGCTGGCAAGTGAGGTGACTGGTGAGAGGAGGGGGGAGTGAAACTGGTGGCAGAGCTGCTTCCTCCCACTTCCTCTCTCTGAGGCACATGCAGGAGGGAGAGTTTGTCCCTTTAGGGGATCCCTGGACTTTGCTGGCCATGGCTTTGGCCCATGGCGCACACCCCACCTGGTGGCACCTTCCCCTTCTTCCGTGTCTGTGGTGGGAGCTCTGTCCCTCCAGCTCCGACCCTGGCACTGTCTCCTCACAGTGCATTTTCTTTTTATTGTTTCCTGCCTCCGAAATATTCCATCTAGTTCTACAGCCAGGTTCCTGGTTCCTTCCACTCTGGATTTCCTTATTTGTACCCCAGTGTGTCCTGTGCTCACACTTGCAGGGATAGGCCAGAGGGGAAGGTGTGACTGACATCCAGAGGCAACCAGATTTCTACAGGGAGTTTGTCTATTCTGCACATCAACCCCTGTCTTCCACCCATCACCCCACTTTGCCATGTGGGGAAAGCTGCACTCATTGCAGGAATATTGTGTGATTAGAGGGATCTGCCGCTGTAGTTCTGTGTTCCAGTTGTGAGCAGCAAATGCTTTCATGCATATGCTGATGTATTCAGGAAGTGTAAACACTTGAGTGGCCCTTTAAATATTTTCTGCTGCAGTCTGACTTTTGATATAGACACCAGCAGAAGACGGGTGGGAAAGAGGAATATATTAAAAACCTTGCCATCAAATTGCAATGCAGAGCTATGAATGTGTCACTTAAGGTACTCTGTTCTAAGTGGGGCAGTTCTCCCAAGATTTAACAAGTCAGCAAAAGTACAGGCTGCTTCGCCCATAATGAAGAGATTCCTCTGCCAGAAAACTTCAAGGAATCCAGGCCTCCTTAGTGTCTGTGCCCTGTGAGTATGAACTGAGGGTGAGGAGAGGGCCCCGTCTTTACCCCAGCAATATCAGGCTGGGTGTTGGCATATTTTAGGAGTGCATGCTTATGGATGCATGTTTTATTGAAGAAAGACTGCTCGTGGGCTTTGCAGGCAAATCATCCTGCAAGGTTCAGCCATTCAGCCACAGTGTCATGTCCAGCTCTCAGTGGTTGTAGTTTAGTACATTTATCCAGACCTCTCTTTTGATTAGGTAGTCTTAGGACAATTCTGTTGTTGGTAACTTAAGGGGATGTAATTGGTTAGGATTTTTCAGGCATCTTAAAAAGTACTGCTAATTCACTTTTTAAGACTAACTCTCACTTCATAATTTAGTTGGGGATTCCTTTTCCTGCTGCACAAAGGGTGACTCTCTGTGATAGTCAATATTTTTGTGAGTTTGGGACAAAACCATCCTTATTTGTATGTAATTATTTTTGGGGTTAATGTGAAGTATACTATAAGCAATTAGAATACAGAATTTCTTGTAATTTTCCTGTACTTTTCATGGTAACATCTGAATTCCTTGTAATTATTTCCGTTTGTCTGAAAATGTTATACCAAATTGTGCACACTTAACATCTCAAATCCTCTTCTTCCTCTGAGATTTAGACTATCATGGAGTAGCTACAGCATTAAATGACCCTAACTAAGCCGTGAGGAGAAGAAGAAATGTGTTTATACTTTGAGCTGCACTGTCATGTTGTTAAAAGCTACATTTCTGCAGCTGGCAGAAAATCAGCAATTATCTTGCATTCATTTTCAAGGTGTGACGGGTATTCAGACTCTGTGCATGAAGATCAAGCAGGCAGTTCCAGTCCCAGGTATTCTCCCATAAACTTTGTCTGAAATCCATTGGCAGCAAATGAAGCTGTGACTGCTTCTGTTAAACCATTAGAAAGAAACCTTTCTTCTCAAGTGAATGCAGAATTTCTGGGGTATTCCTGCAAAAGGTGCTAGTATTTCTGGGGAATGCATATTTATCTTGTATACTTTTGTGTGATCAATATGAAGATTAATTACTGTTGTTACAGTATGAGTAAATATATTATGGTCCTTTTTCTTAACTTCGCATCATGCTCCTGTCATTCAGATGCAGCTCTGATGTTTATACACTGAATTTTACTGTACAGCAGCTGGTACAAAGCAGTAGTAAGCAGAGTTTTGCAAGCGTGCAAGGATATGCTCATTGCTGAGTGTGTCTGGGAAAACAAATCCTTCAAATTGTGATTTAACTGAAGTATTCTTGAGGCATGCCTCTCTCATGGCTGTGTTAGCACATATTGATTGCTAGAGTATGCAGCTTAACCTTTCAGGAAGATTTTTAAACCAGATTATACCTTAAAATTAGCAGCACTTTTGCATATTGTTGGAGTGCCCATGGGCTATAAAGCTGTAACTATAACAACTGCCTTGGAGCACACTTGCAGAAGGCATGGGCAGCAATAGTGTTCAAATCCATCGGCACCCTGCAAGCATCCATCTGGATGCTGATGGGCCACAGATGGAAAGTGAGTTTGGCAGCTCAAAATCCTTAGGAGAAAAATTTGAACTAGCAAGTTATGCTTAAAAAAAAAAAAAAAAAATTCTCAGGGGGATTTAATTCAATAGCCCTTGACTCCCTCAGCTGTGGAAGTTTCACACCAGGAGAGAGGTCATCTCTCAGCTAACCCTTTGGATGTTACCAGCTGAAGCTAACCTCTGAAATCCCACCTGAAACCTGAGCTACGGCCAGGGATTTTGGAGCAGCAATGCCACCCAGCTCATGCTGCCAACTCATCAGGCAGCCTTGCCTTCTGCATTGCGGTAACTTCATGGCGCCACGGAGATGCTCCCAGTGGAAGGCACGAGACCAGGCTAAGGCTGGAGTGACTGGGTGTGGATGAGTCCCCCTGGAAAGAGCTTGTACCTTGTAGTCTGGGTGGGGATTGAAAATACCTGTCCCAGAGCCCCAGTTAAGCATCCACGAGTAACAGTGTTTTAGCCACCAGGTG
The DNA here is from genome assembly GCA_013397865.1 of Struthidea cinerea. Taxonomy (NCBI): domain Eukaryota; kingdom Metazoa; phylum Chordata; class Aves; order Passeriformes; family Corcoracidae; genus Struthidea; species Struthidea cinerea. The sequence continues at coordinate 1,350,763 of VZTI01000933.1, read as the reverse complement.
TGCTCTTATCTCTTATACAGGAGGATGTTTTCTCCAAACGGGGAGCATGGTACTTGTTCCTTCCAGCCAAACACATCTCCAGCTGTTCAGACCTTACTTTGAATGGCTTCCACCCTCCTTTTGTCTGAGGGCCCTCAAAGCCAGAGACTGTCAGAAGGGAAGTGTGCTGTAGGGAGGAATTATTGTATGTGATGATATTTTTGTGAGATTATAGTTCACTGTGAATCATTGGGTGGGGGAAGTCTTGTGCATGAAGAAGACAGTTTCAGATTTTATTTGGGGAATGTGTACTGTAGGGCTGAAGCCCAAGAGTGCCTCTAAAGCTAGCATTTAAGTAGCTCCACAGTTGAGTGTGTAATAATGCTAACAAGTAGTTTAGATCAATTACTGATGTATAGACCACTAAACTTAGTAAAAGCAGTATGCCATGAATAGCTAAGAACTTGTTGCTCTTCTTCCTTCATAATGTTTTGACAGGTGTCTGAAATCCTGCCTGATGCATTTCAATTTTATTTTCTTACAGAGACAATGATAACAAAGAAAATTACCCGGACAACTCTGCTGTCTTAGAGGAAAGGCAGCTGCCTCTGCAAGACACCCAGCAGCACAAGCAGCAGGTTGTAATTGACTGCGCTCTAAAGCCTGAAATGGGCAACTTAAAGCTGAGGAAACCTAAGCCCATTGCAAAGATAGAAAATGGAAAAAGCCATGAGGAAAGTCAGGTAAAGATTTAAACTTACCAGGGATTGGTTTGTGGCACAATGTCTGAGCAACTTTTAAAATGCTAAGAGGGACTCCCTGGTAATTCATGGTGTGATTTGAGACCCCACAATAATCCACCCTGATTTCCAGGGACCTGCAGTCTGGAACCTTCCTGTAATAACAGACAATTTCTTCCAGCCAGGGAATTGCAGAGAGGGTTGTGTTGCAACTGCTCTCAGAAGTGAGTGGAGAGCCTAGCTGAAGATGTGCAAATATTTCTCTTTAGTTTTCCTGTGTTTCCTTGCACCAAATATAAAAACTCAGCAGCTGCAGCACTTGGTTAGACAGTTTCTGTTTCATTTTTTTGATCAAGGATCTCTTGCACTGGTATTTTGGCTGCCAATAGAGAGATTTCATAGTTTCCCTTCATCTTAATTTCTGTTTTTCTCATATTTAAATAGTAAGTCCATAGCAGTGCTCCCCGCCCCCCATCTTCCTAGGCTGAGTTGTGGGGAGCAGAACTGTAACTTTTGTAAGGGGTGTAAAGGAAGAATAGAAATGAGGAAGCTTCTGCTGCTGTCTCTGGAAATATATTTGCTGTGTTGACTCTAGAACTACCCCTCTCAGCAGCTGCTGAAAATGCCTCTGTTCTTCCCTGGTGCTTCCCAAGTGGTGTTGGATGCGTGGTGTAAGGGGTAGAGCTCTGGTGCAGATTTAACCCCTCAGCTGGAAATATTCTCATATCCAATATTAATGTTGGTAGATTTGTTGGTCTGCAGTAGGCACAAGGCCTCACATCTGTAAATACAGATGTCGGTGTTTACATAAAATTGTGCATACCCAAATACAGATGTCTGTATTTCCATCTCTTCTTTGATGTATGATGTATGTGGCTACTTTTTGTCTCTCCTCCCTTCCTGGTTGTGGATAGAAATTTGCAAAGCTCTTTCTGAAGTGTTTCAAAGCCATCATAGAGTAGGATTTATTTTGGACCAAGTTTAGAATGGGATTTCATCATTTTAGACAGAATGTCTTACCTTCTAAGTGAGAGCTATCCTTTTGAATCCCTGAAGGAAAATGAAAAGCAAATGGCATCCCAGTGGTATTATCACAGTCTCTTTCAGAATATCAATGTCAAACTCTTGCCCTAATCTTCCTGCCTGTTCTTCTGGAGCTCATCCCAGAGACAAAGCAATAACTGTTTGGTTTTTTTTTTTGCACCTGTACTGCATTACTAGGAAATATTATTTAACCTGCAGGGAGATGAGGTGTGCATGTTTATCAGCTGAACAGAAAAAATGATGGGAATTTTGCCCTGTGAAGAGCAAGTGGAGGCAGATCAGGAAGAAGAGTAATGAAGAAGCAGTAAACAGGGCAAGGTCTGTCTCATAGGTCATCTGTTGCTTTTTCAGCCTCTTCAGAGCCCCCTGTGTGTGTCCTGCCTGTACCTCTCACCCAATGAAAGCCAACACAGCACGGATTTGCTGCTCTGTGGCATTTTACATGGCCCCAAGGGGTTAACTGGAAATGGTGATACTCTTTCATGGGAAACTTTTTGAGTATATAATTAGACTGCCATAAAATACCAGTGCAACTTAGGCAGGCAGCCTCTGGAACGAAAAATGGTGCCAGGCAGATAATTTTCACATGACTCAAGGGCTTGAGCTAAGAAGGACAGAAGAGATGGAACACTGTAACTGCATGAACATTCCTTGGTGAGACCCCTTGCCACCAAGCCATTTGCTGGGATAAATGATGTGCTCCTAAGCAGCTGATGTTGAGCCAACAAACAGCATTTTATGAGCACATGCATTTATGAAAGAAAAGCACGATGCACTGCACATCATGATTAAACTGTTCATCCTTGTTTTCCTAAGATTATTGACTGAGTGCTTTTTCAGCAGTCTCTTACTTCCCCAGCCGGACTTCTCTGTGGCATCAGAAACAGGGACACCAGAGCAGTGACAGAATCTCTGTTAAAAGTGTTGCTGATAAGCCAATGAACTGTTTGCTATCCACTCCTATGTGTTATAAGCCCATGAGTTGCTTTTACAGAGAATTGTCCCTTTAAAATTAGAAGAGGCTACTGGGAGAGGAGTAAGTTTGCTGCATGTGTTGGAAGGATTAAAGTCTGTTTGGATGGGAACCATTTTCATGTGCCTATCAGTTGTGAGAATCCAAGGGCTTTCCATTGTAGAAAGGTCACTGAGAGGGAACAGACCACCATGCTCAAGTAGAGGAAAGATGGTCATCTTGGGGATTTTGAGCTTCACAAGGCTCTCAGTCAGCTGAAGTGTGATTCCTGTGCCTCTGATATTTTTGGCACAAGTGTAGCACTGTGCTCATGTGCCCTAGGTCTTCCTGAAGAAAAGGTTATTAGATTTACACTGATGATTAACAAACCCAAGTGTAATAAAAGAGCAGCATCAGGTGACTTCACTTGACCACTCATCAGATGACAAAATGCCACCAGAGTAAAGCTGTACTTTGCATGCTGCCTGCAGTTATTTCCCTGGGGGCAGGAGCTGGCTCTGGAGGCAGCTGTAACCTTTCCAAACAAAGTATGGGAAGAGAGGAGGCTGCTGGAATGCGGCTGCACCACTGCACTCCAGCTATTTGGTTTCATCTTTCCCATGGTTCCATGAGCTTCCTTAGCAATTTTGCAACACTAATCTATAGAAAATCAAATTAATTAGGATTTATTTGACTTCAAGAGGTGAGGAAGCATAAGCCCAGAACATACTCCAGGGAGTCAGTGTGAAAACAGATGGTGAGGAATAGGAAGTCTTCGTTAGGAACAGAAAATCTGCTTTCTTTGCCCAATCCTTTCTCCTGTCACTCACTTTTGGTGCACAGTCATGAATATAGATTCTTAAATGAGTCATCCTCAAATTCCCTATTGATAGTGAGACATATTTATAAAAGGACACTAAACTTCCTAGCTAATAGGCAGAGACGGTAAAAATTCATTTTGAAGGTCTTATAATCAAGGTAAAAAGCTATAAAAATAAAATGGTGGCTTGACAATCAGTGCCTAGAGATGAGAATGCTGAAAAGTGCTGAGTTAAGTTTAGTGTTTTGAGTATAAATGAAGTGGGAAAACTGCTTGGGTGTCAAAGAACTTCCAATAATTTGACACTAAAATTGTGATTTTAAGTGCACAGTAATCAAAAAACTGGAGGTGATGTTGACACATCAGCTGCACAAACCCATGAACTCATCAGGCAGTCTGCAAGTTTTGCTTCAGTTTCTGGGTACACTCTGTTTATGTTTGTTATGATGCAACTTCATTGTAGAAGTCACCCTCTTTAGTGAAAAAGAAACAAAAATGCAGCAGAAGATGTGACTCTGCTGTTGGTGCCTGTGACACATCACGATTTCACTGCTCTTTAGAAAGAGGTTCCATCCAGGGTGTTTCCCTGGTGTTACTGGTTAACACCCCAATGACATGATTCATCAGCAGCAACAAAGACATAAAAGAGAAAAAAAAAGCATAAGCAACCCCAAACACCCAAGCCCTCAAGCATCAAGCCTGCAAGCAAGGGCTTATTGCCAGCACATGCTCTTGTCCTCAGCATTCCCCTTCATCCAGCAGAAAGCACCTGGAATTGCTGTGTTCTCTCTGCCCTGCAAGGTCCCATCTGAACAATCCTATCCAAACTTCTGACTCCCATGCATCCAGCAAAGTTTTGGAACTGCAGCAGTCAGGTACATTGCTTTACCAGGGAAGGGAACGCCGTTGTTTTGCAGAGCACATTGTATTTTCATTTTTTTAACTATTAGACTAAAATATTGGATTACAAAAGCTAATAAAGAGGTAGGGAAAAAGCCCCACTTTGATTATCACATTATCAAAGATCTTCATTAACTTATTTCATGGCAATGCAAGGGAAATATTACAACCCATTCTATAGGTAAGGAAATTAGGGTATGAAGAACACATCTTGCCACAGGCCTACAATTAGTTTTCAAAAGCTTCGAGTTAAATGGATACTTTTCTCATTCCTTTTCTTTTACTCAGGTTTTTGGACTAAATTGCCTTTTTATTTTCAGTGTAGCAGATTGGGTCATGTGACCTTTTTCCCCCTCACTGCCTTTCCCTCCTCCAAGAGTAACACTGTTCATAAAGCTACACATATTCTAGGGAAGGGAAAGAGGAAAATGGTTAAACTTTACAAATCTTATTTAAGTGAACTGCATTTGCCTTTGTCAGCCAGAATTTTTTTGATGATACCCAAGTAATAAAATCTTACTGACATGTGAGTAAATAATTTCTAATGTATTCTGTGTATAGAACCTCTTAGCTCTGAAGCTGACATCTGTTATTTAAGTAATAAACAGAAAATGGGCTACCGTCTGCTTTTGTTTTCCAGTGAAATAACATGCTAGTTTGCTTAGAACCTTTTATGCTCTGTGTTTTCCAGTTGTTTCCAGATTATTACCAAAAAATAGCAAGGATCCACAATCAGCATCTGGTCTCACAGAGCAATTTTTTTCTGAAGCAAAAGATTCAGCTGAGATTGGATTGGTACTGACAGGGCGCATTCAATTTTTGGTTTTTCTCCTCTTTGTGCAGGAGCTGGAGTGTGCATTGCCAGGCCTCTCAGAGTGGCAGGGGAAGGCTGCATCCTCAGCTAATAACTATGCACAGAACGTGGCTTTAAAACGCCAGGAAGCAGTCGTGAGATTCCAACCAAGGTAAGCCTTGGGATAACAGAGCACATTTCACTTCTGATTAACTGTAGGAAAGGCTAATTCATTTGCTGCATTCTGCATAAAATATTCAGACTCCTGGCTCTTGTTGGCACTTGTATTCTGTATTTGTATGTCTAGGACTGTTTGGAGAAAGAGGAAGGGATAAAGATAAAAATGCAAATTTCATCATTCTTTAAACCCCTTACATCTGAAGCAGAAAGAACATCCTCAGTTTAGAAACTTCAGTTCCTCTGTGCCAAGTTTCAAAAATACTTCTCCACATCTTTTCTTTTCCCCCTAGTGCTGAATTGCCTCTGTTTCTCAGAGCTGCATTCTCATTGTGAAATGGAAATGAGAACCTTCACACCTGATTATATCAAGGGTATCTATTGATGTGTAGTTTAGACTCTGGGTGCTGCAGCAACTGTGCTTGTTCCAGGGCTGGGAAGGGCACTGTGTGTTCGGGTCAGGCATTGACCAAGTCCTGATGGCAGGTAACTCAGCTGGTGATGAAGTAACTCAGTTCTGGTAAGCACTGGAAGTCACAGTTTCTATTCTCATCCTTCATGGCCACGCAACAGGCTAAAAATGGGGTTTCAAATCACCCAACTGACCAGTGAAGGTGTGTCCTAAAAAATCTGGGGACACTGCTTTACATATTTCCCATGCTCAGGTGCTGGTTTGGCTCTGCTTTTCTGTGCACAGAGTTTCTGTCAGGTGAGCCAGGTCTCTGCTCTTTGTCGTCCGTCTTGAGGTAAATGACAGCCTTGGTGCTCTGTGTCAGAGTCTCTGGCTCCCTTTGGAGGGTCTGGAGCAGCAGCAGTCCATCCCAGGGATGCTCGGTGGCTCAGGGCACAGCTGGTTGGTAGCTAGAGCTCGCTGGCTCCAAGGTTTGTTTGCAGCCAGGACTGGGACAGCAGTGACAGCTGCTGTCCAATGGCACTTCAGTGCTTTATGTGACATGAACTGGTTGCCTTCACCACAGCTTTTAGGAGGCAACATTGTAAATGATCTTAATTTGTGCTCTCAAAGGAAGGTTTAGCAGAATGAAAAAACATTTAATTAGCTGGGACAACGAAGTGCTTTTGCCCTCCAATGCTTGTATGTGCAGTTGAGACTGCATCTTAGGAAGAGTTTCTAATTAGGAAGCCTGCCTTCTCTTTTTCTGGCATTTCTCATGTGAGGAAAGAATCCCATGGATTTCTTGTGAAGAGGAGCTCACTGAGTGTGGTATCAGAGAGTCAGACCTCCCCAGTGGCTCTGCTGGTGGGATGTTTGTGTACGGGTAGGTAATAAAATAACTGGTTAATTTTGAAAGGAACGTGATGAAAACACACGGACTTTAAAGGTAAGAACCAGGGTGGGGTGTGCACGAGTAAAACAGCAACCGCAGCAAAGTTCCCCTGTCCACTTCAACAGTTTGGCCTTTCCAGTTTGCCAGTATTAAACCATTGTTCACTATGCTGTTTATTCTTTTTTGACACCACGGTAGCTCCTTAGAAAGCCTGCTATCCACAAGGGCTAACTCTGTTAAATAAGGAGCTTTAAACATGGAGTAAACAAGCAGTAACACGTGGTTTCTGGCCTCACACACACAATGCACGCTTTATTTATTTCAACTGTCTCAACTGTCCTTGAAAGGACACTCCCACCACCCAGCTGTGGCAGGGCACTTTGAGTTACCTGTGCTGAAGTTCCCAGTTTGAGTTTGAGGGTCGCTGTGTCTGGTGACGCCTCCTAAGGGTCACCACCAGCTGCCCAGTGCCTGTGCTGTCAGGTGGCTTTGGCAGGGCCAAAGGAGAGAAGAAGAGGAGAGGGGGACACTGATGCAGGGGTGCCCTTGGGCAGGCTCTCTCCATATATCAGATGTGAAGGCAGAGGACAGGAGAAGAAGGATTTATTTCTGTCTCAGATGAAGGATCAAGGTTGATTGTTTCTAGTGCAGCCTGTTCTTACTTCTGCTTTTACTTCGTTTCTACGGGGGGCTACACCTCTGCCATCAGTCTCATTGGGGATTAAAGGTCTAAATACCTCCAAACTCTACAGAGGTTTTAAAGAAATCTCTTCTGGTGAATGTGAGGCAGCTAAAAACCAGATCATTCTAACTTGTCTAAATATGGATTAAAGACTGATGAAATATGAAAAACCTTTCAGTACAGTTCATGTTAAGAGAGAAATCTAAGTTTAGGGTATGCTAACAAGGGATGCTCGTAAACAGATGTGTGACAGAGAACAGAACAGGCCATGTAAGAGCAACAATCCACAAAAATATGATTTAGAAGTGTGGATTGTTTCTTTGAGGTTACCACTTTGATTTTGTGGTAACCACTGAAACAATAAAGGAAAGATTTTGTGGGATTTGAGGAAAATGGAAGAGTAGACTTGGTGAGGAGATTTGCAGCCAGAAGAATGAGGGACTACTGTCTTGTTTTTGGCTAAGCTGTACCTGCCCTGTGAAGCAAGGATTTCAATCTCAAGAAGTGTTTATCGTGTATCAGCATCAATTTAGTAGATGAAATGTCATCTGCATGGAAGGAAACATTTACATTTTATTTCCAGGACATGAATTTCTAATAGTATTGCCAGAGATAACACTGAATACTGCTCTGGTCATTGTGTGTAGCTGGGTTTGGATGGGAGTGCAGTGTAATCTGCACCTTTGGTAGATAAAAGTTACATGCAGGTCCTGGGAACAAATAAAGGAATTGCCTTTTTTTAACAGAGACTAGAAAAGCCGGTGTGGAACAATACACATGATTACAAACAGCTGCTCCTGCCAATAGCCTTCTCAAAGGCAATCAGCAAAACTCTAGTGGGCTGCAGGCTGTGTGCAGTTACCTGAGCAGAGCCTGGTGCTTTCCTCAGATGCTTGTTAGAGAGAGAGGAGGCTGAAACAAGGCACTCCTGGGCAGTGGGAAGGTCAGTGCCTCAGCAAAGGCTGCCTTTCAACTCAGTGTGGAATTCAGCACTACACTATGGGGTGAAGTTTTCTGCCAAAGAAAAATTCCTGCAAGTTCCCCATCATCACCATTCCCCAAATAAATTGGGAATGAAGTGGTTTCTTTTAACAGGACTTATCTGGTCCCAGGGTTGGGCCCTATTCTGTGATTCTATAATTCTATTTTTTGGCAGGGGCTGTAGGGTGGCAGTTGTTGTCAGACCTATGATTGTTCTGCAGGAGAAGTGGAAATGCTGGTAGCCCTGGGCTGCCCTGGATCTTGGGGTCAGCCAGAGTCTCCCGAGGTTTCCGTGCTTCCCTGAGGGCAGGCCAAGCTCTAGCAAGGCTTTCAGTATTTAAGTTTGCAAGGCAAGTCTTTTTTGAGAGCACAGTTCAGGTGGGAACTCTTGTGGTTTCCAGGCTTTCTGCTGAACAGCTACAACTCAGGGATGGGTGGGAGGCAGCAGGGAAGCAGCAGAAGTGCTGATGTCCCCATGCAGACCTGCATGGGTGAGGCAGAGCCTGAGAGGCTGCATTTCCTCACCTGCACAGGCAGCCAGGTGAGCAGGGAGAAAGCTGGGAAATGATTGACTGGTTCCTAAGAACAATTTCTTCAGAAATGTTAGTATTAAAATGCTGGTGTTTACGGTTCCAGTGTTACTTGTATCAAGGCGTGCAAAAGCCTCGGAGCGAGCTTTTGGGCTGAAATGCAATTAAAGAAAAACAAAGCAAAAGGGGGGATGGGGAGAGGATAGAGGAGCAAGAGAAGAACAGCTCTTGCTGCAGCCCCAGTAAGGACTATGCCTGCTGAGTACAAGAGCTGCTTGTAGTTAAGAATAACGAGTGCTGGCTGAGTTACATAAGGGCTGGGACTGACGAGACAGGCCCTGCTACACTGGCTCTCTGCCTGATGTCCTATTCCAGCATTCAGGGACTGCCCAGGGAGTACCCTTGGGCCCTCCAAGGTGGATTTTTCTTCCATTGCAGGTGTGTACTTTATGTTCACCCCAAAGTCCGCTGCAGTTCTGCATTGCTTTCTGAGGAGTCATGGGTGTACTTTTGAAGCATCCACCTGCAGCCATGTACTGAGGTGTTTGGAGTTCATAATGCTTTTTGCCATTTGGGAAGGTCTCAGAAAGAAGCCTTCTGTTTTCCTGGTGCTGAGATGTGCTGGTTGTGGGTTCTGCCGTGCTGCGAACTCGTGTGGTGTAACTCTGGACAGGCTGAATCAGTCCCCTGACAGGGAACTGAGACTTCCATTTATGAGCTGTTAACCTTCTAGGTCACCCTCATGGTGGGAAGGGTGGAACTGACTCCTGGACCGGACACATGGGAGGAGTATCGGGCTAGGATAGACTGAAGGTGAATCTGGAAAAGGAGTTTCATCCCACAGAATACTGTGAGGTTGATGGGCAGGCTCTATCCTGGCATCAGCAATGCCAAGGCACCGAGCACGTGTGGCATTGTGGTGCATGAACACATAAATTGCCTGGGGATCGGGTTAGTGTGATCAGGGCTGGACTGGAGTGAGATCTGCAAATTGCAGAATGCAGTGCTCCTTTCTGGGCTTCGCAGAGGAAATGGGATGTGAATTTGCTTAGGTTATCTTCAAACATTTTTCCTAGCTTTTAAAATTATGTGGTTTTATTTCCATTTTATGCAAGTTTAAAAGTGGTGTTGTGCATAATTCAAAAATTCACGTGTCCTGGTCTGTTTTTTAAACATCATAGTGCTCATGCAAATCAATCTCCCCCTTGAAGTCTGGTAGGAGCTCTGTTATGATAATTAGTACTTAGATTTTTTTTTTTTTGTTATGTCCACAAGCCTCAAATGTGTATGTTACTTATTGCATCTTTGCCATCTCTGTCATGGAGAAAAGGATAATTCTGCCAAAGCCAGAGTCTATAAAGGAGGGTGAGAGACACATATTTGAGTAGTAGCCACAGAGAGAATTTAATTTTCATTATTTTACAGGATGTAAATGATACAAAATAAGGGTGCCTGCAATTATTCAAAACTTCATCTAAGGCCTGAAATAATTTTAATGTACTCAGCACAGATGGAAAATTAGGACTTGTTCCTGCTGCTTTTGAAGTTAATGGATATTTTGTGATTGACTTTTAATGAGAGTAGGATCCAAACCATAGTTATTAAATTGTAAGCCCTGTGTTGCCTGGTGACAATCAGAAAACCTGCATTTGCCTAGCAGAGCAATTAATCTTGGTGAAAATGAAAAAGCACACCCTAAAACTCTCTGTATAGAGTAAGATCAGCTCAGCACACACAAGACTGAAGACGTAAATGCTTGTCACGCAGAAATACGAAAATGATTACTCACTTTAATGATTTCAGTATCTCCAGAATCCAAAGAATGCAGAAAGAAGAGCATCTTACTCCAGTGTTTTTAGTGTGGAAGGAACAGTAAAATGAAAGATTAAATGCATCCCTAAAACAGCAGGCAAGAACATCAACCTGAACGAGAGAGGTGGTACTTCATGGCTGCTGTAAACCTTTCACTCTCCAGAGTGCAAGACTCATGAGTGATACAGCTGTGAAAGATGTAGAACTTAGTACAGCTCCTGTACACAGTGCTGCTAGCATTTACTCTTTCATCTTGTCTTTTTTAAAAATTTAGTTGGTTTTTATTTTATTAAGGAGAGTTCCTGTTTGCTGTGTTATGCACCCTGGAAGGTGTCATCCGAATGAGTACCAGAAGTGTACAAATCTGACACATGTTGTTTTCATCCTTTCCTTCATGTCTAGCTCCAGTTCAATGCAATAAATCATCCTCAATATTTTTTCTTCATTAGTGAATTAGTTCTTCAGCTGTTTGCAGCCTTGCAGCTGCCTCCTGACATGCTGTTAAACCAAACTGCAAGTATTTCACTCTTTCCTATTAAATTAGTCCTTTTGCTGTTCTCATGACTCATTTCTGTTCCTATGTGAATTGCACATCTTGGATCCTGTTTGGAGCCAAGTGGTTGTTCACCCTGGTGTAGCTGTGTCTGGTTTGCTGAGAGAAGTGGCATAGTCATCATTTCAGTCTTTAAGTGTCTCATAAATCCAGGAAGAACTAGAAAAAACACCTGTGCATGTGTCTGTACTGGTTTTGAGGTCTCTAGAGGCTTTTACAGCTATTTGTTTTTGCTGGGATGACTCTGAGCCTGGTAAAATATGAATTATTTTGTGCAGAGGAATCTGGGTTTTTTGTTGGGTTTGACCACGTCTCTGAGTGAGTCTCTAGGGGCCAGCAAACATCATCACCTTTTCAGCACTGAGAAATCTTATTCTCTGAGACAGATGCAGTTTTCTTGCTTCCCCTGAGTCAAGAGTCAGCTTGTGGTACACCCGTGCCAGGCTCTGACATCACGTGTGGAAAGCCTCAGCTGGTTTGGGGAAGGACAGAGAGGTGGTGGGAGGCTATTGGGGTTGCTCGCTTAATCTGTGGGAAGCTGTTTTTTGACTTCAGTTTCATTCCTTGGTGTAGTGAATTAGTAACTAATGCTGATGCTGGGGCTGTGTGGGCCACATCTGCCTGGATGGGGCACAGCCCCTTGGTGGCCACAGTCAGAGGGAAGAGATTTGCCCCTTACTCGTCCAGAGCCTTCCTTTCCTCTTCCCACGTGGAGAAGCAGCAATATGCTGAGAGAAAACCCAGAGTGCGGACATCTCTGATGGCAGCAAAGTGACACTCACTGGAAAATGGGGACATCTCTCTTACAGGATTTCCAGGCTCCTGGGGCCCTTCTGAAATTTGCAAAAGCAGAAAGGTGAAGATTGGGAGCCTGAAATGCCATCAAATTGAAATATGAAAAGATTTATTCTTTATGGCTGTGATGTGGGAAAACTCTTGTTCCTGATTTAAAGCATGTGGGACACATTGTGCTTAGATTTAAGCACATGTTTGAGCTTTTTCTTGGCTTTAACCCTGTTAGCTCACCAAGACACTGATCATGCATCTGTAGAACTTTTCGACATGACAGAGTGAGCCCAGATATTAATGTCATAGTGGCCAGGACTTCATTAACAGTTTAAATGTGTTATGTAGGATTCCTGTAAAATCACTGTTGTTTTGAATGGGTTAGAAAATAGAGATGTTACTTTCATAGAAATGCTATTTTTTTAATAAAACAAACTTATTCTGTAATTTATAAATTATATACACACACAATGAAAAGTCTGAGATATTTGCAGCACAGATAAGCAATCTATTGAATTATTTTTTTAAAATTTTGTTTTGTAGAATAGATCAGAACACAAGCATTTCACCAAAAGAAGCAACTGATCAATTTAACAGCTTAAATGAGGTAAGCTTAACCAAAAGTTGAAATATGATGTTATAAATTTTGAATAGATGTTTTGTTTTTTGTTAGTTTTAAAGGGCTTGGAATAATGCAATTGCTTAATAATCCTAGGTTAGCTTTTCAATGAATCATTGTAGTCACGTTTTTGGAGAAAAGCTTAAAAATGCAATATGAGACTGCTAGAATAGTTTAAAATCTTGAAGCAACAGATTTTAAAAATTTTTAAAGCCAAATTTAGGCTGCTTTCTGTTTGTGCTCAGAATCAAACAGTCAGTATTGACTGAGTGAAAGAACGTCTTTCAAGAACGTTTGATTTTTTCCTCCTATTACAGCTCAAAAGGGTTCATCCCTTAAATATGTTTAGTTTAAAAATAAGGAGTTCTCAAGGTTGCTACATCCTGCATAAATAAACTATGAACAGTGCAATGGAGGCTAAAAGGTGTTCAGGTTGTAAGATGGAAGGAGGGGAGAGCTGAAGAGGGGAAGCAAGGGAAGCCAAATAACACCTGAGATGCTTGAAACAAGCTGCTTTCACAGGGATTGTGCCAGGAGCACAGTATGAGTGAAGCACAACAAAACTGTTTGTGTGATTATGTTGAACAATGGATGAGCCTGGGCGAGGTCCTGGAAGTCAGCAATATCCTGGGAGGGGTAGGGGGTAAAGCCAAGCTTTGCAGTTATGCAAAGTGGGAAGCTCTATAAAGCATCTCCCCACACCTGGGGACTCTGCGCCCTGGCAGAGTCCACTCACCCTGCAAGGGCAATGGAGGACACGGGACTTGCACAGGGAGCAGTAGAGATTTTTAGTGTAGGCCAAGACAACACAACAGAAGCAGTGGGAGAAGAGAGCTGGGTGAAGAGAAGCCCATTCTCTTCAAACCCTGGAAAAGAAAGCTTTGTTTCCATAATGAGCCAGAGAGCATCTATGTCTATTAATAGAAGCCTGACTTTCATTAGGGGAAGACCACAATGCATCCTTTTAAAGGAATTCAGACCTAATCTTCTCCTTGCAATAAATTGTTTCCTCTGCATTTGTGTCATTGTTGTGCAGCTCACTGTAGCAAATCTCAGTGCTGACAAGCAGGGCACATTCAGTGACCAGTACAAGGGAGTACACTCAGCCTCTGCCGAGCCGCCTCAGGCCCTGGGAGAAATCATGGAGTTACTGTTTCTTCTGAGCAGCCCCACTGCAAATATTCACAGAAGCTTCCGCTTGAAAGCTTCCATTTAAAATCCTTGCAAAGGATTCCTTAAAGCCTAAGATAAAATATTGTGATGAATAAATCAGTGAAAAATATTAAAACCAATGATTAGATCAGAAATTAAAATTGTTAATAACCAATGAGGAATAAGCAAGGGTTACAACCTGCCGCTTTCTTTTGCAAAATCTTAGATTTCATTGTGTCTCAGGTCTGCAGCAAACCCAAATGGACCTGTGTCATAAGAAAATAAATTCTCTTTCTGGAGTAGAGAAAATGGTGTCTCTCTTCACTGCTCACCCGTGGCATTATGCAGACCCAGGGCATATCTTGTTCTATCTTATTGTTGCTTGTTTGTTCCCCATAAAGGAAGTTCTGAATTGAAAATGTCATATGCCTCAAGGCACAAATATTGCCTGAATGGATACTGCGGAGATTTATTTATGTTCGCATAAAATGTGCCTATCTTATTTTAACCTGAACTCCCTGATTAAAAAGCTGTTCCAGTGTGACATATAAAAGCATTAATTTCCTTAGAGTGGAAAAACTAACAGGTTGAAATTTGCTCAGTTTCTTTCCAATAAGAATCACTTCAAAGGCTATTAAATGCTGAAAGCTTGGATTATTCTCCTTCTCTGCCCCAGCCTATTTCATAAATCCATCAATAAACTATAATAGAATAGCTGCCTTCCTGTCTGGGAGGCACAGGAGCAGGCCCAAGGGCAGGGTGCAGGCATCCTTTTTATTGAGGAACACCGTGTGTGGGTCAAGGTGAGATCAGTTTATGCAGAAAGCACCAAGCCTGGGCTTTGCTCCTCATCCCTGCCATCAGCCTCCTGCCTGAGACTGGGTGGAGCTCATGGCTGGGGCACACCTGGGCCTTTTCCCTTTCCCTCAGTTCTTAAATTTATCAAACCTTTGGATGTCCACAAGGATGAAACAAAGGATGCTGATAATAGCAATGCTTTATCAGGGAAATAAATTCCTTCTGAGGGCAGGGTCTCTCATTTGTCACATTGTCTCCTGTCAGGCTGTGGCCTCCTGGACATGCTGAACAGCACATGCCACAGCACTGATCCTTGCTGGGCATGGCCCCATGCCATGTCAGGGTACTGCCTCTCATTGCCACAGCATTTTGGTGATGAACTGGGAGAATTGGTTCTTTCTGTGTCCCATTCTCCAGGGGGATTTAACAGTGTGTGGCCTTCATCTCTAGATGTAAGAGATTATCTGTTATCTCAGTAACTCCTTACCCCGAGGCCTCCCCTCTTCATTTGCAATAATCACTGGTTGGAAGGAGCGATGGTCAGTGGAGTCCAGGCTTAGCTGTTTGTGGGGAAGGTGTCTCTACTCCAGGCTGAGCTTCCTCTGGGAGGGGCAGTCCTTTTGTACTCTTCTTTCTCCAGCAGCCAAAGGTATGACACTTCAGTGACTGTGCTTCCTTAAAGCATTATCAAAAATAACAGGTGAGAAGGACCACACTGTTTCTCTTCCCGTCTTCCTCCAGCTTCCTATAAATGTCTATTTTACCATTATTTGCAATAATGTACAGTGCTTTTTCTCTAATGGAATTGGCTTAGCTCAAGATCTTTGAATTGTCGGTTGCACTAAGAGGACATGAGAAGAGATAAGAAACCTTTGTTCAAGACAATTATAATTGCTTCTTTTTCAAACTTTCAGGATACTCTTCTTAAGAGAAAACAATATGGTTATTTTTCCAAGGCAATTTATGCATCCATTTTAGATAATAATATGTCCTTTCATTTGCATTAGCATGGATCAGGAATTACTGCATCAGAAACACTCGTGCTAGGCACCAGAGTAAAGCTGGAATGAGCACCACATCTGAAGTATTTGAACTGAGCTCTTTAGCTGATATAGAATGCCATAGCTTAAATTACTTCAGTTATACTGGATTTCCATGTAGGAGCTTTCTCAAGTTGATGATGGTGCCCACCACGGCCTAACTGTTCCCTCTGTGTATTTCAGCTGTTTGCACTGGCTTCTAACATGGTTAGCAATTTCTTTTGACCAGCCATGGGGACAGGTCTGGCCATGGGAGAGTTGTGGTCAGCATGGGCACAGGCTGGTTCTGCCCTGGTGCAGATGTGCTGGCCTTTGTGCTTGGCCTTTGCTCTAAGCTGTGTCTCCTGCCAGGTTTTCCTGTAAATTTGTGGTGACTTTTCCTGGATAGTGCAGTGTGGCAGTGCCATAACACTCAGCTGGGGTTTAGGAGTAAGATGGGGTTGGTGGCACACTCCAGATTCATCCTCTCCCTGGTGACATCAAAACGATCAAAGCTACCTGGAGTTTTTCTCCCTACACTAAATCCCTGTCAAGGGCACACTCATGAAAATAGATAAGGTATTTCTATTATTATTATTATTATATGATCTTTTTTTTAGTGTTTTGGCAGTGGCTGGAAATCTGCTATCCACCCGCCTTCCCCAGATGGGTGAAAAATATCATTTAGAGCAACTGAACATAAACCAGCTGGTGAATTACAGCATAAGCATTACTGAAGTGTAATGTTTAACAATGTAGTCTGTGAGAATGCTTTTACACTGAACTTCCTATAAATATTAATGTATCATAAGCAATAGTCATGCAAAGTGAATGTATTTTCTGGAAATGGGATTTTTCTTGTCAAATGCTTGAAGTAACAGTCCGTGAAGGTTAAGTCCTTTTGTCAGACATTCACTTATGTTTTCCTTATTGGCACATTCTTACGGTTTGTCATCTCTGTTCTCCCTAATTTTCATCAGCTGTTCTCATGGTAAGGTCCAGGCTGGGATCAGAGTCCTCACTGGTTTGTAACTGGTATAGTCATCGTTTGCTAGATGACATTAATGACTGTAAAATTCTGAATTCTGCCTGTCTGTGATAATTCCACAGCCACTTTGTTTGGGTTCAGCTGGGATGAGAGATGGTGGGAAATGAGGCCTTCCCAAAACAGTGCCATGTGTACGATGCAAGTCAGCACCCTTCCCTTGACAAGGAAATTCACTGCCACCTGAAAGCTTTTAGGGGCGAGAAGGTTTCCTTCATTTTCCTGAATTCTATAAAAGGAATGAAAGGATAAAGACAGGAATTCTTCCCTGCTGTTCTCAGACAAACTAGTTTCTTTTCCTTTTTTCTTTTTTTTTTTTTTAACCTAAAGTTATCCTTGGGTTTATAAAAGGAGGGCCTTACAAAAAAATAATGCAAAGATGTATTAAACTACTCCTTACTTAGGTAATATATTGTTACACAAAGGAAATCAGGCCAATAAATGAATTTATTTTTCATTAAATGAATCAATACATTCATTTCAGGTATTTGACAGAGTGGGGAAAGGAGTTTTCAGGGTATAAATTTAAGGATTTTTTTTCTCTTGCAATGCAGATTATTTTCTTCAGAAAATGCCCTTCATAAATATGTACCACTAGAGTGACTTAATGTTATACATACATTCTGTGTGTGCCAGCTGTGTGGTTATTAGGACTGCCCTGTGTGGTTTTATGTTTTAAGCTGTATTTCCCTTGAGATGGGGGAGCTGAATGCGTGGGGTGTGGGGAGTGACTCATTTTGCCCAGTCGGATGGTGATTAGGGCTTTCACAGCATTTACATCCCAGCGAGATGCTTGTGCCAGATCGTGCAGCTCAGTTCTGCACGCAGCATTAAAAATTCAAATCAGATATGGACCACGCATGGCACAGAGGCTGGAAGGGATGTGACAGACAAGTGTCACTGTCGCTGATTTGCCTGCAGCCAGTGACAATGATGTGTTGATTCCACCTTTGCAGCAGATCACAACTGATGCGCTGCCCTGTAGAACCGGCAGCAGCCTACATAAAAGCCGTGTCTACATAACGAAGTATCTCTGAAACAGCCAATTAAAAAATCTCTCTCCCGAGAATCCCATGAGTGAGCGTGTTCTCAGTAACTCTTTGTTCACTGCTGTGTACTGCACTCGCAGGCTGGAGAGGGAGATTTGATTTTTTATGAATGGTAAATGGGGAGGGACATAATGTCATCAGATCGTGATGTCAGCCCAATGAATGAAATACTTCCTTAATGTATTGCTTCAAGCCCAAGCAGAGGGACACCATCTCAGTTTGGCTTCCTAGAATAAATCGCCTTTTGCTGACAAAGTCGTCTTTCCCACGTGCCATGAATAATCCATGTAAATTGGGACTTAAATAACCAGGAGTCAAGAAACTCGTGGAGTAGTGCACGTTTGTGCTCCCCACGTCCTCCCGGAGCTGGCAGTGGAACACCCCTTTGCAGGCGCTGCCGATGGGCTCCGGGAGTTGAAGAGCAATTGCTGATCCCTGTTGTTCTCTACCCAGCCCAATGTTCTGCTTTTGTCTGCAGAATTCTTTGTTGAAGCTGCAAGCCCTGGAAACCGATCTGTGCTCTGCGTTTCTGCCAGCCCAGGAGGAAACTCCCCAGCTGCCGGCACCCAAGGACACAGCCCCTTCTCCAGCCCAGAGCAGCGTGCAAGCTGATGGGGCCAGTTGTGGAGGTAAGCGAGCGTGCCATGATGTGTTCTCATTTGCAATTATAAAAAAACCTTGTGACTTGCACTTTAAAATCAAGCTTGCAGCCCTCTGGGAAACAGTGCAGAGCTAACGCAAAGCACCATTTCCTCCTGCAAACGCTGTGTAATGTAAAAAGGGGTGATACCTCTTAAAAGAACGGAAATTAATGGCTGTAAACCTCTGATTTTCTGAGAGGGAATTTTCCTTTACAGACAGGTTTTAAGAATCCCAGTTCTTTCATTTGTAGTTTTAACCTGTTATTTTTTCCCAAGTAAATTTACGCTCTTTGCTTCCTATGTCTGTATTGTGTGAGATCACCTGCCATATCATGTAATTCTATTTTTGTCATTCTTTTTGTCAGAGCAATATCACTTCATTTCTCCTATTATTGATTTTAATTTAATGCATCAGCAGAGAGATAGCGAAGGTGAGTTTTACAGCATGTGGATTTTAATCATTCATGATCCTGTATTATTACCCAGCTGGGCAAACTGGTGTGTTATCTCTCCCTCTTCCCTCAATATGGAAATAAATAGCTCTAAGGCTCAGCACTATTTTTGTCAATTCATAGCTTGTAGGCACAGGGCTGGCAGAGTCGTGATGCTTAATAGAAGAGGAGTCACTGCTCGTGAAAAATAGGTCAAAGTCAGTATGACTAATACATCTCACAGACAAGTGACATGAATACACAAATACTTAAATCGTGCACCATGTATGGTTCAAATGAAGGCAGGTAGGTCAGTAATCCCTTCGCAATTGATATTTCATATCACAATGAAATCTGGGTTCAGAAGAACTTATTTTAGGAGCTGCTTGCTCAGCATTTTCAGCAAGAAATAACATTAAGTTATTTATTAAAAGAAAAAAATCTCACCGATTATAGTGTTCTACTTAAAAAATTCCAAAGTTTGAGGTTGCCATTGCAAAATTAAGGAACAACGTATGTAGAAGTCAGATTATTATAAAGATGAAGGATTGTAAAAATGCTAAATGTCCTGGGTTTTAGTTAAAAAAAGAGAATGCTTTAGTCCAGCCAGGCAAATACCTTAATAGCTCTTGGATACTGGTACGGAGCCTGGACTGGGGCTAACCTTGGTGTGGATCTGAAGCAGAGACAGGTCTCATTTGTGTGCTGCATAGGCAGAGACGTTCTGCAGCTCATCCAGAATCTGCACTGACTCCTTTCCTTTGTGGCAGGGTGGGGTTTTCCTCCTTTCCCAGTAGTTTGCTGCATTATTTTGTTCTGGTAGTTTCATAGGTCACTGTTAGGATGGTTCCTAATTGTTTCCCTTACTTATTTTTTGCTGTTTTGATTAGATTTTCTTTTCATTCGTGCTGGTGGTGACCCCTGCTTCCAATGCCCTCTCTACTCCCTTTTCCCTTCTGCAGCCACATGGGGAAACGTTGCATGATATAGCATTTCTCTCACACAGTTTCAGAGCATGCTCTGCCACTCCAGCAGTCCAAACTCGTGCTTTAGTTAAAGCTTATCTATTTAATGGGTTTTAATCTGCCCTCATTCCTGCTAACATCTGCTTTGTGGTTTGTGGCATTTTTAGTAACTTGCCATTTTGCACAGAGAGAGCTGGTCCTAATTCTATCTCTTAAATTACTACTGAAATCTTCTGATGCATTGAGCTGTCACATGGGAATATTGGCTGTTTGAGCTCCACCTTGGATGGAAGTCCAGGAATTTGTACCAGGCTGAGAAGGGAGTTTCTAGATGAAGTGCCATATAGGCTCCATCTCTAGTTACCAGCCTTTCCTCAGTGAATCAGGAAAAACAAATACAATTCTTTCCTTTGGCTCCCAGTCAACAAAAATTAGAAAAGCGTGCATCATATGTATGGAGAATGAAGACAGAACAGTCCAATAAGATGACAGGGTGCTTCAGGATGCAGATTTTAAGGGCATGAACAGTAACTTATCTCTGAGCAAAGTCAGCAATTTCCAGTTTACTTTTGATTTTGTGAAAACTGAGCTAGAGTTGCCAAAGTGAGATCATAAAGAATTGTGAGGGGTATCTAAGATAGTTTTTTAAAAAGGTAAATATAGAAAAGTAGGGTGTAATTTCTGTAACTTTTGGGTATGAGATTACATCACATATGTGCCTGCAGCAGTGAGCAGCTGAACCTAACTACAGGAAGTTTCAAATTACTTTTACGATAAAAATCCTGATAGAGGTGTTCACAGATGTAATGTGTTTAGGGCTGAACACACTATATCTGCATATTATTTTTTCTATACATGAAATTTGTGTGTATTATTGTTTTACTTGAAGAATATCACAGGCATAAATATAGACTTGTACCATAGGACTCGTTGTCATATGAAGTCCACCTGCTGAACCACGCTGTAGATCATCACATACTAGAAGTTGGCTTTAATTCCTGTGGTGGTCTGCTGTCAGTACTAAGCTGGATGGAGTAGATGAGATGGAATAGATGCTAAGGGGCAACCCAGTGGCTTGGGTAGAGGTGGCTTTAATTTCCAGTTTTGGCAAAAACAGAGGTTAAAATTAGGCTAGACACATGAAGACAGGTAGGACTTTGGTCAGTTCACGGGCTACTCTTAGGATAATGTTTAGTGTTTTGTTTGGGATCTACACAGAACTGGAATCAGGATGATGGCCTTAAGTGTTAATTCAAAATGGGGTTTGTTAGAACTTGTCCTCACCCTGAGATGTCCCACTAGTATAGTAATTGTGCCACTGAAATGAATCAGTCTGGATTATTTGCTGACCACTTCTGACCATTTTGTAGTAAATCAATGCACTTCTATCAGGGTTGGAACTAAATCCTTTCTTGGGCCATACCAAAGTTGCATCAGTGTTCAAGCCTCTCAGAGCTTGCTGTCAGAAGGCCCTGGTGCCAAGGAAATGGAAGTGCCCTGCCCTTTGGGAAATGTTCCCAAATTATGCATCATGGAGGTTGTCTCCCGTTCATTTGCTTGCAGAATAAAAGAACCTCCTTGAACTTTGTGTGCTTGGTTTTACACTGGAGCTGCACCAGCCACTACTTGTCCTTTGCATTTGACTTCCAGGAGTGCTTAGTCCTGAACGTGTGCATTTCTTCCATTTCTGCGACCGGGCCGGGCCTATAAAATTGTCTGGTTGTAGATGTGAGGGGGAGCAAATATCTGTGACCATCTGGATTATCAGTGGTACAGGCTGTCTCCTGTGAGAAGGGCATTTCTAGGAAATCAGAGTTCAAATCTTGGAAAGTTATGTCCTTCACCTATCACACACAGACTGCCTGATCTTTTTATCACATCATTTCCCTTTCGCAGTGAGGGCACTGTTACTTAATATGACTATAAAATAATTTATTCCTTGTAATAGCAGAACATGAAAAACTCTGCAACTGTTCTTAGTCAACCTATTTCACAGTGATTATGTGTTTCTTGAAGTTCAAAGATGGTGAAATTAAAGCAAGGGAAGCCAGGTTCTTCTCACTGACAATACTGTTCTTCAGGGAAAAAAGCAACCCAGCAGCAACAGATCAAAACCCAACCAAAAGTATTAATTCTTAAAAATCTTACAGGGTAAGGAAAGAGTACCTTCCAAAAAGAGAGAACATTTTTGTTTGCAGAACATCAATTTTTCCAGCTGTTGTCACTCCCAGGACTCGTCAGTGCTCTACCCCTGCTTCTCCCAGGTGCCTTCCTGGTAGAAGCAGAGGTCTCTCTGTGGGAGGATTTGAATCTCATACAAGATTTAGGAGATTTGGGTGTTTCTATGGTATCTTGGAGGGCTGAATTTGACCTGTGAAGTATGAAGTACTCAGAGGAAGGATGCAAGGTTAGAATTAATAAGCAACTAGATTGTCTCATCGTGAAAATGCTTAACATAATTATAATTGATGATGCTGTTAGGAGTAGATGAGCTTATAAATACAAGAGTCACGTGTAACTTTTGCTTGACAGACTAAACTGTGATTATACAATATACGATAGGATTTTTTTGTTGTCTGTAAAGCAAAAGCAGTTGGATAGTGCCCAATAAAATTATATTTAAGCCATTGTAACTACTATTTTTTAGATAAACATGGGGGGTTTTTGTTGCCATTCTGAGCTGTTTTTTCCCCCACCGTCCCAGTGCAGCAATAGGGATTTGCAGTTTTGGTATCTGTTGGGAAGAGGGCAAATAAAATGTACAAAAAGGTTCCATTAGAATCCTGAAAGAAATACTCACTCAGCATGGGAATGTCATGTCCCATGTGCAAAGGAGAAAATCGAAAGAAAGTGAAGGTGAAAGAACTTACCTAAACCTGCCAGTTCTTCTGAGAGTAAATCCAAGTACAATTGTTTTTCCATGCAGTTTTAGACTTTCATTGAATAAAAGGATTCTGTGAAATGTATTAGAATGCATGACATATGGGAAATATAATCCTGGTTAGAATTGACACACATGCTGCCTGGAAATGTGAAATAATAGATATGAATTAAAAAGCTGTATAACTGAATGGGTTTAGAAAAAAACAATAACCTGGTGTGAAATATTATGTACTGTGGAAACTGCTGTAGGGGAACCTGAGTCAGAGCACAAACTTTGCTTTAGCAAAGCAAGAGAGAAAACTTTTGGAAAAGAACTTTTACGAGATTGTGGAGTTTCTCCCTAGAAAGTATAATCTGTTTTAAATCCCAATCATCTGATAGCAAAAATATTGATTGGATTAGGTCATCCTCATCCATTTCAACTACTGAGGGTGAGGAAGAAGATTCAACAAATATTCCCTTCAGTGTGCTCAGGTACAGCACAGTGAAGATGAACCCCTGATATTCCCTAGGTAGGCACTGTAATGTGCTATTTTTTTCATGCTACCCATAAACAGAATCTGTGTGATGAGGCTCATCAATTCCTACCTTTTCTAGCTTGACCACTACTATAAAACAGATGTTACCTTTTGAGGCACCTGAGGTGGGGTTTGCATTTGCAATCCAAGACATTGTTAACACAGTTAACAGTAACACAGTTAACTGCTCCTCCAAGGAGCAACCACTGCCCACGACCTTGAGTAAATAAATTTAATGTTCTTGGTGGTGGTGGTTATTTTCATACCTTGTGTTCTTTCAGCCAAGGGTCTGTTACTGCAAAGCTGAACAAAATCCTGCAGGATGCTGCAAGCAGCCCTGGAGGTTCTTAGCACCAGGACATATTATAGTTTTGACCTTCCTTTCTCTTCACTAAGGGAGTAAATAACAAATCACAAAATTAAACTTATTGTGGACACTCATCGTCTTCTTCAGGAATGTGGCTTTCAAAAGCAAACAGATCTATGAAAATATAAGTAATGCTTCTATTCTGGGAAACTCTCCATCTTTACTTCATAGTTTATAAATACACCCATCCACCTCCTCCTGTGGAACTCAAGAAGGATTTATGTTAAGCCAGAGACAGTATTTCTATTTTCTCATCCTCAGTGCTGTGTCCACCCTGCATGCGAGACTTTGCTGATCTGTTTGCTGTTCACTTTGAATACTTATGCTTGGAATACTTCTGTAAGGACAGATTTTTATTGACCTAGGTAGCTCAACCCCATGTGAGTGACCCTCAGTCCACACTGACTTGTACTTTCTTTCTAGAGCCTGTGCCAGCCTACAGGGACTGGCAGAATGACATGGAGAGCAGCCCACAGGAGCATCACTCCCTAGGGACCAGCCGACTCCTGTATCACATCACAGATGGAGACAATCCTCTCTTATCACCACGCTGCTCTATCTTTAGCCAAAGCCAGAGATTTAATCTAGACACAGAATCTGCCCCTTCTCCACCAAGTGCTCAACCTTTCATGATGTAAGAAAATCTGTTTTAATTCTCACGCATTTTTAAACCTTCTTCTGTAATCCACAACCTTTGACTCTACATGGGGCGTTTTTAGTTATTGCTGCTTCATAAAAAGGAAATTTTCATATTGTGGCATATTTTGACACAGATAATTTGCAACAGCACAAATAGCAACTAGTCTTTCCTCAGTTATAACAGTGTACAATATTGTTTGAAGTCTTTGTTAATTATAGTTAGCAAAGACAGTTTTAAATGTCAGTTAGTAATTAGTATGATGAGTGAACAGAAGATAGACAGGGCTATCAAGGTATAATACTGAAAAATTCAGCTGTAATTGAACTATAGCTCGAGTCACTGATGAGAAGTGACAGTGTCATAAATCATATGAACAGTCCATGTATGTGATTTCCAGAAACCAAGCTTGAGTTTCAGAGAGAAATCAAACTTCCTTGAAAGCTTATATACAGAGCTTTACCTTCAGCTGCATATGGATAACAATCAGCTCTATTGACTTGCAACTGTAAATAATCAGAAACTAAACTGTCTTCAAGATGATAATGTTTATTCCCAGTAATGAAAAACTCCCTGAGCTTACTTCTACAAATCATGTTACCACAGTCTCCTGTTGTACTTGAAGGATTTGTGAATAAAGGTGTGGGCGTTAAATGTAAATACTGGATCAGGCTTTTGCCTACTAGATTAATTTTTTGAAATATATACAGAGATCCCAAATTTAATTAAAAAAAAGAGAAAATGAAAGACAGATGGTGAACCCATTAGAATACCCTAGGGGTACCTTCAAGCAAACGCAATTTTATGCTTACTTTGTAAAACTAAGCTGTCTCTATGCTGTGAAAGAATAAGCAGCCATGAATTCTGAAGTGCTAACTGTTAAGCGCGCCTGAAAACAAGGCATGGTCCATTACAGCCTAGATCCCACAGCTTCGCTGTTGGCTTTTGCAGGCCAAGAAGTTCTTCTAGATGTAGCTGTGAAGACTGCAAAGAACCACAGACAGTAACACAACTTACCAAGCATCTTCAGAGCCTCAAAAGAAAAATTAGGAAGTATGAAGAAAAGTTTGAGCAAGAAAAAAAATACCTGGTAAGATAATAATTGAAAAGGAAAATACTCCAAGAGGGAGGCAAGGATCCCAGTGTATTTAAACATTCAAAATGATGCAAGATTGGGTATTTCCGGTAAAATGAAATAGGAAAAACTTCAATGAAGGAATAACTTTTCAGCATCTTTCAGTGTATGCAGTAGTTCTGAGACTCTAATTTACATTTTCTTTGGATTACCCTTGTTGCAAAATACCCATCTTTGAGAAGTGTGAATCAGTGAAACATGGCTGACTGGCTTGTGAAATGAAATGGTGCAAAAGATGAAAAGCTACTTATTCACTTTGTAGGAGTCATTTGCTTGGAAACTTGTTCTGCTGTGCAGATTCCTTCATTCAGGCAGACTCCGGTAAACCTCCGAAGCCTGGGGCTCAGTAGAAGCTGATGGCAAAAATCAGAGAAATTAAACCTTGTGGGGGTTGTTTGAGGTCGGTGGTGAGCGCTGTGCTGGGAATTGTGCAGTATAAGAATATGAAAACGTGCTTGATGCTCAGGATGTGTACAACATGAAACAGGGAAGATTGTGACATTTTCTGACACTATTAAAATTAAGCAAACTATATATTACCTTGTAATCCCATTAATGACTTAAACTTGTGAACTGTATGGCCCTGTGGTCATCATATGCTCCTAAGAGCACAATTTCATACCTAAACAACCTTCAAACTATGGCCAGAAAAGAAATTATTTCAGAAGCTTGATTTTGCAAAACTGTTTTGCCATTTTAATTATCTGAGTTCTGAAGATTCAGTGTAAATTCACTTTAATTTAGAGACAATTTCTAAATGCAAAAAAACCCCTGATATACAAAGCCTTTGTTGTTTGTTTCTTTTGAAATCACTCTTGCACAGGATTTTTCATTTGATTAATTAAGCAGGTCAGTTGAAATTTTTAAAATGCTGTTTCCCAAGAGAATCCCTGTCTTAAAGCAAGGACTTATTCCTGCAGGGCACAGAGAGCTTCAGTTACCATCCTGGAAGTCACTTAGGAACTTGACTAAAATTAGGCATTTGATCAATCCTTTTGAAGTCACTGAGATTATTTATCCAATTAGTCAGAGACAGAAATGTTCATTGCTGTGTTTTTTTGGGGATCAGAGACATGACACTGAGATCCTTGTAGCACTGTGTCACAACGGGGAGAGCTAAGCCATGACAAATTAATGCCATGATCAAGCCAGATGCTCTGCACGACACTGATAGAGTGCAGTCGGAACTACGGACATTTTGTAGCACACTGGGGGTGGGGAGGGTTTTGTCTGTTTGATCCTTTTACTATGGGTTCCTTCTGTTTCTTTACATTCTTTACATTTCCTTTGCGTTCAGCCTTCGCATGGAGACAAGACTTCCAATCCTGAAGTTCTGAAGTGGATGAATGCTTTGGCCAAAGGTCGGAAGCAGCTCAAAGGTACATAATAGCCAGTTGTGTCCCTTTGTTGCTGAAGCTTTTGGTAGTGGGAGTGTACCTGGAACATTTTAAAGTCAGTCTTGTAACCTCACTGCTCTGCTTATTTTTCACAGTGCAGGGCAATAAGTGTCCCAATGGCAACAAAGATATTATGTGATATGACTTGCCTTGATTCCTGAAAGCAGGGATTAAAGTGAGGCAGTTCAACCTTCATACCAAGGCTAGAAAGGGGAAGGGGAAAAAGCAGTCATCTCTCCCTCATCATTATAAACATTCATGCAAAGAGAGATGCTATTCTGACTACTTTTATGAGAGTCTGAAACACAGAAGTTAAAAGTTTCCTTGTAATGGCACAAATGTGGGTGCAAATGTTTCTTTAAAACTGAGGATACACGTTGCTAAGGATTTTATTTATTTTAATCATAAAAACAGATCTTTCCTTGATATTAAATTTGGCCTTGAGGGTCAGGTTTTACCCTTGACTGTCTGCATACCAGTCCATTAACATCTGTGGGTGTATCACATGCTTTCCCCTGGGGAGTCTGTAGCCAAGACTGATGGATTTTTTTTAAAAGGCTATTTATAATTTATCTCTTTTTTTTTTTTTTTGCCTGGTTATAAATGGATTCTCACTACTAAATAAATTGTAGTATTATCTTTCATCTCTGTTCTGGATATAGCTAATAATGTAGATATAGAGGATGTGATTGTGGTAAATAAAGAATTAGAAACCCATCTTTCAGTACATTTCTTCTGGAAAGTTCTCCCTTGAGTACTATCTTGTATGATTACTAGATGATGATAATGATGATGATTATTATTATTACTAGCATTATTTCCCCTTGAACTCTGTGTTGCAAATCGAGGAAGGGCAAATGAGAAGGAATGGCCAGAATTACCTTTCTGAAAATTATATCTCTGACTCAACCATTGCTTCTCCTATCCAGAGGGTCTGGCTTTCATAGATCAGCCTCACCTTCTGAGGATCGGCCTCAATCCTGTGACAACCCTTGATTTTTTTTATCCTGAATAATGGCACTGCTTTCAAGTGAAGCCAGATCCATGAGGTTCACATGACAAGTACAACTGAAATGGAAAATACTCAAATGCTTGTAGGTCCTTCTTCAAGTATGCAAGGCTTTTCTATCCTGTCTAACTCTATGGGTTTACTAAAAGTTACTGGTTTTCACCACAAAACTGGCCTATATCCTTAAACTGTCACAGCTAAAAAATTGTTACTGTTTCTGCATGGATTTCAACAAATTTAACACAGTGGAGATATCAATCTCCTGCTTTGCCCAAGGTCCTCCACCAGACAGGCATATGCTTGGAACAAAGTCTGGTTTTATGGGAGCTAATTCAGATTTTAGTTCAATTTCCTTGTTGCTCTGTGCAGGACCCTGGAGCTCCAAGGGCTTTGGCTGGGTGTCAAGTTAATACAGTCACACACTTTATCACATCCAGGCAGGCAGCTGACTGGGAAGCTTCTGTCTTCTGGTGTGCTCAGGTGCTCTTCTGCCAAGGGAAGTCATTTAGGAAAGTGGCTGCTTCTCCTTGTGAGGACCACTTGAGCAACCTGGCTGGCATGGCAGTGTGGCCTCTGGAAGGGAGAGGGACAGTTTAAATTGTTCTAGGGAGCAAAAGATGTTACATGTTAAAGTGAGGCAGAATTACTTTCCTACATGCCTGTGGTACGATAATAATTGTGTGCAAGGAGCTGGAAAGTTTTGGTTTGTTTTTCCTAGTAGTGTCAGAGGAAACTGCTTTGCAAATAATTTTATTCTATTTACTTGCCATGCAATTTGCCTTTCAGAGCTGAAACTCAGAATGTCAGAAGAGCAAAACTGTACCTCCACAGTGCCCCAAAGAAACGAGCACAGTGAAAGCAGTGGGACCGCTAAAGAGGCTGGCACACAGGAGGCCACAAGCATGGAACAAACTCCCTCAGTGGAGGAAACCATGGACAATGTGTTGAGACGACTGAAGGAGAAAAGGCAACATTTCAACCTTCCTGAGACTATTAAGGTATTTAAGAAGCATGGCTGTTCCCTCAGAACTCTCTCACCTGAGGCAGACATTGGTGTGTGGCTGGCTTGGGGTGTGCGCATCCTCTGTCTGCTGGCCCTGCAGTGCGTTTTCTCTCTAGTGAGGTGGCAGCTCTAGTGCAGGTTCCTGAAGTGACTCTTCTGAGAAGAGTTGCTCAGGTGCAGAGGTGCAGAAGGCTTTTTCAAGCAGTGCTAATCATTTTTTGCTCGGAGATGCACACGTGAAACTGTTTGCCAGGCACTGCTGGACCCTGCCAGCAGTGTGAGAGACCTGAGGCTGTGTGCCCAGAACTGCATATCCTGGTGTACTGAAGATGGTGGCAGCACAGGCACCTCGAGGCCTCAGAAACTGTGACTGAAAACATTCCTGAAGGTACTTTTATGATAAAGGTCCCCTCTCAGCTGAGAAATGCTAAAGCCTCTGCACAGTCAGTAGCATGCACTGAAGTGACAGGGACAGCACAACGACCCAGGCTGTTTGCTCTCCTGACCTTGTACGTTTGTGCTGATCCTGCCTCTGCCTTTCCACGTTCTCAATTGCTCTTCTGAATGTAGGAGTAATATTCCATGAATATTACTCCTACATATTCCAGGATTGCTTGCCTGGAAAACTAGTTTTTGTTTTAAAATTAGTACATACATTAAAATTTAGCTGTGCCTTCACATTCCTGGCACACTATAGGGTTCTCTAAAACAATACGTACCCCCCAAACCCCCACTTTTCAGGGTGCTGTTTTTGCTGTCAGATGATGTTGCTGTCCTGATGCCATTACAGCCGAGCAAGACAATAAATTCTGCCCTCATAGGTACCTAAAATCCAAATGTTGACAGTAAGATCTAGACTTTGGCTGGTGAATAAAAAATGAGAAGGGATGAGAGGGTGAAGAGCTAAATGCTGAACTATGTGAGAACTAAGAAATTATTCTGAGTCAATATCAGCAGCAGAGCATACCCAGCAGAGATAATTTTTAATTTTTGTTTTGTTTCTATTCTTGGTTCTTGAACAACTAGTTGCTATATAAAAACCAGGACTGTGCATAACAATGCCATGCTTCTCAGATCTTGAGCTCTGCATATATGACTGATTTTTTAATTGTTTCTTTTTATATGCTACTTTTTTATAAATAAAAATGAAATGGGAAAATATTTTCATAACCAGAAAACAAAAAAAGGCAACAAAACCATGCTGTTCTGCATATAGTTCTAAAATACCAACTGTGCAGACTGTAGGACAATATTTTCAGTCATTAATAGTTTTTTATTAATGCAGTGAGATCAGATGACACCAAAACAGATGTCTGTGAGGAAATCTTGTCCAAAAAACTTTCTTATGAAAGTAAGTTGGGTGTGGGTATCTGTAGCACTCATTTTTCAATTTTTTTGGACTTCTCATTTTCCAAGAAAACCTTCTAAATCTGTGAAATAGCAGTGCTGACTTGAAATGTTCTCTCAGACAATGAAGCAGTGTAAATTAAATGTTTGCGCATGACAATATTTTCATTTTTTTTTTTTTTTAAATCTTACTAATTTTCTTCTTGTTTTCTTGTGGAGAGAACTTGTGTTGTGAAAACTATCTGTTAGCAAAGGTGCTTGGTAATAGTTATCCAAAAGTGCTGGGGAACAGAGGCTTGAGCAAGAATAACATGAAATCCATTTGATCTATTTCAAAATGATATACTTTAGTAGCTCCCTAAGCATAACATTAAAAAAGATTGGATTTTGATTATGAGGCATCCTGGACTTTTGGGGGAGAGTGAGGTTTGTGGCACTAACAAAGTGAAATGAATCAAGGATATCTGTGGTAACAGCAAAGATCAAAGGCTTCATTTCATCTACACCTTTGGTGTTACTGTAGATATATTTTACGTGCAACATTTTGTTTTCTATATAACATTTAGATCCTGCGCTAGAATCTGAGCTAGATTAATAGTAAGCTAAATAGCAGCTGAATGTTTCTTTTTTTTTTTTTTTGATATTTAGTTATTTTGGGCAAAGATAGTGTTTCCATAGCAGCCTGTCAAGTTCTCCCCTGAAGTTCACTGGGGAAAGCCACTAAAGCCCTGCTGAAACCAGTGAGAGAATGTGTGTCCTTAGAAAGGTGCAGAGTACAATCCCAGTATGTCTAAAGAGCACAAACCACAAGATCTGAATAGGAAACGGCAGAATGTGGTTTCCAGAACAAAACACCCGTCTTGCAAACAACCCTGTGAGTAAAGGCATTGAATGAGAAGGCACAGAGAAAATTGGGGTTGGCCTGTGAATGGCTCAGTGACCCACAAAGAAGTGAGCACCTGTTACACCTGTTTGTGTCACTAGCTCCTTGTGCAGGGAGATGGTGATTTATGTAGTAGCTCACCTCGGGTTTACGTACAAGGCTTTAGGAAAAACTAAAGATTAAAAGCATGAATGTAGGAGTTCAGGAGACAAAAGGCAAATGAACACACTTTGAATCATATTACTCAAAAAGGTTCACCAAATCCCCCAAAAAGCAAATCCAAGACCCAGCTCCCAACTTTGAATCCAATCCGAGTGGCTGGGGCTGTGATTGCTGCCTCAGTGCCCTGGGGTGCAGCAGCTCCGTGGTGCCCAGCTCTGGCTCAGTGGCCTTTCCCAGCGGGGTAAGCTTGGAGCTGGCCTGACCTCGGCTGACGGGAACTGGCACCGCTCTATGGAGGTGTCATGTCACTCGTTGCCTTTCTTTAAACTTTTTCTTTCTAATTTTGTGTTAAATGCTGCTTTGTAATGAGCCACCACACATCCCCTAGTGGCAGACTAAGGCCCTGGGAACCTGACTCTGTGCCTGCACGGAAACAAAGCATTGCCTTTGACAGGGTCCAGGCAGGCCCAGCCCTCACTGGACTGTCTGTTCTTCTGTTCCCAGAGTTTGTATTTTCTGTCTGGAAAAACAACACCGAGCTTGAAGGCATAAGCATGCAGGGAACGGAACAGGCTAGTAAGGAACATAACTGTATACAGCATTTTGTGTGCCTCTGTTCCAAGTTATGAAAACCAAACTACTACCTTATCTTTAGGTGAAGTCCCCCTTTTCTTTCTTTATATGTGGCAAACAACTTTTGCTTTCTGTTTGAATGTTTGCAGCCTGTCCCCCAAGGCTCTTCTCAGACTGGTTCCTTTTATGTATCTGTCTTCTCATCATTGACCCACTTCACTTCATCTTCTCCTTGGCTATGAAGCAGTGTTTCTCTTTAATTAGCACTGAATCTCCTGCTGCTGAATGTAGCCTACAGTCCTAAGATGTCTCAGACAATTCTGCAGTTTGTGACTACAGCTGCCTTCTCTGATTTTGAAACTATCAGCTATTTCAAACTTAGCTGAATACCAACCTGTCTTGAGATTGCTAATAAAATGAGCTCATGAAATAGGCTCAAATGCTAAGCCCTGTTGAGGGCTCGTTTTTCTTGTGTATAATCAATATTAATGATCACCCCATTTCTTCCTAACCATTCAGCTGCTCCAGGCTTAATAGTTTTTGAAAGAATTAACCTTGTATTAATTGCAGAACTAGCAATAAATAAACAAATTAGCTGATTTATAATACTCCTGCATTTTAGTTAGCAGCTCATCTCTTAACATGAATGACAGACGATTTTACAGTGATTAACTCATGCAGACCTTTTAGGAAAATGTGGTTAGCAGTTCTGATTAATGGCTCTGCACTGTTTTTGTGTTTGAGCATCAAACAAAAAAGGTTTTTCTCCTGTTGGAGTTAATAGCAAGGTGCTCTAATGTTAGAAGGGTGTCACTTCTTCAAGGCTCGATATATTTTTAAAAGTAGGGTGTAATTAGTAAAAGCATTTCTCCAAGTTGTCACTAAAAGCCCCCTCATCATCAGCTTTCTGCAGAAAGGTCCCCTGTAGGTGTGTGTCCCCAACTCCATGGTTCTTCACATAACTTCATCTCCCCCACACCTCTGAACACTTGGCCCTAATTTAGGTAGCTCCGTTGTGATCTGGCAGAGACTGTGGGAAATGACATTCACTTCATGTGCTCCTTCCTTGGTGTTCTGGCCCAGGTGAAATTATGCAAGTGGTAGGAGCAGATCTTGTTGGGGAAAGGGAGGCGACAAATACCTGTTATATTGCATGCTCCCCACAGCAGACACCTGTACAAACACTGGTTATTCACCAACACTGAGAAATCAACGTTCTTTTGGTACCAGTGATTCATATTGCAATTTTTGAACAGAT
Source organism: Struthidea cinerea (assembly GCA_013397865.1). Classification (NCBI taxonomy): domain Eukaryota; kingdom Metazoa; phylum Chordata; class Aves; order Passeriformes; family Corcoracidae; genus Struthidea; species Struthidea cinerea. The sequence goes on along the minus strand of VZTI01000933.1, from coordinate 1,317,837 downwards.
ATAAGCTGTTTACCATAAACGAGTTGGGTTTGCATTGCTGAATCTTTCTGTTCCATATTTCTTACCAGCCAAGGCAAATCTATTTCTCTTTCTTGATGAATAATTAAAATGTTGAGGAATGTCCTCTCTGCATTCTTCCATGTTTCTGAGTATTTTGTCTAGAATGGTGGTTGTTCTCATTTTTTGCAACTAAACATACTTAATATATAAGTAATGTAATTTTGGACTCTTTTCTTGCTAAGTTAATGCCAAGTCCCCATTGACCTCAGTGCAGACAGAAATAGAATTCATTATTAATGTTTATCTAGCAAGATGAGATTATTAAACAGATATGTACCTGTACCCATGTCATGAAATCCTGACTCACAATCTTATAAATAACTTTTTCAAATAGGATATGACAAAAAAGCAAATGGCTTTGGAAAAAATCAATCTTCAGAAATGTCTACTATATTTTGAGAGTATTCATGGACAACCTGTAAGTATGCCATGGAAAAATAGATAAATTAAAAATAATCTAACTTCTCTAACCAATATTTTTGGACTGGTATATTAAATATATTTAGATGAATTTCACACAAGTAACATAATTTCAGTTATTTCAAAAAAATTTTTCAGGTATAAATGTTATTGCCTGATACTGCTGAATTTGGTTGATATGTTAGAAATTAAAGTAAAATAAAAAGTGGCTCTGTATCTCTCTTCATGATTGGAAAATGCAGGATTCGATGATTAAGTTGGAAGATCACATATTCACAGCAGATTTGGCTCTGCTATCATGTATGATTAGAATGCTTATCAGCTGAGGAAGGTTTTATATAGGGCACCATCCGAGACATGAACTACAAAATCACATGACCTGTTGTATGTGTTTTGCCTTTACTACACAGCAGGACTTAAACTCTTAATTAAAATCACTTCAAGGGACTCCTTTGCTGAATGTAGGTGCAAACCAAAAAAAATGCCTTAATTGGTGAGATGATGATTTGAAAATTTGTCTATATAGCCAAGGAATTTCTTTTTGATATCAATGTCTGTATTCTTGTGACTGTCTCTGTTTGGTAATAGTTGTGGTAGAGGAAAAGGGAACTGGACCAGCATTTGTCCAAAAATATGTCAGCTGTTAAAATTATGATCTGATTCTGACCTCATTTTTGTTCATCTTCTTTGGGCTTGGAATGAGAGCTGAGGGATGGAGTGAGTATACAAGAAGGGTATGAAGAAATTATATTTTCTAAGAAGGAAAACAAAAAAGAAATTATTAGTGCTATGTAGAGGTAAGAGACTTGATTCAGAGACAGAAAAGAGAATACCAGGGCACCTTTGTAGCACAGGGTTCAGAGAGGCTGGTTCTTCTCGGGGCTGAAGCAGCTCTGTAACAGCAGCATTGAAACACAGTGGAGTGTGCTGGGGCTGACACTTGCCCTGCTGATGTCTGGTGTGGCTCAGCACCATCTTTATCCAGACTTACCCGAACAAGGTCAGACAGAGAGACCACTGACCAGGTTTAAAGCAAAAGATCATCGATTCTGGCTTATTTGGCATTCCCTGGAACCCTTACATGTAGTAGTTAAATGGAACATGACGCCTGGGGAAGAGAAGTGGCCAGGCTGGAATAGGCAAGCCCTGACATTCCACAGTGAAGTGTAGCTCTAGAAGTGGTCCCTAAGCACTCCATCAGCCAGACATGTGCAGTGTCACCACTCTGGGTTTGTCTACTGTCCCCCTTGCTCCTGCTGACCAGGCATTTGTCTGTCTGAGCAGCTCTGGACTATTGTCTGTGCCGTCAGCCAGTCTGTGTCTCTTCAGACCTGCCATGTGCTCACTCATCTGAGCGGGTGCACCTGGGCCTCTCTGCAGTGCCAAAAATCAGTGAAATTGCACCCAGTGGGTGCTCATAGGTGTGGGACCTGACGAGCAGAGGCTGATGGTGGACTAGTGTGTACATGACCCTGTTTGGACATTTTATCACGGAGGAAAACGTTACTTCGGCGGGGGAGGGGTGTGTTGGTGTGGTGTGGTTGATTGGTTGCGGGGG